>JACEVL010001014.1:1964565-2047065 GCA_020284085.1 Aporrectodea caliginosa
GTATCCTCAGCCTCCATTGGAGTATCCTCAGCCTCCATTGGAGTATCCTCAGCCTGCATTGGAGTATCCTCAGCCTCCATTGGAGTATCCTCAGCCTCCATTGGAGTATCCTCAGCCTGCATTGGAGTATCCTCAGCCTGCATTGGAGTATCCTCAGCCTGCATTGGAGTATCCTCAGCCTGCATTGGAGTATCCTCAGCCTGCATTGGAGTATCCTCAGCCTGCATTGGAGTATCCTCAGCCTGCATTGGAGTATCCTCAGCCTGCATTGGAGTATCCTCAGCCTGCATTGGAGTATCCTCAGCCTGCATTGGAGTATCCTCAGCCTCCATTGGAGTATCCTCAGCCTGCATTGGAGTATCCTCAGCCTCCATTGGAGTATCCTCAGCCTCCATTGGAGTATCCTCAGCCTGCATTGGAGTATCCTCAGCCTCCATTGGAGTATCCTCAGCCTGCATTGGAGTATCCTCAGCCTGCATTGGAGTATCCTCAGCCTGCATTGGAGTATCCTCAGCCTGCATTGGAGTATCCTCAGCCTGCATTGGAGTATCCTCAGCCTGCATTGGAGTATCCTCAGCCTGCATTGGAGTATCCTCAGCCTGCATTGGAGTATCCTCAGCCTGCATTGGAGTATCCTCAGCCTGCATTGGAGTATCCTCAGCCTGCATTGGAGTATCCTCAGCCTGCATTGGAGTATCCTCAGCCTGCATTGGAGTATCCTCAGCCTCCATTGGAGTATCCTCAGCCTGCATTGGAGTATCCTCAGCCTGCATTGGAGTATCCTCAGCCTGCATTGGAGTATCCTCAGCCTGCATTGGAGTATCCTCAGCCTGCATTGGAGTATCCTCAGCCTGCATTGGAGTATCCTCAGCCTCCATTGGAGTATCCTCAGCCTGCATTGGAGTATCCTCAGCCTCCATTGGAGTATCCTCCTCAGTATCCTCAGCCTGCATTGGAGTATCCTCAGCCTGCATTGCAAGTATCCTGGAGTATCCTCAGCCTGCATTGGAGTATCCTCAGCCTGCATTGGAGTATCCTCAGCCTGCATTGGAGTATCCTCAGCCTGCATTGGAGTATCAGCCTCAGCCTCAGCCTGCATTGGAGTATCCTCAGCCTGCATTGGAGTATCCTCAGCCTGCATTGGAGTATCCTCAGCCTGCATTGGAGTATCCTCAGCCTGCATTGGAGTATCCTCAGCCTGCATTGAAGTATCCTCAGCCTCCATTGGAGTATCCTCAGCCTGCATTGGAGTATCCTCAGCCTCCATTGGAGTATCCTCAGCCTGCATTGGAGTATCCTCAGCCTGCATTGGAGTATCCTCAGCCTGCATTGGAGTATCCTCAGCCTCCATTGGAGTATCCTCAGCCTGCATTGGAGTATCCTCAGCCTCCATTGGAGTATCCTCAGCCTGCATTGGAGTATCCTCAGCCTGCATTGGAGTATCCTCAGCCTGCATTGGAGTATCCTCAGCCTCCATTGGAGTATCCTCAGCCTGC
Source organism: Aporrectodea caliginosa (assembly GCA_020284085.1). Lineage (NCBI taxonomy): Eukaryota > Metazoa > Annelida > Clitellata > Crassiclitellata > Lumbricidae > Aporrectodea > Aporrectodea caliginosa. The sequence goes on from JACEVL010001014.1 coordinate 1,966,062, forward strand.
ATTGGAGTATCCTCAGCCTGCATTGGAGTATCCTCAGCCTGCATTGGAGTATCCTCAGCCTCCATTGGAGTATCCTCAGCCTGCATTGGAGTATCCTCAGCCTCCATTGGAGTATCCTCAGCCTCCATTGGAGTATCCTCAGCCTGCATTGGAGTATCCTCAGCCTGCATTGGAGTATCCTCAGCCTCCATTGGAGTATCCTCAGCCTCCATTGGAGTATCCTCAGCCTGCATTGGAGTATCCTCAGCCTGCATTGGAGTATCCTCAGCCTGCATTGGAGTATCCTCAGCCTCCATTGGAGTATCCTCAGCCTGCATTGGAGTATCCTCAGCCTGCATCCTGCCTGCAGTATCCTCAGCCTGCATTGGAAGTATCCTCAGCCTGCATTGGAGTATCCTCAGCCTGCATTGGAGTATCCTCAGCCTGCATTGGAGTATCCTCAGCCTGCATTGGAGTATCCTCAGCCTCCATTGGAGTATCCTCAGCCTCAGCCTCCATTGGCATTGGAGTATCCTCAGCCTGCATTGGAGTATCCTCAGCCTGCATTGGAGTATCCTCAGCCTGCATTGGAGTATCCTCAGCCTCCATTGGAGTATCCTCAGCCTGCATTGGAGTATCCTCAGCCTGCATTGGAGTATCCTCAGCCTGCATTGGAGTATCCTCAGCCTCCATTGGAGTATCCTCAGCCTGCATTGGAGTATCCTCAGCCTGCATTGGAGTATCCTCAGCCTGCATTGAAGTATCCTCAGCCTCCATTGGAGTATCCTCAGCCTGCATTGGAGTATCCTCAGCCTGCATTGGAGTATCCTCAGCCTGCATTGGAGTATCCTCAGCCGGCTTTGGAGGAACAAGTCAAGAGCATAATAATAATTTATTCATGGTATACTTTCTCAGATCTCTTACACTCAGAGGATGCATGCATAACTAAGGTAAATATAATATTCTAACCAGTACATAATTTAGAATCTTTTTGAGGCTCTTGCATTCAGTCAATAAGCGATGTCAAATTTGTTTACTCTACATACAACAAATCTATCAATTCTAAGGGCCTACTTTATCTATAATGTAGTTACAGCTTTATACGGAATCATAATCATCGTGACAATGAACTACAATGAACGGCTGTATTTTACTATATTTCATACATTTCCCTAAAATGCAATGAACAAAACTAAGCTGATAAAACCTGCGAGCAGCCTATCTATATATGGGTACTGTTATCGTCATCAATGCCGTCGTCAAAATAACTATCTAGTTAAAATGCGATGAATGCCAAGGATAACATCAACAATTCAGCAGCCAACAGCATTTAGACAAATCTAAGGAGAAGCAACGGTTGTGAGCTCCATCTTCTTCCACTTAATATCAATTCCATTTCCAGTTGATGAGCCTAACTCTAATTCCTAAGCACTAAAATGACATTTGCATGCAATTCCAAGCGTTGCTGATATTCACAAACAGGCGCCATAATGAAAGTTCCTTGTAGCGTGCAGTTGCAGGCGCTGACATTCACCTGTAAGCGCTGGAAATGAGTGTTCATTGTTGCATGTAGTTGTGAGTGACGATGTGCAATAGAAATGAAAGCGCATTGTTCAATGCGCCGAGATTCAATGTCGCAAGCGCTAGTGGCATTCGTGTGCAAGTATAGACAGTTTTGTTGAGCACAGTGTCACAAGAACGCCGCCGTCGGCACAACATGCAATAAGCATGCCACGAATATCTATGAAGCAAGGCTACAGCATGCACATCAACAGAAATCCTAACGACTGAAATAGAACAAAAACACACGATGCATGCCTCTGCACGATAAGCATAAACAAATCGACATAGATAAAATGTCTAGGATGCTAGGCCAGGTAAGCGATTCGTTTCTCTGACCACGAGGAGGAAGATCATCCGTCAGAGGGAGTTTTTCAGGATAGTAGAAGAAAGATTTAGAAACCATGCATGATATATGCTAGATGCGATTCATGATGACGTGTTTTGAGTGTCATCCGTAAAAATCGGATCCCATCTCAACTGATTGTGTCATCTAATCTCGTGAAATCTTAATGTAGCTTCTTATCAAGTGACTTCTATAACGCTATGCTAGGCTTTGAAAGCCAATCGTTTCTTGTGAGTTTTCGTTGTAAGGCTTTCGCCCATCAATTACGAGATTTAAGAAAGATTTTTAGAATTTTGCTCCTATACGACGATAGAGAATGATAAAATCTGTTGGGCGGATGCTATGACCCGACAACCTTCGTCGACAGAAGACAGTTGCAGTTTGCTTTGGCTTTAGATGGAAAGTAGAGGTCCTGCACTCACCCGGTTGCGTCTAAAAACTGAATTCCCATTTCCCGCATACACTCACGGACATGATGCGTCCGTTCTAATTGCCAAATTACTCTTTCGTTCTTTGATTCATTCCACGATCTCAATTGCTTACCTTCGTTTCTTGGAATTTTTAAAAGAATATGATACGGGAAAATTAGGAGAGTTCCAAGAAGGATTTTGATAAGCAGAGACGGTTTGAAAGAGAGTTGCATTATAGGCAATTGACCTAATACGCAATAGCAAAAGTTTTCACATTTTAGGAACTCTTCAAAAGCAACACTTAATAATGTCTACCGTTTTGGCATAACATCATCTCCATTCATTCATTTCGATTTCTTTGTCAGTTGCTTTGCTTCTTCTGCCATGACATTTTTCAACTTTTCAAGTCATCGTTGGTGGACTTTGTCAGATGTTCTATCCTTGAAATGTGGTTTGGATATTGTTAGAGTTCAAGAGTTAGACGTGAGGTAAATAATGCGAAAAGTAATCTGCTGAAGAAAATTTAGCCGATATATACATCTAAGTGGATGGCTGACATAGATATTATTAGCAATATTTGGGTCATCTGCGGTTACACAATAATCATATTTGAAGATTATCCTCCATCCTAGCTTCATAATCATAGGTTGCTATCTTGAAGTCTTCGATTTACAAGAAGATCTCGTAAATGAAAAATTCTGTAATTTATTGGCATGAAGATCAGAAGGACGCGGGTTCAATACCCGCTAGCCCCATAAGGTTGACTCAGCCTTTCACTCCCTATTGGGCGACTGTAAAATGAGCAGTGGAACAGATGGGCGCCTTGCAGGCTGCCATGCAGTTAAATTCGACTTCTGTTACTTGTTATCATATTTGAATTAATATACCATTATTATTATTATTATTATTATTATTATTATTATTATTATTATTATTATTATTATTATTATTATTATTATTATTATTATTATTATTATTATTATTATTATTATTATTACAACTACTACTACTACTACTACTACTACTACTACTACTACTACTACTACTACTACTACTACTACTACTACTACTACTACTACTACTACTACTACTACTACTACTACTACTACTATTATTATTATTATTATTATAATTATTTTTATTATTATTATAATTTTTTTATGCCCTGAGGTACTTCATTCCCCAGTGACTTAGAAATTATAAAAGTAATGTGTCTGGAACGGCTACTCCCGGCTACTATTATTATTATTATTTTTTTTTTTTCGCCCGAGGTAAAAAGAATCCCTCAGGCTCTAAGATACTAAGCATAGTTGTGTTTTACGGGTTATTATTATTATTATTATTATTATTATTATTATTATTATTATTATTATTATTACTTTTTTTTTGCCCGAGGTAGTTCTATTCCTTCAGGCTATGAAAACTATGTCCGAAGACGTGGGGTCTGGAACGGCCGCTTATTATTACTAATATTATTATTATTATTATTATTATTATTGTGTATTATTATTATTACTACTACTACTACTACTACTACTACTACTACTACTACTACTACTACTACTACTACTACTACTACTACTACTACTACTACTACTACTGCTACTACTACTGCTACTACTACTACTACTACTACTACTACTACTACTACTACTACTACTACTACTACTACTGCTACTGCTACTACTACTACTACTACTACTACTACTACTGCTACTGCTACTGCTACTGCTACTACTACTACTACTACTACTACTACTGCTACTACTACTACTACTGCTACTACTACTACTACTACTACTACTACTACTACTACTACTACTACTACTACTACTACTACTACTACTACTACTACTACTACTACTACTACTACTACTACTACTACTACTACTACTACTATTATTATTAAGTGACTGTAGTTCAAATCCCGTATATATCTGTATATTTCTAGACGTAGAGTTCAGTATGGTTGCTTTTTGACACCTGCTAATTTAATGGATTAAGTGAAGCAACAATTATTGCAAACTAAAGAGAAAGCAGAAGGGTGTCGAGAGTCAAATTCACGAAAGAAATGTGGAAGAAAAAGTGCATCATTCTCAGAAACAGAATGTGGCCAAAATGCTCATAGGCAAAATTGTCTGATAACGATTTCCGACAGCTGGCAAGAACTTGCGTCTTTCCAACTTGCTTTGCATTTGCAGTCACTGCTTACAGTTAATTAATAAGTAAGTCATCTATACATTTTAATATCGCACCTTTAAATACCTTATAAAAACGGTACCTGCGCAGGCCTTCATGATATTTACTGTCACTCTGAACAGAAAAGTATGTCAGCAAGCAAAATAGTTTTGCACCGATATCTTGAAGAGTATCCAGTGTCGGATTGACACACACACACACACACACACACTCTCTCTCTCTCTCTCTCTCTCTCTCTCTCTCTCTCTCTCTCTCTCTCTCTCTCTCTCTCTCTCTCTCTCTCTCTCTCTCTCTCTCTCTCACACACACACACACACACGCACACACACGGGGAGCTACTTCAATGATCTTTATATCAATACATAAAGTTACTTTGACTGCTATATGTATTAATGTCTGATTAGCAGAAAATCTGATTTTGCATTTTGGCAGTTGAACGCTGTTTTAGAATTACCCATTTGTCTGTGAACATTATGGCCACATGGCAGTGTCTGCATTCGGCAGACGTCAGCGTTCAGTAGATCAGGCAGACAAAGCGTCGCAAAACCGAAGAAAAAGGAGGACTTGAAGGAGGGGCAGCCGGCGGCGGTGGTGACGGCGGCGGCGGCGGCGGAGGTGGGTGGGGGTGGGGCTTGAAGCAAGCAGTTGATTAGAGAAACGATGGTGATACCTGGCCTCGGAATTCCTGTTAAGTTGCAGGTCTTACTTTCGCGATCCGACATCTTGCTAACGGCCGGGCGACGGAACCACTGGACTTCCGGTCGAGGAACTCCGGTCACGTTGCATATGAGGACAACTGTATCTCCCTCCTGAACAGTCGTATCGTCACTCGACAGCTCGTCAATTATGGCAGCAGGAACTACACGTCATATAGTCAAGTAAAGATCATCAGTAATATACTAATCATGCACAGTTTTAAACGACTTCAACCATGGCAGCGCCAGCAGTTCTCAAGCAATGACTCGCAATGTAAGACAAATATAAATAAAGTCTCCGTCAACAGACTTTTAGGCATGAATCTACAAGACTAGGCAGCATGATATCCGCAGAATATATTCACCTGAAAACAATAATGACATCGCAGAATTTGAGCTTTGGAAACAGCCTTTATTTTCAATATTCAATATAATTGCAAGGTAAAGATGTACAGATGTTGTAATCAGTTGGCCTCGTATTCTGTCCATCCAAGTACTCATCTGTCAACGTACTAAACGGAGTCGATGCCTATCATGCGGCAACCCATTGTATTGTTTGTATTATGAATGTTTTTGTTTAAGAGCAGAGATAATGAAAGAGCAGAGACATCTTTACACTGCAATGTATGTACAGAAGTCTTGTATCGTCTGCTCTGTTCCTGAGGATTTGAACCATAACATGTCCTCAATTAGTCTTCTGTTCTATCTGTGCTTGTGCTTCTGTGCCTGCATGCGTATGTGGCTGAGGCCGCCGGCGCAGCCATTTAATTCTCATTGGGAAGCAACGATGGCGTTTTTTGTTGTTGTTAGGGCAAATAACCCACCGTGTTCCGGCAGCCGAAACACAATGCACTTGAGCATTTCACTCTCGAATTCCAGGCAGGCACCACACGTTTTTTCCTTTCCTTCCTTCTTTCCTTCCTCTCTTCCTTCCTTCCGTTTGGTATTTGCTCTTCCTTCCTTCCTTCCTTCCTTCCGTCTTTGCTTCCTCTGCCGCCACAGACCGTTCTGTTCAGTTTGGTTGGTTAACGACTGCAAAGGCGAATATCGTCGGTGCTGCTCATATGGATGGATGTGCGTGTGGTATGCTTTTGGGCTTCGACTTTCACACACACACACACACACACACACACACACACACACACACACACACACACACACACACACACACACACACACACACACACACACACACATACACACACACGCAACGCACAGTCCACACACACAAGTATATGTGCTATTGGATCCATAGCACATATATACTCTACATGGTTTGGATACAATTAAACAGAGCTCGTTACTCACATAACCTTTTTCGACTGATCTGCCCTGAACATACAGCCTACTATATATACCGTGATGTTTCCTCTATCCACCCCTCGCCCATCGCACACCGAAAACTTCGATTTGAAGACACAATGTTATCTGTACTTCCGCCGTCACAGAAGGGAATGACTGGAATGGCATCTCAAGAAATGTGTGTGAGACTAGGACATAAGGGCATCTCAAGGAATGTGTGTGAGATTAGGACATAAGGGCATCTCAAGGAATGTGTGTGAGACTATATAGACATGAGGGCATCTCAAGGAATGTGTGTGAGATTAGGACATGGGGGCATCTCAAGGAATGTGTGTGAGATTAGGACATGAGGGCATCTCAAGGAATGTGTGTGAGACCATAGACATGAGGTCGCCAGTTTTGAAGGTGTAGGCAGAAGTTCCAGACCACACGAAAGAGAAAGGCAAATTTAGAGCATCGGGTTTTGCTTCTTCAGTTTAGCACATAAATGAGAGTAGCCGTAACCAATGAACTTTGATTCGGGAGTAAACTACGAGTAAATCCAGGGATTTATTTTGAATTATTTAAGGAGAATCCTAAATTCATTCTGCGGGTTTCTGCATCTTTCAGGTTGTGAGAAAACATCAAGGTAGACCTACGCCAGATGACTCATGATACTTCATGATTTATATTCACCTAAAATGCTAGTTGAAGGTTTCGAGGGTGTTCTTTATTTTGAGGACTCTGAAATGCTCCTATTCTGGACATGTCATCTGCAGTCTTACTGTCTTAAGCTTCTTAAGGTTGTATGGGACATTCTTAATTCTAAGGATTATTAGATTTTTTTAAGTTGTTTTTGCTAGTGCCGCTTAACGACTTCATAGATTTTGATGCGTGCGTTGCTCCTCATTTTGATGCGAACTATGCAGCACAAAACCATGCTAACGACACGCATACATTATACAGAGAAAAGTATGAATGCAAATCTGTTACATATTGCACATACTTTGAACAAAGAGAAGATGAAACCGAACCATCTACACACAAAATAAAGAATTAATGAAGTATATAAAGGCAGATCAGCAAATTTAAGGCTAGTGTTTTATCATAAAACACTAGCCTTAAATTTGCTGATCTGCCTTTTATGACTTAACAGTTTTAGAAAACAACTTTTAACAGAATAAAGGCTTTAGCAGATTAAAGACTTTCAACTACACAAGTATGTAGTTACTGTAGATTTGTTAAAAGATTAATTTACCTATACATATGACATGATGTGATGTTTACAAGAGATGATAAAATTGGAAGGCAGAAACAAACATGCGGTGACTGCAGTCAAAAAATGGGGTCTCAAAGATGGGGTCGAAATGTTGGCAGAGAGGCAGGCCCCTCATTCGTCATTCTTGCCTCAGAGATGGGTCCAAACATGCGCGTAGATTAGACCCTCATGGCGCCTATGACGCAACCACTTCCAGAATGTTACGCCACTCTTTCCTCTGATCTTCTCCAACTCATATTAGTCATGCATGATTGAACGTCGATAATGCAACGGTTACAACAAAAGGTGTCAAAGTGTTTTACCAACAGACGGCACATAAAGTTCGAAACATTTTCCTAACGTATATCGTTAATTGCTGCTAACAATCTCTCCACAGGTCCAAAGTTAGATCCAATGATTTGCCTTCCAAAGCGTTAACAAACAACTATCACTGATAAGGAGAGATAATGACAAATAACAGGCCAAATTGTCTGTAGCAAAAAACTAAAAGACATTCATTGACTTCAGTTCTTACGTGCATATACGTATGCAAACAGTGTGTGTGTGTTCGTGTGTCTGTGTGCGTGTTCGTGTACGGGTGTGTGTGCGTGTGTGTGTGTGTGTGTTCGTGTGTCTGTGTGTGTTCGTGTGTGTGTGTGTGTGTGCGTGTGTAAATGCATATGTACAATGTACAATGCACATGTATATGTATATGTATATGAATAATGTGAGGAAATAGATTCCTTCTCGATTCATCTCTGCTAAGCTGATGCAGAATAAATATTTAATTTATCTCTGGACTTGACAGCAATCTCTGTTTGTTCCATATGCATTGTTGAGGAAGAATTACATCTGTCAATGCATGGGGATGGTAAATTCCAGCTCTGGTCATTGAGAAACATTGGGGAATGAACAATATTCATGTCTATATAGATCTGACATTGGGGAAATGAGAAACTGCAGCGATGAGTATTGGCAGGGGAGCTGGATTGTTTCATTCGGCTAAGTTAAGGCTTTGCATTTGGCAGCCAATGTGAGGCAGGCCAAGGTATACGATTGGCTGAAAAACAGCCTCAACAATGAGAAAACTGGCGGCAAGAACTATGAGATTATGATTACGAGATCTGTGTATCACCCTCGACTCCTCTCTTACCTTCACTGAGCACATCTCGAATTTGTCTCACTCATGATTTTTTCATTTGAGGCGACTGAGAGCCATCAGACGACCAGTCGCTCCCGCCATCTTTATCACCATTGTGCATGCATTCACCTCCTCTCGTGTAGATTACTGCAACTCGCTCCTCATGGGTCTCCCCAAGTTGCGACTATCCCCCCTCCAGTCAGTCTTAATTAAACGCCGCTGCTAGGCTCATAGCACGCCTTCTCGGTTTTCCCATATTTGCACTTATATGGCTGAAAAGCTAAACTAGCTCTCAATCACCTCACGTATATATCCATTATAAGATCCTTCTCTTGGTCTCCAAATCTCAACTTCGCCTTGCACCAAAATATCTCTCGGACTTAATGTAACATCTGCTCGCCCTTTGCGCTCTACTGACCGTCTGGACCTCTCTGTCCTTCCCTCTTTGTCCCTCGTGTTAGGTCTGCCTTGGCTCAATGCCGGGCATTTGCTGTGACAGGTCCTTCCACTTGGAATGGCCTACCCCTCTTCTACGGGTAAGTTCTTGTCTGGAATTTCTCACGCATCCTCTCCCTCTCTTAAGGCGTTTCTTTTCCCCCGGGGCTTCCGCTCTGAAAGCGCCTCTGAGTAGTCTATGCTGCGAGAGGCGCTCTACAAATTTTTAGATACGATACGATACGATACGATTAGATACATAGGCTATAGGTGCAAACTCCCCAAAGCCGGACTTTGACCCAAGGACCGTGGGTTGCTCAATTTGTCTTGGACGCGGAAGTCTTCAACATTCTAACACGGCGGTCCTATTCTGAATTTTACTCGTTGGACGTTTCCAACACCCCACGGGTAGAATTTATTTTGTCTGGAGTTTTGTCCAGACAAAATAAAAGTGGGAGTTCGTCACAATAGTTCACGTCTATCTACACGTGTGTGTGTATGTGTGCGTGTGCGTGTTAAAGTTGCTGACTCGTTGTGATATATATTTCAGTTCGATGTTCAAACAGATGATTACAAAAATGACTCATGATCCAGGTACTTTCAGAGTTTATATCACATTAAGCAGTTTTCCTAGCGCTCCTTACGTCATTTAACGAGTAATTTATGTATTAATTGTGTTTTTCAGTCTTGAATTCACTAGAATTCTCGGAGCAGTGGCAGCCGCTTTGAGCCTATGGGGCGATTAAGAAATCGAGGCAGCATCTGCATCACCACAGTCGCCTAATGGTTTCTAATCAAATATAGCCTGGAAGTACCAGCACCGAGAACATAGCCAAGCTGCCTCTGCCCGACTAAGTTACCGACCGACTGACCGACCGACTGATTTAGTAAGAATCAGGCAGTGAAAGCCAAGAAAAACTGAAGGAATAGGATCCAAAAGGAGTGAAAGAAGGAGAGAGAGAATAGATGAATGAATGTGTTGTGTTGGCATCGGTTGACGATGCTTCTGGTTCAGAAAGTACTCTATCCGTTGAGACTGCAGTCGTCTATGCCTCTGTGCGTGTCTCTTACTCTTTGTCTTTGTCCGTCTCTGTCTCTGTCTAGCACAAGGCCACTGGTGTCTGTGTTGCAGCACCAGCAGCAGCAGCAGCAGCAGCAGCAGCACTTCGTGTCGCATCTGGAGATGAGCTTCGTCTGAAACCCCTGCGCTGCTCCATTATTCCATCTCCATCTCCTGCTCCTGCTCATGCTCTCCTGCAGCGCCACCCTCTTCCCCCGCCAAACATCATCGATTACCGGTCGAGCGAAATCCGATTTGCCAGCAGCCTTATTTAATACAGTCCACTACGACTTCTATCTGAGAAAAGGCAGCGAAGGCGATGGGTGAGCCTCAGTCGAAGGAGCAGGTGGGAGAAGGAGACGGAGAAGCACTGGGAGATGGAGATGGAGGAGGAGGAGGTGACATGTGAGGAGGGGAGGTTGTCGTATATCGTCAACCGATGGAGGTTGTGCGTCTCTAAATCGAACAACAGTTTTGGTTCGTCTCCGGTTTCACGCTGTTACAAATGATGCTGTTCTACAATTAATTTCATTCTTCTAGACGTCGGCAGGTGGCGCTAATTCGACTTGCAGCGCCATCTGTGCAATGCTGCTGTACTTATGCGATGCACTTGATCAGCAGCAGCAACAGGAAATGATCATTTAATGGATTGGTCTTTTCTATGCTCAGTCTTCCATTAGCATGGTGCTCGACCTGTATTGATGAGATGTTCCCCCGAACTCATCCTCCTCCTCTTCACAGACTGAAGAACACCTCTGAGACAGAGATCACGACTTACTAGAATGCATCTAACAATACCTCTAATTTGATCTGGAAATTACGGAAACTTGACAGCTTGCATATGATAGCAGATTGATTAAGGTTTGGTGGTTGGAAATAATGCAATAGTTGAGTTGACAACAGACAAGGATGACTTTTGTGCCACTCTTCGAGTCTCTTTCCGCCATTTCACGCGTTCCAGAGTTCCTTTTATGCCATGGGGTATACGAGACATTTGACCTTGTAATTGTTTAAGTAATTTTGATACAAAATCACATAATAGGGCCTACATCCAACCGTATGATTTCGTATTTTGACATGAATGAAGTTACGAGTACTTCTCAGACTAAAATTAAGTTATTTCAAACTATTCTCGGCCTCTGATAAGACGATGGTACATTATTTCTTCAGGTACAGCCAGAGAGAATGAATATGGCTCAAAATCTCAGTCTCAGAATGCGTTCTAGTGAATGCGTTTCAAGTTCTCAGAGCGACTCTGACCTAGGCTGATACTCTTTTTCATCGATGATAACTAGTAGTTGCACAAAAAGGATTATGGTATAACATCATCGCATCAACACGGCGGTGGCACAATTTCTGGCTAATGGACATAAACCTCATCAAATTTCGGCTCAACACCCAACACATACCATTCTCAGTGTTACAAATAAAAAGGAATAAATTTTCCCAATAATGAATGAAAATTGATTGCTCCTGAAATACACGTAGGCCTATGTGAGATCGCTACCACTTGAATCAAATTATTTTGCGGCTCAAATAATCTAATGACCACCACAAGGACACTTACTGAGAATATGGCCGAGTGATTCACAGCGTTTAGGCTTGTTGTGGTATAATCACAATGCAGTTACAATATGACCTATAATAATTATGGTTCTTGCCATTTGTATTAATACTATCATAATACTGCAGTCCATTTGTGCTTTCTATACTTTATTTTCTAGCAATTTTCTAACAATTATTTTTGTTATTCACAATGCACCGAATGCTTTTTGTGCCAATTACAAGCAACTTATCAGCATATAATTATAGAACTTTAGTTTGATTTCTATATCATTACCAGTTTACCACATGGCGGGTGCATTGGTGGCACCACTTTTGGGTGAGATGCCGCACTTATCCCTGACGAGTTAGCCCCAATGAAATACCTTAAGCAGATAACGGAACCCCCTTGCAAAAGGTATTGATTTAACTTTGTGAATCCAGACGGCTTAATTGGCCGAAAAAGACGCCTTCCCATAGAGCTTCCCCAACTTCAGACACACACACCCATACAAGCCTTAAATCCTGGATCTGTATTTGCATCCATCCGTCCGTCTGTCCGTCCGTCCATCCATCCATCCGTCCATCCGTCGTCGTGACACATGAGATGACAGCGCCTACCTTTGACGTGAAGCATGACCAGTTTGCTCTTGACTGGGTTGGTGTTGATCGTGCACCTGTACTGACCCTGGTCTTCCCATTTGATGTCTCGGATCTGGAGGTTCCATTCCTTGACGTAAGGCCGAACGACGCTGAACCGGAAGTCGTCGACGACACGACGATCCTCGTACGTCAAAGGAATCGACTTGTAATCCAACCACGCCACCTGTCGATCATCGACAAACACGAACAAACAATCCGAGATACCCCCTTCATATAGCGCCGCTATTTCGGACTTTGGTCAGTCAGCCCAAACAATGTAAGCATGCAGCTGCACATCGAATACGCTCTCAAAAACTGTGAGAAGAATAGAGTGCTTCCAATGTAAACGAGCTTCTGTAAAGTTCTTTGATGGTCATCTTTTAGTAAACGATCGATCGGTAAATGAATAAATGATTGACTAATTTGCTTGCTCAGTCTATTGGCTAAAGCAATTGTAATTGTGATTGTAATTAGTCACTTCTATAGCGCCGTGACCGGTGTCTAATGCACAAAGCATCAACCGATGGCACACCAAATCCAAGCGGCAATCAGGTCAATATCCAGAAGATCAGTCCGTAAGACAGAGATGCAGCCTACGGTGGATAAGCAATTTGAAAGAGGGAAGTCTTACGTTCAGAACGAAATGACATGAACACTGAGAGCAGATCGGACAGACACAGAGAGAGAGTTACAATATGTAAATCATTTGTTTCAAAATGTATGTCAATCAATCGAATCGATCGTTTTGACCATATCTGTTGGCCGGACAGCGCCGCCAACAGAGGTGGTCAGCCGATTGGGGATTGTGGAGCCCGAAGGCCCTGCAGGTCACATGCAGGGCGGTGGCGTTGATGACCGCTCACCTTGTACTTTCCGAGGTAATCGATTGAACATGGTAGGACAGCTGTTTGTCCAGTCACAACGGTCACATTGACGATTGGAACATCAAACGCCGGCTCATAACCTAAAACTAGAAAGACATCGGTACACATGTACTAAGGGAATAGAATCATCCGATGCATTAACCATTTCACTCTTACTTCAGGCACTGGAACCAAACCTCAACTTCACTGCCATCGACGCAAGCATGGTTGGTGGGAAGCAGAGCAGGGGCTATCTCTATATACCTACTTCCAGACAACCATGCCCACCCATCCTTTCTTTCCCTCATCCTCCCAATTCCCGGTTTGACTCAAGTTCTCATAGTTTCCCTCTTCAAAAGTTTGTCAGGACGATTCGTAATCGAGTGTAAGTTGACTGAAAATTTAATTTTTACAGAAAAATTGTTTTCAAATTAGCTGAATTTAGTGTCAACACAGCATTTGTAAAATACAGGTGACAGTTGTAATTGTAGTTAGTAGCTTCTATTGCGCCGGTGTAGGAGGCAGTGTGGACTCTAGGCACATCTTGTACTCTAGAGTTCATAATATCTGTGGGCACCGTCGACTCTAGAGTACAGCATCCTCAAACACGAGAGTATAGAGAGCAGAATGGACTGTAGCAGAATTTCGTACTCTAGAGTCCATGCTACCGCCAGTTAGCGCATACTTTAGAGTACATTATGATGTACTTTACAATAGGATTAGAAGAATAATTTGCTTTACCTCCGATAAATTAAACTACAAACTTTTCATTACGTGTTTAATTGTTACTGTGTATAGTTATTATTAAAAACATAGCTGCTATTAATTTCGTTACCATTTCAAAGATCCGACTGCAACATAATTCTTGATATACTGATTACTGACTGACTGTGAAAACATCTTTCTGATCATCCCGATGATATATCACCGCTTCCATTTACTTTCCTATCAATCCACCACAGAAGAATTACACTGCTATCAATTTCCGACCCTGAACTAATTCAGATGTGATTTTGGAATGCGATGTTCTCTAGAGACGACGACCGTCCATTGATGCCTTTTGTCTATTAAGATAGCGGCGCCACAGAAGTTCCTAGAGAAACCTAGATTAGAAACGAACATTCTATCCATCGTCATTCGAGGTTTCTATGTTCCACAAGAAGTATTTGGCAACTACTGGTCTACACAAGAGTCTTACATTTTGAAGCGCTCCAGGTTCTCCCTCTCTCTCATTTTCTCCTTCTCCCCGTCTTTTCTCCATTTCATTTATGTCCCATTTCATTTATGTCCTCTCAGCATTCATTCCTTCCTTCCTTCCTTCCTTTCTTCCTTTCTTCCTTCCTTCCTTTCTTCCATCCTTCCTTCCTTTGATCTTTCCTTCCCCACCAAAAGGGAGCGCTTCTCGAAAGCGGAGGCGCGATGGTACTCCTGAGGTCTAGATGATTCTTCATGCAGCCACTACGTGGCTTACGTGGACTCTACGTGTGTGTGTGTGTGTGTGTGTGTGTGTGTGTGTGTGTGTGTGTGTGTGTGTGTGGGTGTGTGTGTGTATATATACATATTCGTTTATTAGATCTATGGTTACTGAACTCAGTGTTCTAGTGTGTTTTATGACACCGGAGATCGAAGGAAGAAAGATCGCCTATACACAGCGTTAATCCAAGTGATCATTAATTTCAAACAAATACTCTGTTTCCTCTGTTACAGGCCTACAAGTCGACTATGACTGTCTCATTTTGTTTCATTCTTCAGATTATTTCTCAAAAAGGCAAGTCTTTAGTTAAATGAAAACGAAATTAATTCAAATTGCATGTAATTCAAGTGATACGCGGACGTCACACCAGCATCGTACTGCTCGCTTATCGCTATATGCGTCGAACCACAAACTATAGGCGTAATTATCTTTTTTAAGAAGGGCAGAGTTGACTTTAGAAACTAGGATACAAACGTTTCAGAATTCAAACGGACACGGCATCTAGACTCGCAACTTGCTTTAGTGTTCAAAGGCTGCAGTGGTTAATAGCAGCTGCAGAGACGACTCACAAGACAAACTGGCAAATGAAATGCAGATTTGGGCATCACCAGCACAGAAATGATATCCCAGTGAATGAATATCAAGCAGTTTTCCTAGTGGTGTAGTGGTGTATAATGCAAACAGACGAGGACCAAACATGAAGCCCTACGGAACACCAGGTGTTAACAAAGCAAAAGACAACAGATTTAATTACCATTAGCCTACATTTACTGATGGACAAGTGGACTATATGACAAATTAGCAAAGAACTTCTGTGCATAACCAGAAACCCAAAGTCCGTTCTGGAGATGACGATGACTGTAAAAGAACAGAATGGTTCACAGTGTTAAGGGCAGTAGGAAAGTGTCACTTCAAATAATCCAACTAGCTTCCAATAGTTCCATCCTTGAATTGTGTAGCAGTGTTCAAATAGTCATGATGAGCTATTTGCTTTTCGCGTATATATATTGGAAACGACGTCGTCACGAAACTTATGCATTTGCAAAAACAGTTGTGCGCTGTTCGTAAAAGTCGTGAGCGCACTGCGCAATTTCGAAGAAATATTGGTAGGTCTACAAAATATGTATGCAAATGTATGCAAATGTAGGGCCTCTGTATGTAAGTGCGAATATTTATGTAATCTTTTCGATAATAACTGCATATTGTTGATTTAAACTGAAAACAATATAATTGCTTGAATTTAATTGAATATTCGTCACACGCGGTATTATTACCTTTCAGGAACTTTAAAACTGACCGATATTACCTAGTGCTCATAGGCACACGTAAAAAGCATTAAACAGAAGTTAAGGCCTGATGGATGATCTTAAGGGGTTATTGACTTGATCTTGGTTTTTTTGCCGGATAGCAATTGATGGATGAAAGTTCTTGAATTACTACAATACTAGATATCCCGACAATGCTATCAATACCTTAGTAAAGACACCGCGGCTATCAAGTCCCTTCGCGACTATTATTTAAGTCACTCAAGTAAAATCTATTTGAAAATACTGTTACGACGTTGTCGGAATATGTAGGCCTAATGAAGCCTTTAATGCCGTCAAAGTAAATCAGAGATAGTTGGCAATCAGTTGTACAGCTAAATCGATTTAAATAAATCTGACAATCCAAAGTTGAATGAGCCTCTCTCCCTCCCGCTTCTTGGTCAGATGCAACAGCCCCCCCCCGTCCGCTGTCACTTCAAAGGCTGACCTCCGTTATACACTTGGTGCATGGACCGCAAGTTAAATTTGCCAAGTATCTTAGCGCATTCAAAGCAGCTTCGGAGAACGGCAAGCAATGCGTCATTTATACACAATTTAAGCAAAAGAAATATACTATAATACGAGTCTATGAAGTTAGGGCATTAGGCCTAGGCCTACACATCGCGGGTTTACGTTGAATTGAGCGCGCACATTTCGCCGACCTTCATCTCAGCGACCTCAATTCGCCGCCGCGAAACTGAGCGCCGACACAATTCGGCGCCATCAAACACAGCGACTACACAATTCGCCGCCATTCATTTAAGCGACTCTTATGATAACAATGTCAAAGTTTATTTTTGTAACTTGCGCTTTAGGGGCCCCGATTTTAAAGATTTTCTAATGACAACACAAACCCTAACCCTGACCCTAACCGACCCTCACGACGCTTAACCTGACCCTAAACGACCCTCACGACGCCATTAGTGCTAAACTTCTTCATTGAACTAGGCTGATTATAATACATACTCCCCTCGAATATGGGTGTCATTATTCGGGACCCCTAAAGCGCAAGTTTACCCGCCAAACCCCGCCTTATTAAGAACAATTTTGCTTTGAAGTTCTAGTCAAGAACACGTGTTGTTTACGCCCGGTATTTAGTATTAAAGCAGCGCTGAAATGAATGGCGGCGAATTGTGTAGTCGCTGTGTTTGATGGCGCCGAATTGTGTCGGCGCTCAGTTTCGCGGCGGCGAATTGAGGTCGCTGAGATGAAGGTCGGCGAAATGTGCGCGCTCAATTCAACGGATACCCACATCGCGTCATCTTAGGCTTACCCTCGGTCTGTTTAGATCTAGAGAACAAACTGCAATCGTGTGCTTCTTATTCTATAGTAAGTAGACTGTCTTGTATTATATATGCACAATCGAAGCTTGACTTCAGTTATAACCAGCTTCACATCTATCTTTTGGTTTTCGACATAGGCTACATGTATTTAATTCTTCGTGCATTTCAGCAAAGTCTCTCAAATAACCTGGCAGAATTGTCACAAAATAACGATAAACACGCTTTGAGTCAGGTGACCTCAAAATCATATTATCATATATAGTTCCATTTTGTGGGAGGAAGATTGACGAAAGCACTAAGATTTGCAGATGACCAGGCGATGTTGGCAGGTAGCCAGAATGGGTTACAAAAAATGATGGATCAGCTGAATAAGATCTCAAAGGAGTATGATATGAAAATAAATATTAAAAAGACAAAGATCATGAGGATAAGCAAAGGAAAGGAAAGAACAGTAAAGATCACTATAGATGGTAAGGAACTGGAACAAGTCGGAAAATTCTGTTGCCTAGGTAGTATGATCACAACTGATGCAAAGTGCCATGTAGAAATAAAGAGAAGAATAGCCATGGGAAAAGATGCCTTCTATAAAAGAAAGGAATTAATGAGAGGAAAGCTAAATAAGAATCTAAAGAAAAGAATTATCAAGTCTATGATATGGAGTGTGGTGCTATACGGATCAGAGACATGGACTCTACGGAAGGAAGACATCAGAAGATTGGAGGCCTTCGAGATGTGGATATGGCGAAGAATGGAGAAAGTCAGCTGGATGGATCGGATGACAAATGAAGACATACTACAAATGGTGGACGAAAAAGATCCATGATAGGGATAATAAGAAGCCGACAAAGAAAATGGATGGGCCACATCATGAGGGGAGATTCCCTTCTAAGAATTATAATTGAGGGAAGAATGGAGGGGAAGAAGACACGAGGTAGACCGAGAATGATGTTGTTGGACTGGATGATGGAGGAAGATTACAGCAAACTGAAGGAAAGAGCCAGAAAACGTGATGAATGGCGAAATTGGACGTACGAACCTGCCTAGCAAGGCAGAGAACCAAAAGAAGAGAGTTCCATTTTATAAACATCTTTCTAATAAAATACCATGTGAGGTGAAAATGAAGTCGGAGGACAACGAGAAGGAAAAGGAAATGAATATTTTAGTTACAGCTGGCACAGTCGTTTAAAGCAGCGGTTTTCAAACGGTTTTACGCGTTCCACTAGTGGCACGCCAAGTGACGCTAAGTGGTAGGCCTACCCGGAAAATTAAAAAATTAAAATTAAATTTGTTTATTACTTTCAGCACATCATATCAGCGTGAAACTGGTTTTCAGCTATGCTTGCGATTAAAAACTACACTGTGTCCGGAAAAATTCCGACCCCCACAGATGTGGTTAAAAAAACTATAGTAGATAATAATCGATTTAAAAAAATACAAAAGCATTTTCATCTTGACATACTTACAAACGAAATTCTTTGTAATGTATTAACGGCCCCGTTTAAACTTACGTCATAGTGACGTATTTGAGTTTTATATTTTGTAAACAAAGTTGCAAGAAAATGGCGTTTAGCGAGGAAGACAAAATTGTTATAAAATTTTTACGCCAAAACAAGAAATATGGAGCCAAGAAGTTTCTGAAAAAATTTCCGAACAAGGGTTGGACATTAGGTGGACTAAAGTACCTTATACGAAAAATTGATCTAACCGAATCGTGTAAGCGTCGCAAGGGTAGCGGTAGACCGAGAGTTGCACGGACAACTGAAAATATCGAAAAAGTTGAGGATCTCGTTTTAAGTCAAGAAGATCGACCTCAATCACATCTAACGCTAAGAGAAATCGCTCGAGAGACTAGAATTTCAAAAACTTCAGTGCACGAAATTGTCAAAAATGACCTTCATCTAAAGTGTTTAAAGAAAAGACGAGCGACTGAATTAACAGAAGCCAACAAGGAAGCACGGCTCGAGCGTTCAAGGATTTTGTTAGATCGCTATCCTGATGAAATGGTAAACTTTATTTGGTTTACAGACGAAAAGTTGTTTACCATCGCCACACCAAAGAACAGTCAAAATGATCGTCTGTACGTTGCCACCGGAACTCGGAAGAAAAACATCCCAGCTAATCGTTTGCTTAGTACTCGCCCAACATTCAGCCAGTCAGTAATGGTTTCAGTTGGTGTATCTGCTCTTGGTAAAACAGACATACATTTCATAGAACCTGGCGTTAAAATAAATGGAGCTTACTATCGAGATTCTTTGTTGTTGGAAAAATTATTACCTGATATCAGGCAATATTCAGATTACTACACATTTCAACAAGATGGTGCTCCAGCTCACCGAGCACGTGAAACTGTCGAACTGCTGATAAAGGAGACTCCAGATTTTATACCTCCAAATCTTTGGCCTCCAAACAGTCCGGACTTAAATCCTGTTGATTATAAAATTTGGGGAATAATGCAGGAGAAGGTATACAAGACAAAGGTCAGAAACATTGAAGAACTCCGTGAGCGAATTGTTAATGCTTGGGATGAATTTGATCAACTGGTCGTCGATGCTGCCGTTAGTCAGTGGCGTGTGCGTCTCATAGCTTGTGTTGAAGCCAATGGCGGACATTTTGAACATAAATTATAGTTCACTAATATTTCAGGATTAAATTGTTTTTGGAATTTTAAAAATTGATGACAATTTACTAGTTCTCTCATTCGTATCTCAGGGGGTCGGAATTTTTCCGGACACAGTTAATACTCTTGTAAATACAGAACAAAGCTTCAACTCAAACCAGATTTCGCGCTGATGGGACAATAAAAATAAAGTTTTAAAACCACCGCTTTAGAGGAGATAGGCTCCACGTGGAATATCCTGACGTTTCTTGGAAGAACTGGGTAAGCTACAGTATAGGTAGACTAATGATGAAATTTGGCAAATTACTCAAATGCAGATTATAGTTAATCGACCTAACAATTATTGACAACGCAGTTTGGTTGAGCATTTCGAACGCACGTCATCTGAAAGAAGTACCGTACAGGAGGTCTATCACCCGAATAGTTATCTCTCCTGATGGTTTCCTTTAGAAGTTTCTGCGTGTTATGTAGAGCTAACTATAATGTGTAATAGTTTTTACAGAGTAATCGCATCTCAGACCCACGAAAGCCATACAACACTTTCTGCTAAGAGACACGACTTCATTTCTTTGGGCGAAGCTTTTAGTTGGATTGCTTCTTCGTTGATTTCGATGCTTTTCCGTCGCCGCTGCTTCAGTCTCGGCACCACCTGCCTCTCCTCAGTCCAGACACCTGATGCTCCCTCCGTTGCCTGGCAACTGATGCGTGGCCACGTGATACGCTGTCAATCTTTCGACAGACGATGTATCCAATCAATGACTGACGACAGCAGATACACACGCCACCAACTGACTCTGAGACACTGGTGACGTAGATCATTGGTTGGCAACAGCATAGACACCAAATGGGACCTTATCAAGTGTTCACCAGATATGCCTTGGTGTATGTCTTACGATTATTCATAGTCATGTGACAGATGGAGTTTCCACTGTATAAGAGAGACGAAAAGATGACGATGCGGATGATAATGGTAGGCATTTAGAGACGGTCGGTGGAATCATCGCTGTCCTTGCCTGCCCTCTGCATCTTGACTCCTATGGACCAGTCTAAGCCTTCGCAATGGTCTCTTAATGACTCACACGGAACACAACCAGCTCAACGCACCTTTTCTCGTACGCCATGTAAACCCTTCGATGCTGATCATTTAAGGCTTAAGGAACAGAATTTAGCCATAACAAATGAGCAGGTGTAGTAACGGCACAGCAGTTAGTCATGTTGCAATTAATGACACTTATGGAATTATTATTATTAAGCCTGGTTTGTGTTTTATTGAGACAATCAAGTTTGAAGGTCTCTTCAAACAAAATGGCTCTAAAATTACTTAAGCTTGTGCTGGGCTTAGATAATGATAATAAATCAAAACGTTATTAGTATTAACAAGTGAAACTCATTTATATGGCAAAATGATAGCTAAGAAAGAGATTCTGGAAAAACCAAAAACGAAGAGATTGAGTTGGAATGGACACCACTGATGGTCTCCGAAATGTCTTTATGAAATACTTCTATGAAGTCATGACGATAGGAGTAGAAATGAGAATGCAGCAGAAGTGGTTTTATCATTCCCAGCGACGTTTCCACCATCTTTGGTCATGATCAACCTATTTTATCTGTGGCTGCAGTGACATCACCACCGGTGAGTTTCACGATCGCTTCCACAGATAGCATTGACGCCTTTTATTGTCTTTAGTGGGTTTCTCTCAGCAGTGTCAGCGGCATTGGTTCCACGCAATTCACTAATATTATATGTCGGAAGACAGGCAGCATAAACTTTGTCCGCATGCAGTGATCGCATGCGGAGGTCAGCACAAGCAGTCCAACTAATCGAAATCTGATGCAAGTTCTTGTCACAAGCAATGCCCCTGAATATCGATGCTCTGTACATACCACCAACAGAGTGACCAGACTATATATACCACTCGTAAAAATATGACGGCTCCAACTTGTTACATAGTTGTGAAGTCAGACACGAAAAATTGTCATCGCAGTCAGTGACCAAAGCCGAAGAATGAGTTAAACTTCTGCAAGCGGCACATTTAGTTAGCTTAAGATTTATTTGGACAGTTCAGTGGTTTAGACTTAACCACTGGACTTAGCTCAAGTTTATTTGATTGGAAGATTAAAATGAATGCCAATTAATAGCTGCTGGATCTCTAGTAAATCGAATATTGAATGCGGAACTCTATGTTGCTTTTGTCCCCGATTGTCGATGATTATATGACATTTAAGCAACTTTGCTGCGTCAAAAGTTGTGACATATTACGGTTGTGACATATTACGGTTGAAGCTTCACAATGTTTACAACGATTTGTTACATAACACATGTCCAAAGTTTTAAACCTAACTATGCATTATTTTTGGAACAGTGGCTTTTAAATATCTGTTATTTTCAAAATCGAAAACGCAAGTTTATGGATTCATAGCTGTTCTCCCAGCGAATCACACTCACACGTACAAAAATGGCTATATTTCTATTTGGTCACGATGACTGTCCTGTATCATCGAGACACCGACAACGGCATCTGCTGTACAGTTGATATAGATGACTTTTAGACCGTATTGTATTGTATTGTATTGTATTTGAACACTTGTTATAGCGCCCCAACCAGATTTCCCATTCAGAGGCGCTCCCGATTACTACGCGAACGCTGAATCGGAGTTTCACGCCGAAGCGCATGAGCAATTGCGAGTGAAGGACTTGCCCAGGGTCCCTACGCGGCGACTTTTTGAGGTGGATTCGAACCCGCAACTCTCCAGCTGCAAGGCACCGAACATACCCCTACACCACCGCGCCCCAGTTGTATTGTGATGTGTTGTATTGTGTGTTGTATTGTACTCCACGTTTATAATGCGACCGAGCCACCCGCAGTAAAGATCCGAGAAATTAATCTCTGATAATCTGACCCGACCGGGAAGCGAACCCGGGGCGCCGGCGCGGCGAGCGGGCACCAACCCACTCGGCCACTCAGGATCCCAGACAAGGATGTCTAAACTTTACGTTGAAACTCTGTTACCCCGACTCATTGAAGATTGCAAGTATGTTCTACCGTCTGGTTTCATTTTTCACACTCACACGGCAAAGTTGGCTCAAGACTTTATTGCCACCAACTGCAGTGAATTCATTGGCAAAGATGAATGGACACTAAACTCGCCAGACCTTAACCCTCTTGATTATCACGTCTGGGGAGCTATGCTTGAACGCTACAAGACATTTCATCCCAAGCCGAAGAACACTGACAAGCTGAAGATAGTCTGGCAGCTGATATGGGACCAGCTGCCTCAGGACTCAATCAACAAGGCCATGCTGGGCTTCACAAAAATACTTTGAGCTTGTGTGAAAGCTGGGGTGGACACTTCGAACATAACTGTTTGACCTATTTCTGAATTCATAATGAAAGGTGATTTTATTTGACTTTGAAAAACACAAGTGATTTCTCCATTTTTCGGTGGAAATTTGAAAAAAAGAATATAATATTTAAACAGCTGTAACTTTTGAAGCAAAGAAAATTACTTAGTATATCTGTATATTACGTATATCTGTTACGTCCTGTTTTGTGTCAGAAACTCAAAGAAGTTGGGTGAAGTCTGAGCGTAAGTCAGGAAGAAATCGAGTGAAGTCTGAGACTCTACTCCGCTTGCATCAGAGCGACGTCGAAAAGAGAGACAAAAGGTCGCATTCACCTGGTCTGCATTCACCGTTCGATGAAACTTGGATCAAATAAGGTGATCGTCATTTACTTAATGTTGAGATCTTCATCGGACTTATGTATACATATGAATACTTCTCCAATTCGTACTATTTGCTGACGACTCCAACATCTTCTTTACTCATAGTTCCTATGAAAAACTATTTACTGAGCTCAACAGTGAACTCATAAAAATATCCGAATGGTTTAAAGTTAATAAACTATCCCTTAATTTGACTAAAACTAACTACATCTTATTCAGATCTCACAGGAAACGAACACCACAGATTACAGGGAAAATTCTTATAGACACTACTGAAATACCTCAAGTCTCAACCATTAAATTCTTGGGCTTGCATGTAGACCAATACTTCACTTGGAAGAACCACATAGAAATAATAGCATCTAAAATAGCTAAAAACATAGGAGTAATATCTCGTATATCGTATCTCATACCTACTAATACTAGACTAACTCTTTACTATTCTCTAATATACCCTTATATAGCTTACTGCAATATGATTTGGGCTTCTAACTACACTCACCGCCTACAACGAATAATAGCCTACTACTTCAAAAAAGAATACTACGCATCATAGCCGGATCCTCTTGGAATGCACATACTGACCCCTTATTTAAACATTATATAATTCTAAAACTAACCCAGATTAAACAAAAACAACTGAATGAATTCATGCATCGTTATATATTTAATACGCTACCAACTAACTTTTCCAACCTCTTCACCTTCTCGTCAGACTTACACTCCTATAATATTAGAAATCCATCCCTTGTCAGAACAATATTTGCCCGTACGAACTCCCGCAGGTTCTCGATCAGAGTGGCTGGTCCAGCAGCATGGAATGCCCTACCAAAAGATCTCCAGTCCATACCCAACTTAAACTTATTTTTAAAAAAAGGTGCACTCATGGTTAGTTGATCACTAAGCTGATTCAAAATGCCTTGGTCTCTTTAAGGCTCACGGTCAAGATATTACCCTTGCATAACCTATCTATGTCTGTATCTCCTCTGTTTTGTTGATAAGCTACATGTAGTTACTTTTTGACAACTACCTAAGATTGCTGCTAAAATATGTGGTTTGCTAGAATTGTGATTTTGTGTTTCTATTTTTGTTGATAAGCTGGTTACATTCTGATAGCTACCTAAGATTGATGCTAAAAATATGTGATTTGCTAGAAATGTGTTTTTGTGTTTCTGTTTTTGTTTATAAGCTGGATACATTCTGACAACTACCTAAGATTGTTGCTAAAATAAGTGGTTTGCTAGAAATGTGTTGGCTACATTCTGACAACTACATAAGATTGATGCTAAAATATGTGGTTTGATAGAAATGTGCCATTGCTGTTACATTGTCACTTTGTTGGCATACTTATGAACATGTCGAGGTCAGTTACCACAGACTGCTGCCTATGTTGTAAATACTTACATAATGTCAAATTGTAAAACTGCAACTGTTATTGTTTAACTAATCGCCATCCAATACTATAACTGATAATTAGGGGGCCCTACTTAGTGGGACCAAGGTCCCTTCTGGTCCCCCTGTTGTAACCACTCGAAATACTTTTATGTAATATCATCTGTGTAATACCTGTTTGGCTACAATAAAATGATGGTTATGGTTATGGTTATGGTTATGAAACGGATTTCGGGATTTGGCCGCTGCTGATTGGCTGTCTTCTAGTCCCAAAAATGCCTATTCATCTGCCATCTTCCATCTTCCAAAGGCTTCATCCGTGTATCAGTTAGAGAGGTTCCATCCTTTAACCAAGTCAAAATATGTGTCTTCCCAAGTTGTACGTAGATCTAGTCGCATGTTCAGTATGATATATTTTTATTCACACTGCCATATAAGCACCAATAGTATTTAAGGATGAAGGAAAAGAAGAATAAGAATGCAAAGAAGAAGAAGAAGTCATTTGAAAGGCAGCCACAAGTTGAAGTGTTAGCAACTTCACTCTTCTTAACCTCGGCATATGAGAGGTTTATGCGGCCTGTCCTCGACCTTATTTTAGCCGTCTGATCCTCACATCGACAGTTTACAGTCAGTGATGTATTCATATCATGGCCAACTTAGCTAGGGAGTTCGGAGCATTTTGAAATATTTTTCTATTTTGGCCTGCAGGCTGTGAAGATAGATCGACCTCTTCAATGACAGTCCATTACGTTGCCCACTTTCGCTAATCCGACAAAATAATATTTTAATAAATTTCCAAGTTTAACCTGGCTTATAACCGGGCTCGTGAACGCAACATAATTTAAATGACTAGCTAATTGGATGCATATACGTCCATAGACATCAAATAAGACGTCTTATAATATTATTATAAGAAGATACGAAATCCTTGTTTTTCAAGCATTACGCATAAGCCAACCAAGCCATGGCTTAGTGTCTCGCGTTGCCAGAAGCCTCATTTCTGATAACAGTAGTAACTGTACGCAGCCGGCGGACTGTAATGTAGCGTAATGTAGCGTGTAAGACTGCAATCACCACGAATAATGTTACAAGGCGATACTTTTATACGACTCATAAAAACTCCCAAGTCCCAAGATTCTCAACGATAAACCGGATCAAGGCTTCGACTATTTATCTATTCAATGCTTTGCAGATTGCATTAAGCACAAATTGTCACCGATAAGGCTATTGTTACTGACTTACAAGGGTTCATCAATAAATAATGAGAAACACTGTTAAGGAAGGGTTCTTTCATATAACTCCTTTCTGCTGAATAGTTTACTTCCTTAGAACAACTTAGAATCAACTAGTAGACTGTGTAAAGGTAATTGAACATCGCTGGGGAAAATGTGTGGCTCTTGGTGGAGACTATGTCGAAAAACTGCTAAGTGATTTTGCTGACGTAGTTTGCTTGAATGTTTTCTTACTATTTACTGATCAAGCCTCGTATTTATGCAGCAGTCTAGCCTATAGGCATAAATACAGGATTGAAGTGACGTAAGAATTAGAGTTTTGTGTTCATGGTGGAACTTTAGACACGTTTGATAAGTCAGTTTCATAGTTTCATAAAGCAAAGCAAAACTATAGAGGAGACATAAATAGCACACCTGGGAGGTGCGCAAAGCCTTATGCATCACTGGTCCAGTTAATCACTGAAACCCGTGACAAGTTTAGCTGAAATAGAATTAAAAGCTGAAGAAAGACCGAATGTAGATCGCAAATGCGCCACTAAAAGACAGCGGAGGAAGTGTTAGCAGGTCGATAATAGAAATGTACCTGACACTGATTATAATTATAATTACCTACTGAGAAACAAGTTTCGAACACCATATTTCCTTTCAATTATAGATCAGTTACAAGCTAGTTTGAGCAAAGGAGCAGCAGTATTTGAAGATATTGCTGATACTTTCTCTTTATTAGGTAATTTAGAAGCATCAGCTAGAAGAGCAGCTGTGTGAGGCTATTACATCGATGACGAAATAGTGAGGGCGAGTGTCTCTCAAACGTTAATAGATTACGACCTTTTTGGCAAAATCTAAATCCGGCGCTCGGCAATAGCGATGATTTTTTGTATGAGCGAACGAAGCAATGAATCTCACAACTCATCGGACTCATCGAGAGTGAGAGAGACAGAGAGAGAGACAGACAGACAGACAGACAGAGACAGAGACAGAGACAGATAGAGAGACAGAGAGACAGAGAGAGACAGAGAGACAGACAGAAACAGACAGAGACAGACAGACAGACAAACAGACAGACAGAGACAAGGAATGCTGCTTCGTCGTTAAACTCAGATTCAGTTTCCGCGCTGTAGTCGGCAGCGCCTCTGAGTAGAAATCTTGAAGGGGCACTATAACAAGTGCTCATACATACAGACAGACAGAGACAGACAGAGACAGACAGAGACAGACAGAGACAGACAGAGACAGACAGAGACAGACAGAGACAGACAGAGACAGACAGAGACAGACAGAGACAGACAGAGACAGACAGAGACAGACAGAGACAGACAGAGACAGACAGAGACCTCGGTGTAGACTTACCATAAAACGATCGTCAAGAAGGACGATCCGTCCGTCTGATACGGATGGCCATCTCTGCAAACTACCAACACCAACTGTGTAGGCCCCTACAGTAACTATACTGCATCGAAAATACTAACGACTGGTGATGGACCATTTGCAACATAACTAGACTTTAAAACAGTATCTGCCACCAAATGCAGACATATTTATATAGCTACAGCGGCTTTAGTTTTAATGGCAGTGAAATAATATTAATAGCGACAATGCTGTATAGTTACAGTGATAGTAATGGTGACAATGATATTGGTAGTGATCATGTCTTTTCCGCCAGCTCTGGAACACCCTTCCATTAGAAATTATCACTTTTGATTTACCCTTAAAACGCACAATTGCGATAGGTTTTAATAGATAGACACAGATATTTCCATGTTATTCTGAGAGGTTCCCACAGAAGCGCTATATAAATATCCAGATTCATGTACACAGTGAGGGGTAGATAGTAGCCATGTGAACCAACAGACCCAACCTATAGTCAGTCAGCTCTCTCCTATTTCTGTGCATCGCTTCTAATCGCTAATCGCTAAGCAAGGCATTCGACCTTAGCAATTGGAACATTTGGACAAAAAAGTGAGAAGGGATCTTCAATCCACTCAGCATTTGCACGAAGCAAGTAGCACCAGAATCGTGTAAACAACTCAATTTACATCCACCATCTCTCGATTATAGTAATTTCCAATCAACAGTTGAGACTCAGCTCTGTCTCACACCATTTTGTCTCTCTGGTTGACCTCAGAAACTGCTATGCCACATCATAATATGATAATATATTTGTCTAAATATTATCTAGACAAACAGCTTCATTGTCTGAAGGAAGCCTACATTGTAGACATGCTTGCTCAACGTCAAGGATTGCTTCAGCTGTCAAAAGCATTTCCAAAGCGATAAGCGTAGGGCAGACAAACCGTACAGATGGAAGCTGTTTGTAAGCACTCTGTGCAGAAACCTTGTGGATAGGTGGCACCACTGTGCATGCTATGCCGCCCTCCTATATGACTGGTTCAGTATAGCTGTTCCCCAATTTATATTGGATCTGCAGTCTATGCCACGTGGAGTTATGCAGGAAGGGGAAATGAGACTATGGCGCTGAGAACCTGAGACGATGCTTTTGCTCGTGCAGAAGGACCTGGTCACCCAATGCATTCTATGGATGACATCATATGCTGCTGCTGCTGCTGCTGCTGCTGCTGCTGCTGCTGCTCGCTCCAAAAGGCAGACGTCGTCCGATGTTCAAAGAACGTCGTCAATCTTAAGCAGCGTAACAAAGAACCTGCTCAGCCTCCTTACAGTCTCCAATTCGATTCTGCACTTGAGAAATTAAGAGGACCATCAATTGATAATTGTGTATTTGAAAACCGTGACCAAAAGGAGTGATTACAGAACACTCCTGGCTTACTTCTTAATGCACTAAACGACGAACCGCTACAGTAAACTACATGACAAACTACTCTTTACTATATCAGATCGAATTATACCATTCCACACTTGATCACTTAGCAATGAACCAGTGAGTGGGGTCAGACCAAACCTTAAATAGACAGAGCAGACAAAATCAGACCATAAACAACCATGTCAGATCAAATCAGACCAGACCATAATTACGAGATCCAGACAGAATGGACGTGATCCGATCTGAGCATAACATAAAACTGGACCTGCTAAAAGCCCAAACCAAGATATAACTCAACAAGACCAGACACACAGGACGTGATCGTTGACGATACTCTAAGCATCGTCTGATCTAGTCTTTTAAAACGTCAGCTAAAATTCGTTAAAGACACGAAAACAACCTTGAAGGAACAGGTCAGATCAGACTTAACCCTAAAAGCCCAGACCATAATAGATATAATCCTTAAATATCAGACAATACAAGATAACAACCTTAAAGCCTAGACCAGATCAGGCCATAAAAGACCAGATAATACGAGACCAGAAAAGATGAGATGAAAAACACTCTGCACAAGATCATCCACACAGGTGATCAACTTCGATGAGATTGGATCTGTGCACATAATCTGATGTTAGTCACGTGCATAGCTGAACCTGACCTGATTCGTCATTGTCAGCTTCATCGTCGTCATAAGCTGCGTCATAGTCATAGCCTGTATCACCTTCGGTCTGCGCTGAAGATGCAACCAAGAAACGAAACGACGTCAATGCAGATGAAGTGCATTCAAAGCAGCTACTTTACTGAAAACTGACGGTGAATGAGAGAGTGCGAACATTCGCTGCTATACTGTGACCTCTTTCACACAGATTGCTTTTTAACACGATCGGCGAAGATAATGTACTATGTATCGTCTGACATAATCTTTAAAAAATCAGCTAAATTCGTTTAAATTTAGCCAAATTCAGTCGTTGTTTTCTTTCCATTTGCATGTAATTAATTGTCTCTGATGTAGCACTTATTTCAGTGAAGCATTAATGTAAGTCATTAAAGTGTTAATTTTGCGTCTGTCCACTTATTTCGTGTTGTGCTATGTCAAGTAGTCGTTATATAGTTAACCTAGAGCTGCTCACAACTTTCATGCCAAGTCATAGAAAATAACTGATTGGAACTCAGCAATGTCATGCCACATTATGTCTCTAGTAGGCTATTTGAATCCATTCAGTCCATTTGAACTCACCATCTAGCGTCGACAGTGTAAACAACACAATAAGACAGATGACGCTGAAGGTCGTCGACCGATCGACGGACCCCGAGCAGAAGGTCATCAGACACCGTGACGCACTGACCATCTCATAAGCATCAAGGTAGTAAGCAACGCTGTGTTAGGTTTTCAGAGCAAAGTATCCGACGACGACGGATGTGAAGGACGACATGCTTCGATCGGCCACAGCTAAGTCCTTCTTCAGGAACTTAAAACGACTTCACCTTGAGCCAAGAACTTTTTAAGGCAACGCTCTTTCGTCCATTCACTAGTTATTTAGGCAGGCATTTGTCAGAGGAAAATCCATATTCTCTTGAGAATGGATCATGTCACAAGGTATGCTATTAGTCATGCGTCGACACCGTAACACTGAGTAACAACGTAGCTGGCTAAAACGCTCAAGACGAGGTCTTTACGACGCCAGTTGCATATGCCGTGTGTGTTAGTAGGTTGCGGATGACGGAAGAAGGGTCAGCGATGCATCAACGACCGACCGACCGACCAAGCGACCGACCAAGCGACGGAGCGAGCGACCGAGGAGCGACCGACGGAGCGACCGACGGAGCGAGCGAGCGACGGCTGCAGCTCTCAATCGGTTACAAATTGCTTACAGCGTGTAAAACAAATTCTCTTCAGCCAGATCGATTTGAAGGCTGATCGTCGTCGTCGCACTTACTACACACGCTCCACAGCAGACCTTAATTGCATTATTTGGAACCGACGGACGGACGGACCGTCGGCTGACTGCTGGCTCATCGGCGGCGGCGGCGGCGGTGGCCATGGCGGTCGCTTGGTGGGGCGGCCGTGCGGACGGGCTTCGTCGGCGTAGACCAAAGGACGGACGAGCCTTAATGAAAGACCGTTCAAATGGTTTGTGGATCGCTATACCTGTAGGATCAATTGTTCGCGTCGAGTTCCCTGTGCATATATATGAGACGCGTGTGTATACACGTATCTATTCGGTTGCGGTGTTTAAAAATTTACACATGCTCCACCCGCCGCCTCCCCTCCCCCCTCCAACCGACCGACCGACCGAACCACGGACGGACGGACGGACGGACGGAGGAAGGGCTTTCATTGTGCCAAGTGCTTTTGACGGAACGACGGCGACTTTTATTAGGATGCATCATCCATCAGATGCAGAGTTTAGGTTGGACACCGGAACCGAGGCTGATGTTACTACCTTCCCTTTCTCCTCCGGGTCTCTCTCTCTCCCACCCCACCTCCCTCTCTTTCCAGCTACCATTCTGCCGTCCAATCCGCACTGCAGCCAAACAATGGCGCGTAGCTATTGTTGACGGGGACCTGTACTGATGTGTGTCTATGTGGCCGCAGGCTAAACAACTGTCCCGTAATGGAAAGTCATTGTTCCTCTGGCTGCACGCAAAACTCGCAATTAGGCCGAATATGCCTAACGATTCGTAAAACAACAACAATTGCAACGGAAAATTGACACTCCACTCGATGCATTGGACTAACTGCCTGACTAACTGCCTGACTAACTGCCCGACTCTGCCTGACTGCCTGACTGAGAAAGAATGAATAAATGAATGAATTACAGGTTGGCTGCCTGGCTGGCTGACTCATTGGATGGCTGACTGACTGCTAAACTGGCTGATCGGCTGACTGACTGACTGACTGACTGACTGACTGACTGACTGACTGACTGACTGACTGACTGACTGACTGACTGACTGACTGACTGACTGACTGACTGACTGACTGACTGACTGACTGACTGACTGACACAACAGAGTATGCATGTATGCATCTGAACTCTTACGATATCGCCTTTGCCTATCTCACAAAAGACCTGCCTAATTGACGTTAAGTCATTAAGAACAAAAGTCTAATCAATGAGCGAAAAATGCTCGGATAACTAGAAGGGGCAGCACTGGGTAGCTACAGTAGATACGCAGAGAGTCCATCCGACGGATTTCCATCCATAGTTCATGGAAGACACCATTTGCTCATGGACTACGTAGCTTAGACGAAGAGCGGCGACAACAACAGGTGACAAGGCTCGCAACACACTAACCTCGATCAACACCAATCAGCCACAAGACACAGTCTGTCGTAGAACGTCTCAACAGTGGTCTTTCATAACCTCTCTTGGTCTTTCATAGACTCTCTTGGTCTTTCATGACCGCTCTTGGTCTTTCATAGACTCTCTTGGTCTTTCATGACCTCTGTTGGTCTTTCATGACCTCTCTTGGTCTCTCATAGACTCTCTTGGTCTTTCATGACCTCTCTTGGTCTTTCATAGACTCTCTTGGTCTTTCATGACCTCTCTTGGTCTTTCATGACCTCTCTTGATCTTTCATGACCTCTCTTGGTCTTTCATAGACTCTCTTGGTCTTTCATAGACTCTCTTGGTCTTTCATGGACTCTCTTGGTCTTTCATAGACTCTCTTGGTCTTTCATGGACTCTCTTGGTCTTTCATAGACTCTTGGTCTTTCATGACCTCTCTTGGTCTTTCATGACCTCTCTTGGTCTTTCATAGACTCTCTTGGTCTTTCATGGACTCTCTTGGTCTTTCATAGACTCTCTTGGTCTTTCATGGACTCTCTTGGTCTTTCATAGACTCTCTTGGTCTTTCATGGACTCTCTTGGTCTTTCATAGACTCTCTTGGTCTTTCATAGACTCTCTTGGTCTTTCATCGGCTCTCTTGGTCTTTCATGGACTCTCTTGGCCCTCCATGGACTCTCTTGGTCTTTCATGGACTCTCTTGGCCCTTCGTCGGCTCTCTTGGCCTTTCATGGACTCTCTTGGCCCTTCATCGGCTCTCTTGGCCCTTCGTCGGCACTCTTGGCCTTTCATGAACTTTCTTGGCCTTTCATGGAATCATGGACTCTCTTGGTCTTTCATGGACTCGATTGCCCTTTACAACTGGAGCTTGACACTGTTCAGCTAGTAACCTGTTGCCCCTCACAGCAGAAGAGTCCACTTGCGCCACACAAGATTTCTATGATAAGCATAGAACATCGTCCAAAACACTCAAAAGCGACGACACATTAGAAATTAAGACGACCGAAAATTAACGAGCAAAATCCCATGTGACCAAACTAATTCATAAAAAACGACACACTACAGAAGCATTCGGCCATCTTGGCCAAAACGCCGAGATAGTCCATGACTGACTAGTTGGCCAACGCATGGTGGCGTATAGTGTAACGTTGGTGCATGTCTTGCATTTTATTTTGTTTTATATATAAATTATACAGTGTAGCCTATAAATGATACATAAATAAAATACGTCTTTTAGTATCACAACCTGCAGATGAAATTTCAATTTCTGTGATAAGGCAGAATAAGAAAAGGAGAACAGAGCAGAGCAGAGCAAAGCAGAGCAGAGATGAGCAGAGCAGAGCAGAGCAGAGCAGAGTGACCGTTGTTCGTTAGAAGGCCAACCTCCTATGGCTGCTCTGTTAATTCTATGTTGTGATGAGAAAAGCCTCCTCCTCCTCCTCCGTCGTCGTCGTCGTCGTCGTCGTCGTCGTCGTTTGTTTATCGACTGGAGAACAAGAGATGACCAATTAGAACTCAGTCTTGACGACGTTCGTTCAGAACTGCATGCACACCGAATACACAGATCAGTCTATTGTCTGAATCATATGTAAATAAAACTCATAGATATACATGCACAGTACGCGTATTTATCTGTGGTATGTGTAGGGCAATGTAGTGTGTGTAATATTCATTAGGCCCATTATGCGCCTGTAATAAGCACTTATAACTGTGTATACGTAGTCGAATGCGTTAATGCAGATATTTAGAGTCATATGAACACACATAATATGGACGCATCGATTAACAGAAAATGTCGGCTTGGCCAGACACTTCATTGTCTATTGGTGCCACGAATTCATTGGTAGACATTTTGCTTATGAGAGTTCTGACCTCGTGTGTGTCTGATTCAAATATGCATTACATCTGTGGTAGAAGAAGCCAAACTTCAGATCGCATATTTATCAGCCGATAATTAATAGGATGACTGCACAGGAGCCTCACCAATGGCCATGCATGGCCATTACCAACGATATAGGTTTCCTCCAACTTAGCCGGACTAGCACCAGTAATATATATCCTAGATTGAGAAACATACATATATAAATACATACATACAAACTTACATACATACAGATAGATAGACCAGACAGACGCACACAGACTCATAGACATACATACATATTATGCATAGGCATGGATGTATGTATGGGTGTGAGTGACAATGTAAGAATATTGATCTATTCGTATAGGCTTATATAGCCTATCTTTATTGGTTTGTTCGTGTACGTCTGTGTGTCCTGCTATTTGTCCGGGTGCCTGTCTGGCTGGGCGACGTCCATGTTGTGTTACCAAATAGCAGGTATTGCCTGTGAAAGCAATCTGGAGTCGGTCGGTCGGTCGGTCGGAGGAGGCGAGTGAGTGAGGCGACCACCGAGCGCTGCAGCCGAACCAGACGGACGGACGGACGGACGGACTCTTGCAGTTCTCCTATACGACGTAGTCTGCTGCTGCTGCTGCTGGCGTCTGTTGAGCGACGCCAAGCGACCAGACATAAAGTCACAAAGGGAACTAGAAGCACAACCATCAGGAGGAGGAGGAGAAGGAGGACAAAGAGAGAGAGGAGGAGGAGGAGGAGGAGGAGGAGGAGGAGGAGAAGGAGGACAAAGAGAAAGAGGAGGAGGAGGAGGAGGAGGAGGAGGAGGAGGAGCATTCTGTTTTTGCTGGTGCTGATGCTATTGGAGCTGGTGATGATGATGATGATGATGATGATGATGATGATGATGATGATGATTATAGTGTCATATGATCATATTCTCGCACTGTGTTATATCTCGCATATTATGCACTATATATATATATATATATATATATATATATAATTATATATATATATATATAGTGCCTAGATACATACATGTAGGTGACCCATACATGTGTACATATGTAGGCCCCATAAGCAGTGAGCTTATTCGTGTCTTTGTATGTAAGGATGAGCAATGTGGGGGGGGGTGTTCGAGTGACTAAAATAAAACGTGTTTGTTCAGTTTATAAGAAGGCCATTTTGGTTAAAAAAATTAATATACCCTTATTTAGAAAATTAACAACATTTAACCGTTCGAATTAATTATGAATCCAGGACAAAAATTGTTCCGTTCTAATGACATGAATGCATAATGACAATGAGATAACAACAAACAACAGAGTAAATTAGACTGAATTTGTAAACGTTTATCGAAATTTACCCTGACGATTAACGAACATGTAACGAGCAGTGATG
Organism: Aporrectodea caliginosa; assembly: GCA_020284085.1. NCBI lineage: Eukaryota > Metazoa > Annelida > Clitellata > Crassiclitellata > Lumbricidae > Aporrectodea > Aporrectodea caliginosa. Next base: position 2,001,830 of record JACEVL010001014.1, read on the forward strand.
TGGTCTCGAGACCGCGGTCTTGGTCTCGAGACCGTCTCGAGACCGAAAATATGCGGTCTTGGTCTTGGTCTCGGTCTCGAATGTGCCGGTCTTGGTCTCGGTCTTGGTCTTTAAAGGTGCGGTCTTGGTCTTGGTCTTGGTCTTAAAGGTGTGGTCTTGGTCTTGGGCGTCTGGTCTCGGTCATTCGCCTTTGGTCTTGGTCTTGCGCCTTTGGTTTGGCCTTTGAGATAGCTTCGAATTCATGCGACGATCCGTCTATAGGCCTATGAGATAGAGCGAGAGAGGACCGCGTTGATCGCTTATCAGAAGCGACAAGAACACGTTGAGGCACAGTTAACCATGACTTCTGGTGCATTAGTGACTAGTTAAGATTACACTGATGCAGTTTCTCGAGCCAAAATCAGTATACTATAGCCGGGCAAACGATGCAGATCAGGTATTTTGTGGGGAATTTTTCTCTACTGGCAAAGTTTTTTGTATTCCGCAACACCTGCACCTGCTGAGAGTGTGTTTAGCTATAGTGTGCTCTTCATGAGACCTCGAAGACTTAGGGGAAAACTATAACTATAAATATAATAAGCATCTGATCTGAATTATGGGAATATATAACACTACAGTTGAGAATTGCGTTTATGGTCTTGAGGCTTAGATCCTGGACGATGCGGTCTTGGTCTCGGTCTTGGTCTTGGACCACGCGGTCTTGGTCTTGGTCTTGGTCTTGGACCACGCGGTCTTGGTCTCGGTCTTGGTCTTGAACCACGCGGTCTTGGTCTCGGTCTTGGTCTTGGACCCCGCGGTCTTGGTCTCGGTCTTGGTCTTGGAATTTTGGTCTCGTGCACAACACTGGTAACGAGCAACGCTTACCAGCCGTAACCGCCTCATTTATCCTAATTTATCCTATTTATTGGCTTTAGTCGCCTTCTGTTGTAACATATTGTAGCATTGAACAGAGAGGCGTCAATGTGTCAGCGTTTTGGGTTTAAGAAGCACGTCTGTCTTAGACAGATCCACAGGGTTTTTGGCAAAACGCTAATTAGGAGAAATGTCATGTAAAGACCAAAGATCGGTTGTCAGGAGGTCAAAGATAGAAGTAGTAGTCGCAGTAACTGTCACAATGGTTGGTTGAGTGTCCAGGTTGAGAGTAGTGCGAAGCAAACGAGTTAGATGGTTCCACGAAGATTTCTTGAAAACTTACGATTTTTGTTTCGAGTGAAAAGCCACACCTTTTCAAGAAATAAGTAACGTGATCCTTAGAATCTTACTTCTGTGACTTGGGTTCAAATCCAAGATGCGTAATATAAAATAACGACAGATACAATGCAATGCAAGGCAGTGCATTTGTAATTTTATTGACATTATACCTTTTGCGATTTCACATATTAAAACGTAAGATAGACTACTACTATAATAAAACAATGCTTATCACAACAGATGCAATAGTCTAATAACAAATTACATTGTAGGCCTATCTATTGCCAATTGACAATAAATAATTGGGAGTAGAAGTAAGAATCAATACAAAATCATCTCACATTTTCAGAAAATCTCACCTAGATCCACTAATTCGTTGGCTTCCCACATACTTCTCGCAACCTATGATGTGCAAAAGTTATCTAAAATGTTGCAAACGTTTAGTTAAACTACAATTTTTTAGTTACGACAGAAGTTTAACTAAAATAATTTCTAAGTCCCTGGGGTAATGCAGTACCTCAGGGCAAAAAAACTTTTAAAAATAGTTTAGTTGAAACTAAAGTTTAACAAATATTTTTTAGTTATTAACTAAAAAGTTTAACTACTATTTCTTAGTTATTAACTATATAAAGTTTAAGTAACAGAATCAGCAACTAGCTTCCGCAAGGATTGTTGTGAGAAACTGGTTTTATTACTCAACTGTATATTAGCATTGCACGATGCATCATCGTTTGCATTAGCAACTTTCTTCATTATTTTTTGTAGAACTGTACTAGGACTATTAGTCTAGTACACATTAAATAGTTTGAAAGTGAAATTGTCATTGACGCTGTGCGGTAATGCAGTACCTCAGGGCAAAAAAACTGTGAGGTAATGCAGTACCTCAGGGCAAAAAAACTTTTAAAAATAGTTTAGTTGAAACTAAAGTTTAACAAATATTTTTTAGTTATTAACTAAAAAGTTTAACTACTATTTCTTAGTTATCAACTATATAAAGTTTAAGTAACAGAATCAGCAACTAGCTTCCGCAAGGATTGTTGTGAGAAACTGGTTTTATTACTCAACTGTATATTAGCATTGCACGATGCATCATCGTTTGCATTAGCAACTTTCTTCATTATTTTTTGTAGAACTGTACTAGGACTATTAGTCTAGTACACATTAAATAGTTTGAAAGTGAAATTGTCATTGACGCTGTGCGTTTAATAATTGATTCTTACTTCACTTAACCTATGTCATTGTGAAAATGTTTGTGAAAAAGTTTGTTAAAAAGTTGGAAAAGTTTAACTAAATATTTTTAGTTTAGTTGACTTATTCACGAAATCAGTTGCCAACTTTTAGTTAGACTTTTTTATTTTAGTTTAAAAATAGTTATAGTTAATTTTTTTAAAATAGTGCCCATCACTGCCTATGCACTACGACCGGAACACTTATAACTCCATCTCTGAGTGAGATGAGATCCTGAGTGGCCGAGTGGGTTGGTAGCCCGCTCGCCACGCCGGCGGCCCAGGTTCGATTCCGGGTCGGTCGGTTTATCAGAGATTAATTTCTCGGATCTTTACTGCGGGTGGCTCGGTCGCAATATAAACGTGGAGTACAATACAATACAATACAACACAACACAATACAACTGGGGCGCGGTGGTTCAGGGGGTATGTTCGGTGCCTTGCAGCTGGAGGGTTGCGGGTTCGAATCCACCTCAAATAGCCACGCGTAGGGACCCTGGGCAAGTCCTTCACTCGCAATTGCTCATGCGCTTCGGCGTGAAACTTCGATTCAGCGTCCGCGCAGTAGTCGGGAGCGCCTCTGAATGGGCAATCTGGTAGGGGCGCTATAACAAGTGTTCAAATACAATACAATACAATACAATCTCTCGCCGGACTTCTGTCAACCTGCAGAGTTTGGTTTTCACACGGTCTCATTGAAAATGAATTCTTATGTTTCTTTTTTGTTTATTTGATTTTGAGTCCAAGGCTTACACCACTCTAAGTACGGGGTATCTATTGTCTGTCTTTCTTTTCCTATCTGTATTTTTACATGTTTTTACATTTCGCGGGATCCATGATCTCTTCTCGGCCTCCAGTGGCTTCTATCCCCTAAGCAACCGGGCTCAATCCCTCCCTCCCCCCTCCACGGCCGGGCCTCCCCTCTTCCCCTCTCTCCGAGATCAATATTGTCGACGTTTTAGCTCATTTCTGATTAGATAAAATGTGTCTGTAATATTCATAGGTTTCGTCTGCTAAAATATCATCAATACAACTTCTGTTTATGCGAAGATTTCTTTCATCAATCCAGCTTCCATTTAGGCAAACAATTACTTTCATCAATCCAGCTTCAATTGTAAATTGACCATGTACAAGGGATACCAATGCAATGGTAAAGTTGTTCAATGTAGGCCTATAATTGTATAAGCATGCGAGTCAACGGGTGCGAATTAAGTAGGTTAAAATTTCGCATTCGCAATCGCCGAAATGCAACAAATTCATCAATCTACTCAACTTTCTTCTTCTTTAAGTTCTCTGCCCTTCGGCAGGTTCCAACTTCCAATGACGCCACTCAACTTTAGTCGAGCATTAATGCATTGGGCCCTATGGCATGGAGAGGAGAGTCGCTCACAATACGATAAGCATCATAAGGTTCAAGCTAAAACAGACTCGTCTGTTTAGAAAATCTAGAAAGTAGAAAGTGTGATCAAAATTGAAAAGTAACAGTTCCCTCCTGTTTTTCACTGGACTCAACTTGCGCCCGCCCTGTATAGGGATAGAAGCCTCTGTCGGCCTCCGTGTAGCCAATACATGTCAAACCGTTGGGCTCAGCTCAGCTCAGTCCCTTCGATAGCAGGTGAATTATGTTGCATGAGGCTGCACTGCAATAAGAGGTGCCATCTACCGAATGCTTGCTGAAATAATGCTTCGTGTAAAGCAGCGACTTTGCAGAGAGGAACAAATCTTTCATCTACTTCCATTACCGCAAATTCACTAGAGCTAGGAAATTATGATGCTGATGTCAGCGCTAAAAAATTGCGATGATGACAACGCTAGGAAATTGTGATGATGGGAACGCTATAGGAAATTTATAAATTATGATGATGATGACAGCACTAGGAAATTATGATGACAGCGTTAGGAAATTATGATGATGATGACAAAAATAGAAAATTATGATGATGATAACAGGACTGAGAAATTATGATGATGATGACAGCGCTGGGAAATTATGATGATGACAGCGCTAGTTAATTATATATATGATGATGACAGCGCTATACTATGACAGTGTCGACAATGACCATTAAAATGATGATGGCGGCGACAGTAATTGTTTTTACATCTGCACGATTCTTTCTTTCCCTTGTCGACAGTTTTTACATCAATTTTCAAAGCTTTTGCACTGATCACTGCTTTTGACTGTGTACAACACTGTTTCCTACTCAAAGTCTTGCCACAGTCCTTTGGCATCTCTGGTGATATCCTCAATTTGTTTGTCTCTTACCTCTCAGTATATTCGCATCAACTCCCTCATAACATCCATGGCTGCTACTGTGCTCTTTGTGTTTCCCACAAGGTTCTGTCCTATAGCCTCTGCTGTTTATCTTCAATACCTCTGCACGGTCAGCCATTGCCTGTCGTCGTGACATAGAAATCCACCCTTATATATGCTGACAGTTCCGGAATTGATAAAATTTCCCTCATCCCGGACACGTCCTTCACCAGACAAAGAACGTCCAGGAATGAATTTTGTTCTATAATTAAATACTTAGAATTTGCTATTTTAATTTTCTAATAATTGTAAAATAAAAAAGAAATAACAGCATCAACAAATACGCAGCGCCGCACAAAACTTAAAAATCCGCGGTACAACGTAAACTTACGAGTATACAGGCCTATCTACTACGGGTCTACATTCTGCAATTAAGGCTAATATGTCTATTGTATACTTCATCGCCTAAATGTAATGTAATGTAACAAAACATTTATAAAGCGCCACTTAAGAGTCTCTCAGAAGCGCTCAACACGTGGCCATCAAACAGCTGAAAAAAAATGCGTCTTTAAGAGTTTAGAGAAAACCATATAGCCGCGCGCAGTACGCACAGACGGCGGAAGAGCGTTCCAGATCTGTGGCGCCGCAATTGAGAAGTCCCGACGAGCACTGGTGGTGCCTAAAGCAATGTCGCCGTAGGCAATGGCGTAACAACTATATAGCGAGGGTGGACAAAGTCCAGGGGGCCCCGATGTCCCAAAGGCCCCAAGCTTTCAAACTTAAAAAATTCATATACGTGTTCCGTTTGTCCTTGACAATATTTAGGGGAAATGTCACATTGTTAGTATGCTTCTCAGTTACATGATTTCAAGTTATAGTGACACTATATGCATGTCAATAGTCTATAAGCGACAGGATAAATTGGCGAATACATTTCGGCTGAGTTTTGCCTTGAATTGTTAATCATAGTCGTAATAGTAATCTCGAAACGTCTACAGCGCCCCAAAAAGCGAAGTCGCGGGAACCAGCTTATTCACAGGTGCTTAACCAAATCAGAATCGATATGCAGAGATCCAAAGGGCCAGACAGTCAGACAACTAAGGTGGGTGGTATTTAAAGTTGAAGCGGCGAGGAGAAGGTGGGGAAAGAGGAGGAATCAGGAGAGGATTTGTAACAAAGCAGTGTTTTCAATTTTGAGTGAAAGACGGTTCAAAGACCTGTGGACAGATAGCGAGAGGTGAGGTTTTGCCAACCGTTTTGGTGAGCTCGTAGGATGGATCAGATATTTGTCGTAATACTGCATGGCGGGAGTTTGTTCCAGAGAGGCGGAACGGCTATGGCTATGGAGCGATTTTAAAACGTTAGTGATGAGGTGACGGAAAGGCGGAGAAGAGCGGAAGAGGAGCGGATTGTGCAAAGTGGTTGGACGGTGAATAACTGACAGAGATAGGAGAGTTGAGAGGATTGAAGTTTGTTGTAGGTGAGTGAGACTTTATATTCTATTCTTTCGGGTATTTTAAGCCAGTGGAGTGACTTTAGTACAGGTGTGATATGGCGGTGCATGGGGGTTTTGGCGAGTGCATTCTGAATAGCTTGGATGCGGTTTTGTTTGGATATGATATGTTGAGGAAGAGAGAATTGCAGTAGTCAAATTCAGCGTGAATTATCGATGTAGCGATTGTAGACGCAGTTTTGAAGTCGAACATAGGGCGGCTTCTGCGTAGGTCGCGGATAGACCTATTAACAAACTATCTAGCCTATACCCTCAAAAATGTCGGAAAGGAGACCGATTAAGAAAGACTCAGTGGAGTGGCTTTAATGTGACTTGAACTGTTTACATTATTGATGATAACGTTTACTACTCTTTTTTCTACCTAACTGCGTTTTAAATAGCTATGTCATTATTTTCACTCTTTAGTCTTGTTAATGGGTATACGTAAGGGCCCCAAGCTTAGAGTGTCCAAGGGGCCCTGGCTAGGTTGTTACGCCACTGGCCGTAGGTCCGTACTCTGCCATCATAGGCTCTAATTGTGAAAATATAGGTTTCGACACTATAGTCTATATATTGCTTAGATATAGCGTACTTTACGTTTCTGCTTATCAACCAGTGATGTCAATGTAGTCCCTGTCTAGTCTACTGGACATTTAAGTTTATCCATGTTTCTAATTTGTACATCGTAGCTACTAACTACGCCAAAGAGACCACAACCAGTCACTTTATCGAATCTTTACTATCTATATATTTTGCTCGTTTTCTTTCTAATTAAAAACTGCAAATAAAATGCCTACGTTTTTCCTCTAATATCTTACAAATGTATTTCAGTTGAGGCATTGCGTTTGTATAGCGCTCTTCCCAATGAGCCCAGCTCCTAAAAGAATTTGACTTAGATTGGAAGTAGCCTACTGAGGTTCCCGGAATGAGAGAAAAGAAATGTGGTCACCGGTATGCGGACGTTTCGTCAAAGGACGATTCGTCAACGGACTGTTCGTCAAGGACTGTTCGTCAAGTGGACGATTCGTCAACGGACTGTTCGTAAACGGACTGTTCGTCAACGGACTGTTCGTCAAGGACTGTTCGTCAAGTGGACGATTCGTCAACGGACTGTTCGTCAAGGACTGTTCGTCAAGTGGACGATTCGTCAACGGACTGTTCGTCAAGGACTGTTCGTCAAGTGGACGATTCGTCAAAGGACGATTCGTCAACGGACTGTTCGTCAAGGACTGTTCGTCAAGTGGACGATTCGTCAACGGACTGTTCGTCAACGGACTGTTCGTCAACGGACTGTTCGTCAAGGACTGTTCGTCAAGTGGACGATTCGTCAACGGACTGTTCGTCAAGGACTGTTCGTCAAGTGGACGATTCGTCAACGGACTGTTCGTCAAGGACTGTTCGTCAAGTGGACGATTCGTCAAAGGACGATTCGTCAAGGACTGTTCGTCAACGGACTGTTCGTCAACGGACTGTTCGTCAAGGACTGTTCGTCAACGGACTGTTCGTCAACGGACTGTTCGTCAAGGACTGTTCGTCAAGTGGACGATTCGTCAAAGGACGATTCGTCAACGGACTGTTCGTCAACGGACTGTTCGTCAACGGACTGTTCGTCAAGGACTGTTCGTCAAGTGGACGATTCGTCAACGGACTGTTCGTCAAGGACTGTTCGTCAAGTGGACGATTCGTCAACGGACTGTTCGTCAAGGACTGTTCGTCAAGGACTGTTCGTCAAGGACTGTTCGTCAAGTGGACGATTCGTCAACGGACTGTTCGTCAAACGGAATCGATTATTAATTCTTGTTGACCAATAAAAGGATTGCTAGTCCATTAAGCTTGACGGCAGGTGCGCAAAATACATACAATTGAAGTTGGATAGATGATAATAACTCTTCCTTAAATAGAAGTTGGATTGATGAAATAATTTTTTTTTAAACTAGATGTCGGATAGATGAAAATAATTATTACTATTTAAGCAAAGAATTAGACTTCTATTTCAGCACAGAATTGTTTCGTCAATCCAATTCCTATTTAAGCAAAGACTTTCTTTTATCAATCCTACTTCCATTTAAGCAAAGAATTAGTTTCATCAATCCAACTTCTATTTAAGCAATTAATTCTTTTCATCAATCCAACTTCCAGTTTAAATTGAGAGCGCGTGATATGTGCAAGAAAATGGCTTAGGCCTACATAATCTCCCCTCGTGCGAGGACATAATCCCCACCGGCTAGGATATAATTATGTAATATCTTTGATTTCACTGGGAAAAGTTTATTATATCCCCCGGACGAACAGTCTTGACGAATCGTCCGTTGACGAATCGTCCGTTGACGAAACGTCCTAGAACCGTGGTCACCGTTAATGTAACATTAGACATTTTAAGAAACAGTGTAAACGATAACAAATACAACACAAATTAAGAAAGTAAAACATTAAATATTAATCGTCAGTTGCTTTCGAGTCTGGTTATATCCAACATGATCAGTAGGCCTATACATAGAGTTAGAGAAGTGTTGACGTAGGCCCTAATTACTCACAAACACGGTGACCATAATAATAATATTATTTGCACTCATAGATTCAACGCCATAGCCTTCAGAGGCTATGGCGTCCCCAGTGGGTTCGCACAACTCACTGGGGACGACGACCGCTAACCCCAGTTTAATGGCACACCCAAGGATAGTTCCTAAGAGCCTGAGGGATTATACCTAATGGCACACCCTAGGATAGTTCCTAAGAGCCTGAGGGATTATACCTACATCGGTCGACAAATAATAATAATAATAATAATAATAATAATAATAATAATAATAATAATAATAATAATAATAATAATAATAATAATAATAATAATAATAATAATAATAATAATAATAATAATAATAATAATAATAATAATAATAATAATAATAATAATAATAATAATAATAATAATAATAATAATAATAATAATAATAATAATAATAATAATAATAATAATAATATTCAAGAACTAGGACGAAAGATCTCAGCAGCGACAGGCGACCGGCGTGAGACTAGTCATCTTCTACAACGCTTATCAGTCGCCCTACAAATTGGAAACTCTTTATCTGTATTAGGCACCACAGATTGCAAAAACAGCAGCCCAGGACTGATCGAATGCTTATAATAATATTGAAAACAGTTACTTTTAATCAGTCTGTAAAAAAAATAAATAATAATAATAATAATAATCACCGCCGATCTTGCCGGCGACGAACGGGGCTCCCTGAAACAGTTCACCCGTGTCGATCCATCCGCGGCCATGCTCCTGGGAGCGCCGCTCCTCCCAGCAGATGCTCTACTCTCCTCTTTGGACAAAAGCGTGGCCGACCTCGCAAGGGCTTTTGAAAGACTTCAGAGTATTGCCAGACAAGACGCACTTTTAAATACTAAGATGCTCCCTGGGTTCGCCCAGGCTAATGCACACATTACGATGCACCAGCTGTCACGACCACCCACGCCTGAGGGACTACGACGAGTTGTTGAGAGGTGGAATCGAGCGGGTTCTGAACGTGATGCTGACCGACGTCCAGTGGGCGCAGGCATCCCTCCCGATTAAGATGGGAGGGCTGGGAATCAGGAGGGTGTCATCGCTGGCACTGCCCGCCTTTTTGGCTTCGGCCGCGGGCACCCTCCCCACTCAGCCCCTCATCTTGGGAACAACACTCGAGAACACAGACACGGCCTACACTTCAGCGCGTTCGCAATGGATGCAACTCGCCAGGATTTCCGACCCAACGGCCGTCCCCTGTCACAAACAATCACAATGGGATGGGCCGTTGCTGCAGGAGGTCTTATCGTCGGTTAGTGGCGCACTGCAGGACCCTTACGACCAGGCCAGACTAAGAGCGGTGCAGTTCCCTCACCCGACTGGCTACATGCCCTCCCGTTGACCGCATATGATCTGAGGATGAGCGACGAGGCCGTGAGAGTTGCGGCCGGTTTGCGCTTGGGCCTGGCCATTTGCGAGCCGCACACGTGCGCATGCGGTGCTCCGGTGTCGTCCAGAGGCTCACATGGCCTCTCCTGCCATTTGGGGTTTGGACGTCAGGCTAGACACTGCGCCGTCAACGATATCATCTACCGCAACCTCAACAGAGCCGGCACCCCTGCGGTTAAGGAGCCGTCTGGCCTCACCAGATCGGACGGGAGGAGGCCTGATGGCCAGACCCTGATACCGTAGGGCAACGGGCGGACCTTGATATGGGACGCGACGGTGGTGGATACCGTGGCCGCCTCATACATCCCTGAGACGGCGACCGAAGCTGGAAGGGCGGCGGAGTTGGCTGCCACAAGGAAACACGCCAAATACGCAGATCTACAGAGGAGGTACACCTTCGTCCCTGTAGCCCTGGAGACCCTTGGCCCTCTCAACAGAGAGGGTCTCGCCTTCATCTCCGAGATGGGTCGCCGCCTGACGAAAATATCCGGAGACACCCGAGAGACAGGATTCATCCTCCAGCGCCTGTCGGTTATACGGTCCAGCGTTTCAACGCGGTTGCCTTCCAGGGCACCATGTCGAGGTTGCCCGGCACTAAGCCTTACCGTGTTTTAACAATGACAATAATAATAATAATAATAATAATAATAATAATAATAATAATAATATCAGACTTGGTATTCGACGGGCTGCCTCGCTTGCACTACCTGCCTTTTTGGCGTCTGCTGCAGGCACCCGCACGCTCCAGTCCTCCATGCTAGGAGCAAGTCACTCAGATAACGACGAGGTGGTGGAGATGCTGGCGCTTAGGTGGAAGGAGGAGAGTCAGGGCTCGCTACCGGAGGGAGAGGGATCGAAGAAACAGTCGCAGTGGGACGGTCCCCTCATCCGCAGAGAAGCGATGTCACTTTTTGCTGGATGCGAAGACGCATATCATCAGGCCAGACTCGGGGCGGCGGCTGCGGCGCATGCAGGTGACTGGCTGCTTGCGCTGCCGCTGTCGTCCTGTGGATTGCGGATGGACGATGAGGCAATCAGAATCGCGGTGTGCCTGCGCTTGGGAGCGACGACCTGCGAACCGCACATCTGTCCATGCGGGGCGATGGTTGCTGCGGATGGATCGCACGGGCTGTCATGCGGACTCGGACCGGGTAGGCTCGCCAGACACGCAATCTTGAACGACCTCATCAGCCGCGGCCTCTCGCGTGCCGGCGTCCCTAATATCAAAGAACCTCCTGGAATGTCAAGAACGGATGGAAAGCGCCCGGATGGTCTGACGCTTATTCCCTGGCGAGGCGGACGCAGCCTTCTATGGGACGTCACAGTGACGGACACCGTAGCACCCTCATATCTGCACTCAACGGCGGCGACGGCGGGCGCGGCGGCGGAGCAGGCGGCCAATAGAAAGAATGCAAAATATAGTCAGCTGATGTCAACCCACCTTTTCGTGCCAATTGCGTTCGAAACCATGGGCCCTATAAACACCACCGGCATGGACTTCATCAAAGAGCTGGGGAAACGCATAACTCTAACCACCGGAGATTTAAAGGAAACTAGCTACCTCTTCCAGCGCTTGTCAGTAGCTATACAGCGCTTTAACGCGATCGCTTTTCGTGGTTCTTTTATGCAGCCGGATCTTGCCGAGGGATAAACCGTTCCAGAAAACCATCTTCCTTTCTCCGGATAATAGTTTTGATAGCCTGAGGGATTAGTACTACCTCGGGTAAAAAAAAAAAAATAATAATAATAATAATAATAATAATAATAATAATAATAATAATAATAATAATAATAATAAGTTAATAGTAGAAGTAAATGTGAAAATCAATTTCTGATTTAAAAGGTCCCTCTCGGACTCTAATTATAAATAAATTTACAGAAATACGACAATGTGATTATATGAATGTGTTAAAAGACTTTTAAATGACAATATTCGCATTATGCTATCAAATTTCAAGAGAATGAGTTGCTGTGTTGCACACGGAGTACATCAACAACTCGCTCTGTACCATGATCATCAACTTAACCTCTACTACTAGCATTGATATTGTCAGACTGATTTGCTGCATCATGCTTTTGATGAAATTGAAAATGCAAGACTTTGGAGGAGCGTCTGTCTCTCGTCTGCGTTCCTGACTTTAACTAATCTTTCTTTCCTTTATTGAGCTCCAGATTTCTGATGGTAATTTATCTTCTTATTCTTCATCAATTTAATGGAATATAATGTCAAATATTGGTAATTTGGTATTAATTATTTATTGTGATAACTTACATCCTGCAGTAAGTTGAAGTATTATTTATTTTGATCATAACTCAAATTTCAATTCATACATTTACATCCAGTAAAAGATTTTATGCCTCCCAGAAAACGATTAATCAATTTTAGGCGGACTGTTGATGAATCTTTAAATACTGATAAGCAGTGTTTTGCAAATTCAAGTTATTCAACTACCAAAGACAACAAAAGTTTTGACATAATAGCTGAAACAGTCGGATGGCCTTTGTAACTGCAGTGGCGTAGCTAGGATTTTACCAATTACCAGAGAGGTTGCGTAATGCGAAGTGCTAGGGAACGCATACTATTCTGGTGGAGTAGGCCTATAGAATTCGATCAGAAATCTAAATTTCTCTGCATCAGTTAACTTTTCACCAACAGCCAGTCCTAAATCATTCTGATGAGCGATGACCAACGTCTGTTACTGTGCTTTCTCCTAAATCCTCTGACTGAGCAACTGAGACCGTGTCAAGTTTCCAGCTATTAAATCGTTTTCGTTAACAACATGCATTGCTAATAGAATTATCTGCAGTGCTAACCTCTTCAGTCCCATTGCCACCGTCACATTCATTATTGTCTTGCTTTTTGGTAAATAAATTCATTAGATCGGTTCAGCTTTAAAGCTTCATTACCTGGTTAGTAAAATGAAGCAATTAAACTTGAAAAGTTAACTTAAATCGTATTTTATATAAAACTAAACGAATGAATTAGCGACCGTATTCTGAACATGAAGAACTATGCCTACTTACTTATTTAATTAGAGGGGTCAGAGGGGTTACTGCCCCGGGGCAGCAAACTCCTTTAAATCTTACTTACTTTACTCACTTTCGCAATAGGCCGAGTAAAACTGGAGGCTGCCGAGAAACATTGAATCTTTGAAGAGACCGACTACGAGAGAAAAACGCGCGCGAGAGAGACAATGCAGAACATTCCATAGCGCTGAAGCTTAGTGATGAGTAAAGGCTATGTAAAGGGCATGCAGTGGTTGTACACCAGAAAGAAAAAATCCTCTGGCTGTATATTGGTGTGGATGTTCATCCGTTCCGAATGAACGTATCTTCGTGTACAACTGTGTTCGATTTTACTGTGGGTAAAATCCTCAGACCCACCAGGTGACCTAGATAGACACAACACATACATACGTCTGTGGCCCTGTGTAGATATCATGTATCATGAAGCATTCGTTATAGGGCCTACAGACTGCATTAGTCCAAAACCCGCAGGTTTCTTCAGTTTGAAAAAAAGTTTTAGACATATCTGGGCCCTGCCATAGAACCGGGCCCGGAGCAGCAACCCTCTGACCCCCCCCTCTCATCGGCCCTGAAATCAAGGAGTGGGCACAGAAAACGAGTCGCAGTCACTCCATCGTAGACTTACTACACTGAAATCGAGCTATATTTTAGCAGACCAGAGGCTGATCCAGGATTCCAGAGGACCAAGCCATCCGACCACTTCAGTTTGAAAAGCCGTGGACCTGGATTCCGAACTCAGATTTAGCCCTGCACGCGCTGCCATGACATTTGCTAAGCTGAAATCAAATTAGCAAAACACTTTAAAATGTGTTCCGTACTTGTGCAGAATTTGCCTTTAGTTCTACCCATGACTGTGCGTTGTCCCTGCATTCTCTTAGGGACTTCACCCCCTATAGATTTCAACTTACCCTCCCCATTGCAGTACACGTATGGATCAGACACTGAAATACAGTGATGTAGTGCTCGAGTTCGGCCAAGGACTCGACTCCGACTCGACACCGATTTTCTGCGGACCCGGACTTGGACTTGGACTACCGGTATCACGACTCGGACTTGGACTCGGACTCGAAGCCCTTGACTCGAATTTGACACGCTGACTCTGTCTCCGAGTCACGATTTCTGGGCAGAACAGGCAACTGTATTGCCACGACTACACTTGGAGTAAGTTTTCTTGGCTGTTCAAAGTGTTCATAGGCTACTAAGAGTGCCTCTGTTGAACGTGTGTTTAGCAGGGAAAGAGTTTTTATGTGTCCTCATGATCGTGCCAGATTAATTATGCTACAAAATTTTATCTAGTTTAGTGTTTTAAAAGTGTAATTTGCATAAATTGCATTATCAATTCTTTCTGCATGAATAGTGCTGTAATTTTTTTTAAACAATTGAATTGCATTTTTCGGTGTAGTTTGATGTTGATAGACTTGGACTCGAATAACTAAGGATCGAGTAACTTTAGGGACTCGGACAGTCGGACTCGGCCTTGGACTCGATCTTTTGTGACTCGGACTCGAACACCTCTGGACTCGAACTCGACTCGGACTCGGTTTAGGTGGACTCGACTACATTACTGCTGGAATATGCCACTCATAAGTAAGGAAACCCTGAATTCGTCTGTAGCAAATAACAACCTAACCACGTCGCCACCTAGCGAGTCAGGGTTTAAATGTTTGACCATTTCCAATTTCAAGGAGATGCCGAAAGTAGTACCGTGGCGGATAAATACGTGAGAGTGCTTTAAAAAGCGACGTCAACACGTAGAAGGCAGCAGGTGACTGGTGAGTGCATCGTCATCATTTGTGATCAGAGACAGCCAACCGATTGCCGTCTAAATCTGAGACAGAACAGGCACAGTATGTGTCGTCAGAGGAACGCTCTGGAAACTTAGCTGTGAAAACCGTGTACATATCTATGTTCGTCTATGTTCAGGCTATAAACGCCAATAACCAGAACGTTGGTTTCATGGTCTCTATAGTGAGCTGCAGTAAGCAATTTCGACAAACTCATTTATAGAGTGCAGATCCTGAGCGAGTAAACCTCGGTCTTGATCACGTGACCAGAGCCTGAGTGTACGGAGTTGTCGACAAGCAGACGGACGGAAAGGGTGGACGAACGGACGGACGGAAAGGGTGGACGAACGGACGGACGGAAAGGGTGGACGAACGGACGGTCATGAATTGGCGGTGTGTGTGTGTGTGTGTGTGTGTGTGTGTGTGTGTGTGTGTGTGTGTGTGTGTGTGTGTGTGTGTGTGTGTGTGTGTGTGTGTGTGTGTGTGTGTGTGTGTGTGTGGTGTGGGCATTGGCTGTGGGTCGTTCTATTGAATTTTCTCGCGATAGAAATGCTGATTAAATTAGGCGATATGTCGTCGTCTGGTGAGCTGCTTCGGCGGCGGCCGCCGGCCATTGACGAGTCATTGTCGAGTGGAATTACGTCTGACTTATTGGCTTCGACTTTTTTCCGCAGCAGAAGGAACAGAAGGAGGAGGTGGTGGAGAAGGAGGAGCAGGACGGGCAGGAGGAGGAGAAGAAGGAGGAGGAGGAAGAGGAAGAGGAGGAGGAGGAGGAGGAGGAGGAGGAGGAGGAGGTAACAGACGAGCAATTTCTTCCTCCGTCGACAGCGTCCAGGTCGACTGATTCGGTCGCCATCTTATGTATGCCACAGTATAACACACGGGGTTCCTCATCCAATATAATGATTTCTTTAGCGCCGTTGTTTTAATATACACCAATGGATGATCGTTTGAGATGATCTCATACGACGAAAGGGTTAAAACTCGTAATAAAACAGAAGCCAGTTCAAACTATCATAGACCAGGGAAACAAGAAATCAGGCTACGCCGGAAAACCAAATTGAAACATACGAGTCATGAGTTTAGACCTGACTGACATTAAAAAAACTAACAGAAGGCGCATAATTGGTCAGTGAACCATGACTTCTGATCAGCCACCGATGACGCCTAAGAGTAACAACAAGAGTCGGTAAAAATCTGTTGATCGAGTTCAAATCTATTAGTAAGAGGCATGAGTAGAGGTAGGTTGGGTGATTTAAATGTCATGCCTTCTACAGTATTAGTCTACTAGACAGATTTTAAGCTGGATTCTTCTTTAGGAAGGCAACCAGTGTAGACCTACGCAATGCAGTAGAGTGTAATACGTTGATCTTTAGGGGTCTTTATTATAGCTATGGCCAGGAACTTTCAAAACATTTTAGCTTAATGAAACTTGTCTGTGAAATAAATAAAAAGTGAGTCAAAATAGTCAATTCATCTGGAATTCCATTGACTTTCTTAGTGAACCCACGACAGTGAGACCTGATTCTGTGATTATCCCCGATGTGAAAGTGAAATGATTTGCTTGTGGTTAGAAACTGACATTGTTGAGTCAGTTTCTGGCCACAATTATGCACAAACTGCAGCATATTTAGCACACAATACTCCCAAATGACAGATATAAGCCAATGACATTTGCGGAGTTGTTGAATTGTGCCAAAAGAAGGAATTGAGTCTTACAAGAATTCTTACTAGCCATCCAAGAATAACCGAAAAAGTGAACCAAATGCAGTGATAATTATATAGTTATATATACAGTAGAGTGTCATTGTGTCAAGAGGAGCAGGTCCAGAGCAGAACCTTGTCGTGGCAGAAGGTCGCAGTTGTGAAGACAGTGGGCGTCGTCTGAAGAGAGTGCATTCCGCCAGAAGGGTCTCACTGGTGAGGGAATCATCGGCCGCCGCCATCAGTCGATAATAATCAATTGATTTAGACAGAAGACAAATACACAGCATGTGCCGCATGTGCTGCTTCGCTCTTCAAAAGACGACGACGACGTCATCTCCCATCGAATCTTAGCGATTCACTTGAACGCTTAGGTATATATACACTCTTCCTTCGCTGGAGGCGCTTTAATAACGCCACCACCGAGAAGCAGAAATTGTCCGCTGCCTTGCCAAGACATGCCTAGAGGCGGCAGAGGCAGAGGAGGAGACGTTGGCCGTCTGTGCAGCTCCAGCCTTACAATAAGGTCTTCCGAGCGAGGTCAACAGCTGAACCGGAGTCACGTTATTTCCAGTTTACCGTATACTCTGTCCTCAGCACACTTTGCTCAGCCGTTCTCTCTCTCTCTCTCTCTCTCTCTCTCTCTCTCTCTCTCTCTCTCTCTCTCTCTCTCTCACTTGCTCATTCAATACGAAAACAAATTTTATTACTTTCGATTGAACGATAAATTAAGTCTGTTGAAGCTCACAAGACATTGCATCATAATTATGTCAATGTGACCTAATGTTGCCAGACGTTCTGATGTTGATAATTATATCGATGGAAATTGTACCATATTTTGATGATTTGTCCCAAGATGTGATGATCTCGCTAATAAAATTAGTGCGTATAAGCTCAGCTGCAATAAGACATAATTATAAGCCTGTGTAGAATTAAATTATGATTGATTGTCACTTTAATACGATTCCATTCTTGACTTTTTGCGCAATTGCATTATTTCTGTATTAACTTAAGTTCCACGCACAAGTCTCGATTCTGGTTCAGCTGCTATAATTTAGATTTTACAAATCTGTTGATCTATGAATAACAATGATTATATTCGTTTATTAGGTAACAGGTTGACAAACTGCAACCTGGAACAGCACACAAAAGTGATTGAATGCAAACTGTTTGCAGTTCGATTACAGTACTGACCCGGTTACGAGTCCGACAACGCATTGCTACACTGTCCCAGGAAAATGTGAGATATCCCACGTTATTTAGGGTGGTCTCTATAGCCCACCCTCCAATATCGGTGGAAATTCCCTTGTAGTGAGATGCTTCAAATCTGTTGAACGTCCTATTGTAATTTCATTTAATCAGATAATCCAGTTTATGATGCTCTACTCTAATCCAATCCAATCTAATCGATAGCCTGAAGTAATGATATATATATCTGTATATATATATCTGTATATATATATACAGATATATATATATATATACACACAGATATATATATATATATATACAGATATATATATAATTACTTCAGATTTGTAGTAATGATATATATATCTGTATATATCTGTATATATATATACAGATATATATACAGATATATATATATATATATATATATATATATATATATATATACAGATATATATATCATTACTTCAGGCTATCGATTAGATTGGATTGGATTTAGAGCATCATAAACTGGATTATTTGATTAAATGAAATTACAATAGAACGTTCAACAGATATAATTATATATATATATATATATATATATATATATATATATAGCTCTCTTATGATCCAGGAGGCTATAAACGAAGCAGGGTCAGAAATCGTAACTGCGTGGATAATCCGGTATTCTTCCTCAAAAAGTTCGATTTCAATTCTGCTTATCATGCTTGCTGTTAAACACGTTATTCAGCTGTTAGACTAGTTTTTAAGCTAGGATAGTAGTATATTTTTCAACTAATTTCGCTTGCCTTCTGTCTCATGTCTTATCGTCCATTATTCGTTAAGTTTCCTCGATACCGTAACGTTAATCGAACTCCTTCTCTTTCGCAAAGTTCTAACATACTATTAGGTCCAAATTGGCCTGGCCCTTTTATCAAAGAATCGGCCAGCACACTGAAGATTCGTGACTTTAGACTATAATAGGGTGCATATATACCCGCTAATACGGTTTCAGCATGTTTTCGGATTAGCCATTTTATGCTAATAATTAAGCCTACTCAACAAGCTGTCGTTTCTGTAAACGTTAAACTAAAGCACAGTGCACATGGTGGTCAATCTATACTCGGTCATCGCCATTTTATTTACCATATTATTTTCGAAGTCTATTCCCTTGACCTCATTCAACAGACCATATCTTATGTATTCATATCAATTTTTCGGACCCGCTCTGTCCGTTTACCATAGTTTTCAAAATCTACACGAAGGTCGAAGACATCATAGCAATGGTTAGAGTATTATTTGTTTCTATAGTCTGCCTTCCGTTGCTTCTTTCACTAACCTAAGCCCTGGTAGTCTATATATATATATTCACTGCTTTGAGACTATCAACTTCTGTCACCTGAAATCTTCTATCATGAACAAGTCTCCTTCCTTTCCTTCTTTTCAAAAGTATATCTTGCATTATAATATACAGTAGATATTATTGCGCAGAAGACTTTACTCTAACCGTCCAACCCTCCTAGATGAAACTCCGCTGGATAGACAACTTTACAAAGGCGTTTCCTTCCATCACAATCACGCCTGAAACTTATTCGAATGCTTTCAAAGAGCTTAACGACATCGATGGCGTCCGAGGCCCGTGACGTCGACAGGGAAATTGTTTTGAACATTTTGTACCATTCGTATGGGAAAATAGACTTTTACCTACTCAAATCCAACAGTAGAGTGCTTAGAAATACTTATTGCCACCCTGGACTCAGGAAATCGATGTTTCAACTTTGTTAATGTAAACCGTCCGCCGTCTTTTTGAACCTTCTGACTTTGCTTAAACTCCATTCACTTTTTGACTTTCTTATTTAACTCTACCACTGCTGTTTTCGGATGGAGCCAGTCCCAAGTCAGGATAAAAAACGAGGGAATGCTAATCATCTTTGTTATGGCACAGCTTCATTAAGCAGTAACCAACTAATTCCTTGTTTTTCTCCTTCTGAACTTATAATAACGAAAGACTTCAACACGTATGCACATAGATAATCTTGACGGCTTGGTTTAGATTCGCTTGCAATGTCACCTATCTTGTAACTCGCTAACCTCCTCTTTAAATTTGAACATTTCGCTCAACGGAATCAGCATTTCTTGCGGTTGCATCCTGAGCTCTATTGAGAAGGAGAAGTTCACAGCTGTACTTGTTCTTCTTGACATGTCTGCTGTGTTGATACAGTGGACTATTCACTCCTTTTACATTGCCTCCAGCATTGGTTTGGCGTTTCTGGTCCTGCACTGAATTGGTTTCTACCTGCAGTCTCTGTCTGCGCTATCAATCGGCTTAAATGCCACAGCAGCCGAAAATTTGACTGGTTTAAATCTCTTCAAACCGGGCGACTCACTTTGTTGAATTAGCTTCATCTGCTCACAACTTGGGCGTTGTTTTAACTCTACTTTATCCCTCAATTACAATATCATTAATGTTTTTATAAATCATCATACATGCATGTACAAAGAAATTGTTGTTATTTTCCTATGTCTGATATCTCTGTTGAATGCATTGTTCTCCATTCCCCGAAATACTGTACGCTTTTTTACTGATATTACAAAGTCGAATTTGCAGGAGCTCCAGAGAATTCAGAATTTTTGTTTGGCCAAATATGTCACTAATAAGTTGAAATATGGAGATATTCCTCTATACTTATGTTACTGCACTGGTTTTTATGTTCAGTATAAAATCTTAGATTGGGGCTTAAATATTAGCTGTGGCCAACCACGTGATTAAAAATCAGTTCTTATTCCTCACTATTATCATGGATTAAGAAGGTTAGCTCACTGCCTTCTAAGGCTTCTTGTGGTCGAACCTAAAACTAGGTTCTTGGTTAACGAGCACTATAGGTTGCTGAACTTTAGATTTTGGAATTCCCTACCTATATCTGTTTCTTTCTGCTCAATCATAAGCATTGCTTTCCAGCAGATTTGACTGTCGTAACTCACTTCTCATTGCTATCATGAAGGGAGATCTGCACATTATACAAATAGTTCAAAACTCTCTTGTCAGAGCCACAACAATGAAGATACGCCCATATTGCATTTATTACCCTTTTTCCCTATTGAACAACGAATCCATTTCAAAATCTGCGTTGTAATTATAGAGTACTACATTTTAATCATCCTGTCTATCTATCTCTGTTCTATGCTCATCCCTCTGTATACAAATAGACATTTCATTTGACCACTGTGACCTTTACTGAGTCCCTCATGCACACGAACACCTTTCGGCTCATCTCGCGCTTTCTCCGTATACGCTGGTCCAACCTGTTATGGAATTCGCTGCCAAGTTCATTCAGTGCATTCAGTCAATTATTGTTCATATCAATCAGGTGTGAACTTAAGACTTTTCATCTCTTTCGACCTTCATACATGTACATGTATATCCACCGATGCCTCTCATCTAAATTTATGTGACCCTAAAGCATTCCAACGTGGCTTATCCAACGCATCAGGAATTCTGAGAGCGTCTTCTGTGGCAGCGACCGCGAATTGATGTTTGGGGCATTTTATGATAACGGCGCTATAGAAGTCACCAGCCAGCCGTCTGTGCTATTACCACAATAAGTCAATGCAATGCAACTCAGCCAGGAAGTAATGCAAAGTCAATGGTATAATAATATAATGTCTATATGAAAAGAATCTAGCGTTTGATTACATAAGATTATTTTCATGTACCCATTACATTATACCATTTACTTTGCATTATTTCCTGGCTGCGTTGCATAGCATTGCCTTAGCAATGTAGCCATAGCAGAGACAGCTGGTTCCTTATGAAAGTCAAGAACGGTCATTAGAAACGACGGACGAATGATCTGATCTCCCTGCAGAGACCCTCCTCATCCTCCTCCTCCTCCTCCTCCTCCTCCTCCTCCTCCTCCTCCTCTTGCTCCTCGTCCTCCTCCTCCTCCTCCTCGTCTTCCTCCTCATCCTCTTGCTCCTCCTTCTCCTCTTCGTCGTCGTCGTCGGTTTCCTATTCGACGGCAGCAGCATATCCTTTCTTCTACGCTGGTTCCCCTTACACGACGATTCCGTGGAGTAGGAAAGAAATGCAGAGAGACGGACGAAAGAAGACAAATAGGAATGGAAGACGGGAAGAGGGAGAAACGAAGGAAAAGAACATCCAACCAATGACCAGAAGACTGTATAGGAAAGACGGAGAGAAAGAGATAGAGGGATAGAAAGAGATAGAGGGAGAGAAAGAGATAGAGGGATAGAAAGAGATAGAGGGAGAGAAAGAAAAAGAGATAGAGGGAGAGAAAGAGAAAGAGATAGAGGGAGAGAAAGAGATAGAGGGATAGAAAGAGATAGAGGGATAGAAAGAGATAGAGGGATAGAAATAGATAGAGGGATAGAAAGAGATAGAGGAGAGAGAAAGAGAAAGAGATAGAGGGAGAGAAAGAGATAGAGGGAGAGAAAGAGAAAGAGATAGAGGGAGAGAAAGAGATAGAGGGATAGAAAGAGATAGAGGGATAGAAAGAGATAGAGGGATAGAAAGAGATAGAGGGATAGAAAGAGATAGAGGGATAGAAAGAGATAGAGGGAGAGAAAGAGAAAGAGATAGAGGGAGAGAAAGAGATAGAGGAGAGAAAGAGAAAGAGATAGAGGGAGAGAAAGAGATAGAGGGAGAGAAAGAGATAGAGGGATAGAAAGAGATAGAGGGATAGAAAGAGATAGAAGGATAGAAAGAGATAGAGGGAGAGAAAGAGAAAGAGATAGAGGGAGAGAAAGAGATAGAGGGAGAGAAAGAGATAGAGGGAGAGAAAGAGATAGAGGGAGAGAAAGAGATAGAGGGAGAGAAAGAGAAAGAGATAGAGGGAGAGAAAGAGATAGAGGGATAGAAATAGATAGAGGGATAGAAAGAGATAAAGGGATAGAAAGAGATAGAGGAGAGAAAGAGAAAGAGATAGAGGGAGAGAAAGAGATAGAGGGAGAGAAAGAGATAGAGGGAGAGAAAGAGATAGAGGGAGAGAAAGAGAAAGAGATAGAGGGAGAGAAAGAGATAGAGGGATAGAAAGAGATAGAGGGATAGAAAGAGATAGAGGGATAGAAAGAGATAGAGGGATAGAAAGAGATAGAGGGAGAGAAAGAGAAAGAGATAGAGGGAGAGAAAGAGAAAGAGACAGAGGGAAAGAAAGAGATAGAGGGAGAGAAAGAGATAGAGGGAGAGAAAGAGATAGAGGGATAGAAAGAGATAGAGGGATAGAAAGAGATAGAGGGATAGAAAGAGAGAGAGGGAGAGAAAGAGAAAGAGTTAGAGGGAGAGAAAGAGATAGAGGGAGAGAAAGAGATAGAGGGAGAGAAAGAGATAGAGGGAGAGAAAGAGGTAGAGGGATAGAAAGAGATAGAGGGAGAGAAAGAGATAGAGGGATAGAAAGAGATAGAGGGAGAGAAAGAGAAAGAGATAGAGGGAGAGAAAGAGATAGAGGGAGAGAAAGAGATAGAGGGAGAGAAAGAGATAGAGGGAGAGAAAGAGATAGAGGGAGAGAAAGAGATAGAGGGAGAGAAAGAGAAAGAGATAGAGGGAGAGAAAGAGATAGAGGGAGAGAAAGAGATAGAGGGAGAGAAAGAGATAGAGGGAGAGAAAGAGATAGAGGGATAGAAAGAGATAGAGGGAGAGAAAGAGATAGAGGGAGAGAAAGAGATAGAGGGAGAGAAAGAGATAGAGGGAGAGAAAGAGAAAGAGATAGAGGGAGAGATAGAGATAGAGGGAGAGAAAGAGATAGAGGGAGAGAAAGAGATAGAGGGATAGAAAGAGATAGAGGGAGAGAAAGAGATAGAGGGAGAGAAAGAGATAGAGGGAGAGAAAGAGAGAGAGGGAGAGAAAGAGATAGAGGGAGAGAAAGAGAAAGAGATAGAGGGAGAGAAAGAGAAAGAGATAGAGGGAGAGATAGAGATAGAGGGAGAGAAAGAGATAGAGGGATAGAAAGAGATAGAGGGAGAGAAAGAGATAGAGGGAGAGAAAGAGATAGAGGGATAGAAAGAGAGAGAGGGAGAGAAAGAGATAGAGGGAGAGAAAGAGAAAGAGATAGAGGGAGAGAAAGACAGCTGCATGTACCAGTGTGGTGACATAGTAACACGGAGTCTGAAGGAATAAGGTGACGACGTAGATTGTAGGAGAAGGAAAGAGATGTAGACAGACAGAGAGGCGCAGGCAGACGGACAAGGAGGAAGATAGGAGTCGTCGAGGAATTCCTTGTCGTTTAGCATTCGTTGTTTGATCGATGATGCTCATTCCATTTGCTCGAGTCTTTGCCCATCTACGAACTCCGCCCTAATAATATTTATCGACTTCCTTCCGTCCGTCCGTCCATCAGTCCGTCCGTCCCTCCATCCGTCCGTCCGTCCGTCCATCCCTCCATCCATCCGTCCGTCCGTCCTTCCATCCATCCATCCGTCCATCCGTCCATCCGTCCGTCCGTCCGTCCTTCCATCCATCCATCTGTCCATCCGTCCATCCGTCCATCCATCTGTCCGTTCTTCTGTCTCCTCCGTCCATCTGTCCGTCCGTCATCCATCTGTCTGTTCGTCCTTCATCTATCCATCCGTCCATCTGTCCATCCATCATCCATCTATCTGTTCTTCTGTCCTCCGTCCGTCCGTCCGTCCATCCGTCTCTTCCGTCCGTCCGTCCGTCCATCCGTCCATCCGTCCGTTCATCCGTCCGTCCATCCGTCCGTCCATCCGTCCATCACTCCGTCCGTCCATCCGTCCGTCCATCACTCCGTCCTTCCATCCATCCATCCATCCGTCCGTTCGTCCATCCGTCCGTCCGTCCGTCCGTCCGTCATCCGTCCGTCTGTTCTTTCCGTTCCTCCGTCCATCCGTCCGTCCGTTCTTCCGTTCTCCGTCCGTCCGTTCGTCCATCCGTCCGTCCGTTTTTCCGTCCGTCCGTCCGTTCATCCATCTATCCTTCCATCCATCCGTCCATCACCTCGTCCGTCCGTCCGTCCGTCCATCCGTCCTTCCATCCATCCATCCATCCGTCCGTCCGTCCATCCGTCCATCCGTCCATCCGTCCGTCCGTCCATCCATCCGTCCGTTCTTTCTTCTCGTCCTCCGTCCATCCGTCCGTTCTTCCGTTTCCGTCCATCCGTCCATCCATCCGTCCGTCCGTCCATCCGTCCGTCCGTCCATCCGTCCATCCGTCCGTCCGTTCTTCCGTCCTCCGTCCGTCCATCCATCAAAGAGAAAGAGATAGAGGGATAGAAAGAGATAGAGGGATAGAAAGAGATAGAGGGATAGAAAGAGATAGAGGGATAGAAAGAGATAGAGGGATAGAGTAGGAAAGAAATGCAGAGAGACGGACGAAAGAAGACAAATAGGAATGGAAGACGGGAAGAGGGAGAAACGAAGGAAAAGAACATCCAACCAATGACCAGAAGACTGTATAGGAAAGACGGAGAGAAAGAGATAGAGGGATAGAAAGAGATAGAGGGAGAGAAAGAGATAGAGGGATAGAAAGAGATAGAGGGAGAGAAAGAAAAAGAGATAGAGGGAGAGAAAGAGAAAGAGATAGAGGGAGAGAAAGAGATAGAGGGATAGAAAGAGATAGAGGGATAGAAAGAGATAGAGGGATAGAAATAGATAGAGGGATAGAAAGAGATAGAGGGAGAGAAAGAGAAAGAGATAGAGGGAGAGAAAGAGATAGAGGGAGAGAAAGAGAAAGAGATAGAGGGAGAGAAAGAGATAGAGGGATAGAAAGAGATAGAGGGATAGAAAGAGATAGAGGGATAGAAAGAGATAGAGGGATAGAAAGAGATAGAGGGATAGAAAGAGATAGAGGGAGAGAAAGAGAAAGAGATAGAGGGAGAGAAAGAGATAGAGGGAGAGAAAGAGAAAGAGATAGAGGGAGAGAAAGAGATAGAGGGAGAGAAAGAGATAGAGGGATAGAAAGAGATAGAGGGATAGAAAGAGATAGAGGGATAGAAAGAGATAGAGGGAGAGAAAGAGAAAGAGATAGAGGGAGAGAAAGAGATAGAGGGAGAGAAAGAGATAGAGGGAGAGAAAGAGATAGAGGGAGAGAAAGAGATAGAGGGAGAGAAAGAGAAAGAGATAGAGGGAGAGAAAGAGATAGAGGGATAGAAATAGATAGAGGGATAGAAAGAGATAAAGGGATAGAAAGAGATAGAGGGAGAGAAAGAGAAAGAGATAGAGGGAGAGAAAGAGATAGAGGGAGAGAAAGAGATAGAGGGAGAGAAAGAGATAGAGGGAGAGAAAGAGAAAGAGATAGAGGGAGAGAAAGAGATAGAGGGATAGAAAGAGATAGAGGGATAGAAAGAGATAGAGGGATAGAAAGAGATAGAGGGATAGAAAGAGATAGAGGGAGAGAAAGAGAAAGAGATAGAGGGAGAGAAAGAGAAAGAGACAGAGGGAAAGAAAGAGATAGAGGGAGAGAAAGAGATAGAGGGAGAGAAAGAGATAGAGGGATAGAAAGAGATAGAGGGATAGAAAGAGATAGAGGGATAGAAAGAGAGAGAGGGAGAGAAAGAGAAAGAGTTAGAGGGAGAGAAAGAGATAGAGGGAGAGAAAGAGATAGAGGGAGAGAAAGAGATAGAGGGAGAGAAAGAGATAGAGGGATAGAAAGAGATAGAGGGAGAGAAAGAGATAGAGGGATAGAAAGAGATAGAGGGAGAGAAAGAGAAAGAGATAGAGGGAGAGAAAGAGATAGAGGGAGAGAAAGAGATAGAGGGAGAGAAAGAGATAGAGGGAGAGAAAGAGATAGAGGGAGAGAAAGAGATAGAGGAGAGAAAGAGAAAGAGATAGAGGGAGAGAAAGAGATAGAGGGAGAGAAAGAGATAGAGGGAGAGAAAGAGATAGAGGGAGAGAAAGAGATAGAGGGATAGAAAGAGATAGAGGGAGAGAAAGAGATAGAGGGAGAGAAAGAGATAGAGGGAGAGAAAGAGATAGAGGGAGAGAAAGAGAAAGAGATAGAGGGAGAGATAGAGATAGAGGGAGAGAAAGAGATAGAGGGAGAGAAAGAGATAGAGGGATAGAAAGAGATAGAGGGAGAGAAAGAGATAGAGGGAGAGAAAGAGATAGAGGGAGAGAAAGAGAGAGAGGGAGAGAAAGAGATAGAGGGAGAGAAAGAGAAAGAGATAGAGGGAGAGAAAGAGAAAGAGATAGAGGGAGAGATAGAGATAGAGGGAGAGAAAGAGATAGAGGGATAGAAAGAGATAGAGGGAGAGAAAGAGATAGAGGGAGAGAAAGAGATAGAGGGATAGAAAGAGAGAGAGGGAGAGAAAGAGATAGAGGGAGAGAAAGAGAAAGAGATAGAGGGAGAGAAAGACAGCTGCATGTACCAGTGTGGTGACATAGTAACACGGAGTCTGAAGGAATAAGGTGACGACGTAGATTGTAGGAGAAGGAAAGAGATGTAGACAGACAGAGAGGCGCAGGCAGACGGACAAGGAGGAAGATAGGAGTCGTCGAGGAATTCCTTGTCGTTTAGCATTCGTTGTTTGATCGATGATGCTCATTCCATTTGCTCGAGTCTTTGCCCATCTACGAACTCCGCCCTAATAATATTTATCGACTTCTCCTTCCGTCCGTCCGTCCATCAGTCCGTCCGTTCTCCATCCGTCCGTCTGTCCGTCCATCCCTCCATCCGTCCGTCTGTCCTTCCATCTATCCATCCGTCCATCCGTTCATCTGTCTGTCCGTCCGTCCTTCCATCCATCCATCTGTTCATCCGTCCATCTGTCCATCCATCCGTCCGTTCTTCCGTCTTTCCGTCTATCTGTTCGTCCGTCTGTTCATCTGTCTGTCCGTCTTTCCATCTATCTATCTGTCTGTTCTATCTGTCCATTCATTCATTCATCTATCTGTTCCGTTCTCTGTCCGTCTGTTCGTCTCATCTGTCTCATTCGTCTCTCGTCTGTCTGTCTGTTCATTCGTCTGTCTGTTCATCTGTCCGTCCATCTGTCTGTCCATCTGTTCATCACGTCCGTCCGTCCATCTGTCTGTCCATCACTTCTGTTCTTCCATCTATCCATCTGTCCGTCTGTCCATCTGTCTGTCTGTCCGTCTGTCTGTCTGTCCATCTGTCTGTCTGTCTGTCCGTTTCTCTGTTCATCTGTCTGTCTCATCTGTTCGTCCTTCGTCTGTCTGTTTCCGTCCATCTGTCTGTCTGTTCTTTCTGTTCGTCTGTCTGTCTGTTCTGTCTGTTCTTCCATTCATCTGTTCATCACTTCTGTCGTTCGTCTGTCTGTCTATCTGTTCTTTCATCTATCTATCTATCTGTCTGTCCGTTCATCTGTTCATCTGTCTGTCTGTTGTCATCATCTGTCTGTCTGTTCATCTGTCCTTCGTCTATCTGTCTGTCTGTCTGTCTTTCTGTCTGTCTATCTTTCTGTCTGTCTCGTTCGTTCATCTGTTCGTCTGTCTATCTGTTCATCTGTCTGTCTGTCTGTTCATCTGTCTGTTTGTCTGTAATTTGTCTGTCTGTCTGTCTGTCTGTTCGTCTGTCTGTCTGTC
Organism: Aporrectodea caliginosa; assembly: GCA_020284085.1. Classification (NCBI taxonomy): domain Eukaryota; kingdom Metazoa; phylum Annelida; class Clitellata; order Crassiclitellata; family Lumbricidae; genus Aporrectodea; species Aporrectodea caliginosa. Next base: position 2,030,151 of record JACEVL010001014.1, read on the forward strand.
TGTTCTGTCTGTCTGTCTGTTCATCTGTCTGTCTGTTCTGTCTGTCTATCTGTCTGTTCATCTGTTCTGTCTGTCTATCTCATCTGTCTGTCTGTCTGTTCGTCTGTCTGTCTGTCTGTCTGTCTGTCTGTTCTGTCTGTCTGTTGTCTGTTCGTTCGTTCGTCTGTCTGTCTGTCTGTCTGTTCATCATCTGTCTGTCTGTCTGTCTGTCTCGTTCTATTCATCTGTCTGTTCATCTGTCTGTCTGTCTGTGTCTGTTCATTGTCTATCTGTCTGTCTGTCTTTCTCATCTGTCTGTCTGTCTGTCTGTCTGTTCATCTGTCTATCTGTTCTGTCTGTCTTCTGTCTGTTCTATCTGTCTGTTGTCTGTCTGTCTGTTCTGTTCTGTCTGTCTGTCTGTTCGTCTCCTTGTCTGTCTGTCTGTCTGTCTGTCTGTCTATCTGTCATCTGTCTGTTCTGTCTGTCTGTTCATCTGTCTGTCTCCTCTGTCTGTCTGTCTGTCTGTCTGTCTGTCTGTCTGTCTGTTTCATCTGTCCATCTGTTCATCTGTCTGTCTATCTCATCTGTCTGTCTTCTGTCTGTTCATCTGTCTGTCTGTTCATCTCATCTGTCTGTTCATCTGTCTGTCTATCTGTCTGTCTGTTCATCTGTCTGTCTGTTCGTCTGTCTGTCTGTTCATCTGTCTGTCTGTTCTTCTGTCTGTCTGTTCATCTGTCTGTCTGTCTGTCTGTCTGTTCATCTGTCTGTCTGTCTGTTCCATCTGTTATCTGTCTGTTCATCTGTCTGTCTGTTCATCTGTCTCTGTCTGTCTCGTCTGTCTCATCTGTCTGTCTGTTCATCTCATCTGTCTGTTCTGTCTGTCTGTCTGTTCATCTGTCTGTCTGTCTGTTCTGTCTGTCTGTCTGTCTGTTCTGTCTGTCTGTTCTGTCTGTCTGTTCTGTCTGTCTGTCTGTCTGTCTGTCCTTCTGTCTGTCTGTCTGTCTGTCTGTCTGTCTGTCTGTTCATCTCATCCATCTGTCTGTCTGTTCATCTGTCTGTCTGTCTGTCTGTTCATCTGTCTGTTCTGTCTGTCTGTTCATCTGTCTGTCTGTCTGTTCTGTCTGTTGTCTGTCTGTCTGTCTGTCATCTGTCTTCATTCTGTCTGTCTGTCTGTCTGTTCTGTCTGTCTGTTCTGTCTGTCTGTCTGTCTGTCTGTTCATCTGTCCATCTGTCTGTCTGTCTGTCTGTTCATCTGTCTGTCTGTCTGTCTGTCTGTCTGTCTATCTGTCTGTCTGTCTGTCTGTCTGTCTGTCTGTCTGTCTGTTCGTTCATCTGTCTGTCTGTCTGTCTGTTCATCTCTGTCTCATCTGTCTGTCTGTCTGTTCTGTCTGTCTCATCTGTCTGTCTGTCTGTTGTCTGTCTGTATCTGTCTGTCTGTTCTGTCTGTTCTGTCTGTCTGTCTGTCATCTGTCTGTCTGTCTGTCTGTTCATCTGTCTCATCTGTCTGTCTGTCTGTCTGTCTGTCGTCTGTCTGTCTGTCTCATCGTTCGTCATCTGTCTGTCTGTTCTATCTGTCTGTCTGTCTGTCTGTCTGTCTGTCTGTTCATTCATCTGTCTGTCTGTCTGTCTATCTGTCTGTCTGTCTCATTCTGTCTCTGTTCATCTGTTCTGTCTCTGTCTATCTGTCTGTCTGTCTGTCTGTCTGTCTGTCTGTCTGTCTGTCTATCTGTCTTCTGTCTGTCTGTCTGTCTGTCTATCTATCTGTTCTATCTGTCTATCTGTCTATCTGTTCATCTGTTCATCTGTTCATCTGTCTGTCTGTCTCTTCTGTCTGTCTGTCTATCTGTCTGTTCGTCTCTTTCTGTCTGTCTGTCTGTTCATCTGTCATCTCTGTCTGTTCATCTATCTGTCTGTTCATCTGTCTGTCTGTCTGTCTGTCTGTCTGTCTGTTCATCTGTCTGTCTGTCTGTTCGTCTGTCTGTTCTGTTCATCTGTCTCTGTTCCGTCTGTTCTGTCGTTATCTGTCTGTCTGTTCGTCTGTTCGTTCTGTCTGTTCTGTCTGTCTCTGTCTGTCTGTTCTGTCTTCTGTTCATCTGTCTGTCTGTCTTGTCTGTCTGTCTGTTCATCTCTGTTCTGTCTGTCTGTCTGTTCTTTCTGTCTGTCTCATCTGTCATATCTGTCTGTCTGTTCATCTGTCTATCTGTCTGTCTGTCTGTTCTGTCTCCATCTGTTCATCTGTTCATCTGTCTGTCCTGTTCGTCTGATCTGTCTATCTGTCTGTCTGTCTTTTCTGTCTGTCTATCTGTCTATCTGTCTGTCTGTCTGTCTGTTCGATCTGTCTGTCTGTTCATCTGTCCTTCTATCTGTTCTGTCTGTCCATCTGTCTGTCTGTCCTCCATTCGTCTGTCTGTCTGTTCTCCATTCATCTGTTCATCTGTCTGTCCGTTCTATCTGTTCTGTCTGTGTTCATCTGTTCTGTCTGTCGTCTGTTCTGTCTTCTGTCTGTCTGTCTGTTCGTCTGTTCATTCTGTCTGTCTGTCTTCATCTTCATCTGTCTGTCTGTTCATCCATCTGTTCGTCGTCTGTCTGTCTGTCATTGTCTCTATGTTCTTCTGTCTGTTTCCATCCGTTCGTGTCTTCTGTCTGTCTGTTCGTCTGTTCATCTGTTCTGTCTGTCTGTTCATCTGTCTGTCTGTCTGTTCCTGTCTGTTCATCTGTTCATCTGTTCTTCTGTCTGTTCTGTTCGTCTGTTCGTCATCTGTTTGTCTGTCTGTTCGTCTGTCTGTCCATCTGTTCGTCTGTCTGTCTCCCTGTCGTCTGTCCATCCGTTCGTCTGTCTGTCTGTTCCATCTGTCATCCTGTCCATCTGTCTGTCTGTCTGTCTGTCCGTCATCTGTCTGTCCTTCATCCATTCATCTGTCTGTCTGTTCATCTGTCTCTGTCTGTCTGTCTGTTCATCTGTCTGTCATGTCTGTCTGTTCATGTTCATCTGTCTGTCTGTTTGTGTCATCTCTCATCTGTTCGTCTGTTCTGTCTGTCTCGTCTGTCTGTTCATCTGTCTTGTTCTTCTCATCTGTCTGTCTGTTCGTCTGTCTGTCCTGTCTGTTCATCTGTCTGTCTGTTCTGTCTTCCATCTATTCATCTGTCTATCTGTTCATCTTCATCTGTCTGTCTGTTCTGTCTGTCTGTCTGTCTGTCTCAATCTGTCATCTGTTCATCTGTCTGTTCTATCTGTTCTGTCTGTCTCGTTCATCTGTCTGTCTGTCTGTTCGTTCATTCGTCTGTTCGTCTGTTCATCTGTTCGTCTGTTCTGTCTATCTGTCCTTCTGTCTGTCTCGTTCTGTCCATCTGTTCGTCTATCTGTCTGTCTGTTCCATCTATCTATCTGTTCATCTGTCTGTCTGTTTCTCACCTTCTGTCTGTCTGTCCGTTCATCTATCTATCTCTTCTGTCTGTCTGTTCTGTCTATCTGTCTGTCTGTCTGTCTCATCTGTCTGTCTGATTCTGTCCGTTGTCTGTCTGATCTGATTCTGTTCTGTCTGTCTGTCTGTTCCGTTGTCTGTTCATCTGTCTGTCTGTTCGTCCGTCTTCGTCTGTTCGTCTGTTCGTTCTGTCCCTTCTCCGTCTGTCTGTTCGTCCATTCGTCCGTCTGTCTGCTCCATCATCTGTCTGTCCGTCCATTCGTCCGTTCATCTGTCTGTCTGTTCTTTGTCGTTCTCCGTTCATCCGTCCGTCCGTTTTCTGTCTCCGTTCATCCGTCCGTCTGTTCTTCCGTCTGTCCGTCTGTTCATCCGTCCGTCCTTCCATCCATCCATCCGTCCATCCGTCCGTCCGTTCTTCCGTTCTCCGTCCATCCGTCCGTCCGTCCGTTCGTCCATTTGTCCGTCCGTCCTTCCATCCATCCATCCGTCCATCCGTCCGTCTGTTCTTTCCGTCCTCCGTCCGTCCGTCCGTCCATCCGTCCTCCGTCCGTCCGTCCGTCCATCCGTCCGTCCGTCCGTCCGTCCGTCCGTCCATCCGCCCGTCCATCCGTCCTTCCATCCGTCCATTCGTCCGTCCGTCCTTCTGTCCTACGTCCGTCCGTCCTTCCGTCCGTCCTTCTATCCGTCCGTCCATCAGTGTGCTGGTCGTAGTCCTGGTGGTGGAGGTCCTTCGATGGTGATGAAATACGAGAAATCATCCACGTCTGGATTATTTGCGTCACAGTTTGTTCTTCTTCCTCTGTTTTCTGATCAAATATTTCTCTCCGTCTCCCAACTCGCTTCTCCCTCCACCCAACTCCCTTCTCCCAACTCCCTTCTCCCTCCACCCTTCTCCCTTCTCCCTTCTCCCAACTCCCTCCACCCACTCAAAACGCCGGCGACGACTGGACCGAGTGGTCACTTGGTTCGTCTGATGCTCAACGAACTAATGGTCATTCTGACTGACCAATAAGGCTCACCTTCTCCCGACTAAGTGACCGCTCAGCGTCAACGTGGTCAGTTGGCAAAAGACTGCAGAGCGGTCAGTGAAATGACCTCTGACCCTACTTATAAACAAAATTGACTGGATATATTTGCTACACAGACTATAAACGTCCTGTTGCATCGTTACACTTGCATTGCCATAACTTGCGTTTCACTCGTTTTCCTCACTTGGTCTTACCTTAATTAAGTCTTGTGTCGTTTCTCTTACCTTGACTTTACTTGTGAGTACGTTTTCTTAATAGTCTTAACTTAATTAAGGATTGTATTGGTTTCTTATCTGTTCTTGCTTTAATTTGTGCGTCGTTTTCATAGCTTAGTCTTATCGTTATTTGAGCATTAGAAAGATTTCAAGTTGATTACAATATTATTGGTTGACCGATTCCAAGAACCATCTTGCTAAAAAATGACTAAATCTACATTGCGGCCATAGATAACATTGTATAGGCATTATGTGTATATGTATGCATTTATACATAATGGTTTTCTTGATATGCAACCGAGACGATGACGACATCGAAAGACGGGAGGGTGGGCGGGGCGGGCGGGGCGGGGCGGGGCGGGGGTGGGCGAGGGCGATTGGCACCTGCTGGCCAATTATGGCAGAAGCGGCACATAACACGTCGTCTCTAGCTCCGAATCTTCCAAATAATAAGTAAGACTCGCTCATGCATAAAATATCAGACATAAAATTTTATTAGCCATTGCCCGCGGGTGTCCCCCGTGTACAACAAAGCTGGACTGGTGGCCGACAGCAGAGGACAATTGCACCTGTTGCGGCACGATATCAAGGAATGGAGTCGGTTTTCGCGAACACAGCAAGCAACGGTCGGTTTGGCAACTTTGGCAGGCAACGAAATAGCTTAAATGTTGTTGTCAGAACTTAAAATTTAAGTTTAGCTCGTTGTGGGAAAGTTGAATACATTTGTATAGCTTAAGTCGTGGTTGATGCCAGGCTTTGTGAGGAGGGATACATTTTGTTTGTCGGAGTTTGTGTATGGATTAGCGTTGGAGTAAGGATTACGTTTAGGTTCAGTGCTAAGACACAAATGAGTTCACAACGTGACTGGAGTTCGGGTGAAATCGCTGAAAGTTAGAAATCAGATAAAGTGTTGTTCTACTTGATAGGTGCGCTGGACCAGGACTATACAGGTGGTGGGTTCGTAACTGAGCCGTGGGTACCATGGAACGACGACCCTTGCAGGCAGGTTGTTTGTGCACACAATCTTTTCCACCAAGCATTAGGATTTTCGATTGTAAGCTGGAAAGTAAACGACGACGAATCCTGCGGTGTAGTTGCCCTATTTTCAGGACCTTAGGATACGTGTATAGCTGGCTGAAGGACTGTATGACTGACGGGCTGAAGAATGGGAAATTATCGCCTACTCCACGTTCCGCCACAGCAACATAACAGGCTGACTCTTTTGCAGCCTTAAAACGGTCAATTACGGTTCGAATAAGCGCAAGGTCAGACTAAGTATGGCTGAGACCCAGCTTAACGATTATCATAACTGGACTGGGACTCTTCTGGTTCCAGTCTTAATTAAGCATATGCGCAATGCTAAGCTAAAGGCCATAGGTGTAAACTCATGACCATCTATATTGTTAGACTGTCGCTTTAGACAGGAATTGTTTTGGAACTTATCTGACTCGGTGTAATATATCGGCTGCCTACACAAGCGGAATAGATTGGCAGCAGACGACTTGTGCTTATTAGGCGCCATTCGCCGAACAGAGGTCTTGTCGTTCGTCGATAGGTGGCGACATGGGCGCAAGGTCCGCTGGGAATTGGCGCAGTGGCTGTCGGGAGGAGGAGGAGGAGGGAAGCAGCCGGTGAAGAAGTAACGGGAAGAAACTTGGAAAGGAGAGAAAGGAGAGAGGGAGAGAGATCAATGGTGACAAGGCTCTAGACAGGGGAATGAGATGGCAGAGGTTAGGCAACAGATGCAGAGGGAAAGAGGACGAGAGGAAGAGAATACATTGAATTGGAAGGTTAGGAGAGGGACATGTCAAGGTAGAGCGTAGCCAGGAAGCAATTGGGGGGGGGAGGGAATTGGGCATGTTCGTATGTTACTACATTTTTAGTTTTAAGTAACAGTAATAACAGATTCCGTGTCAAATCAACCAAATTTACAACCACTATTGACATGACCAACTCAGATTCACATGAAATTTGACCCACTTGTTGGGCCATATAAGACATGCATAAAACTGGGCAAAGTATTTTGGGTCAGTTACATTCCGAGATACAGGTCGACGAATTTTGACCCGTACCTTTGGACGCCTGTATCTCAGCTTGTATGGGAGCTAGGAAGATGATCTTGGTGTCATTATTACGCTCTTTTGATGAACTATTTGGTTACATTATTCACGACTGTTTAACAGTTTGACACCAAACCCATATTTGACAATTTGGCACTTTAACCTTGACCCCTTCGCGGGTTTCTTTAAATCAGAAAAATTCACACTTCTAAACTTAAGTGTCTTGAACATCCTCAGAAGAAATCAGAGTCTGTAGTGATTTTTTCCTATTAATTATTCAGTCTATAATTATGTACAAACTTCGCCTTGAATATATGGGCGATTGCAATTTCAGAAGACATGGATATGAAGTTTACATAGAATTATAGACCTGGATAATGAAGTTTTCTGATACGACGCAGCGCTCGTGGATAAGCTGGTGCCCTGCCCCCAAATTTTTCTAAATTAGAATTTAGAATAGCGTTTTGGAAATTTGGAGATTACGACACGATCATTGCACCCTAGAATTTCAGTCTGTCAGTGCACCATACTGGCTCCATATGCAGTGGCGTAACAGCCATGTAACGAGGGTGGACAAAGTCCAGGGGCCCCCGAGGTCCAAAGGGCCCCCAAGCTTTTAAAACTGAAAAATTTAATTCACTTTTGTCCGTTTTCTGTGACAATAGTTATAATTATTTAGGGAAAAAGTCACTTTATGTCAATAATGCTTTTCAGTTACATGATGTGATAAAACCACATCTAGCGAATTTCATAATTTTAATATTGACGACTTAACACAACAAGAGTTTTAAGTGTTTTAGAAGACGTTTAGTCTGTTTTAAAACCACTGAAATTTAAATTTGAACATACTTATTTTTATCCATTTTAGCCCAATTTTCCTAGCTTCCTGTTAAAAGCTGTGATTGTGCCCACATCCCAACCATTCCACAAGTCTGCAGCTCTTGACGAATTTCTGTTGTAATGCCCCTTTCAGCTTCTTGAATGCCGAAAGGGACTTGATAGACACATTTGCGAACAGAAAGTTAGAATAGCCAAATTCGTGAGGCACTACAGACTATACAGTCTAGACATGTTTCACTACATTACTGTGTTGGCACTGGTGGGTCTTTCAGCTTACTGTGCACTGTTTTGATAACAGTTGTAATATAGGCCTATTCGTTCGTAATGACGTTTAACATCAGAGAGCGCCTCAGGGCTGTTAAAGGATTTGTTTTTTGTTTTTTTAACCCAAAAAACCAATAAAACGCAAATTTCGTTTTTTTGGTTTTTAACAAATTTGAAATTAGAAATTAGAAAATTTGCGTCTCTTCAACTCTCTTGGCAATTGTTGTATGGTCGTTGTTAATCTCGTTTTATGATATGCTACCGTTCTACTGTTTTAGTTAATTTTATTTATATGCACCTGATTATTTGAACGGCATTAAGCCATTTTTATGAGTTTTATGATCCCAAATACGAAATCTTAAAAAACAAAAACAAGAAAAAAATAAAAAAATAAAAAAATTAAAACAACCCAAAAAACAACTTTTCATCTTGAAAAAACTTGGTTTTTTGCACCCCTGCTCTGAGTATATATCATGAAATGGCTCTATAATTATAAATGTTCAATTATTTACGTACATACATGTAGATGCATAATGGGTAAGGGCCCCCAAGCTTAGAATGTCCAAGGGCCCCCGGCTAGGTTGTTACGCCACTGTCCATATGAACAGTTATGGGATAAAACAGGTGAGTTCAAAGGAAGTAAGAAGTAAGAATATCCTTTAATAAACCAATTGCTAACCGCATTTTGGTACGAAAGTCTCGCTAGTTTGATCACCTATTTACACCATCAATCACACGTCAAGCAACAACTGTCAGCAACAAAACTGAAGAATCGTTCAACGCAAAAAAACAAAGTTTATACTACATGAAATGGCACAAAATTACACTAGTTAGCATTACTCGGAATACCTCGGATGGATTGTCATTATTTTGCCATTTGTTATATGCGCTAACTTGTCACCTTTTGAACAAATCTTATTAGGTTTTGCTGACGCACAATGACGTCTGACCGAGGATGTGAATATATATATATATATATATATATATATATATATATATATATATATATATATATATATATATATATATATATATATATATATATATATTGGGAAGCAGGCCCGTAGCCAGTATGAGGCAAGACGAGGCGAGTGCCTCGGCGTAATTCTCAAGACGAGGCAAGACGAGGCATGCCTCGTCTTACTTCGACATGAGAATTCAGATATCGTGTAAAAAGTAATTACGGTATTTCATTACCTTGCCTGGCATCTTCATGATCTTCTCCAAGCGTTTGACCTAAATAATATTAGGCCTAATGGTTACCTCTGCTGACCTTTATATGTACGAACGAATTCTATAGGTAACCATAAAACCAGTCTAAACAATTAGTTATTCTGCTTTCTTTCGTAGGTTCCGGTAATCAAAAGTAATTAAACAATTAGCTATCTGTTTTTTTTAATTCGTAATTATTACGATATACGAAATCAGTCTAAGAAATTACTTCAGATAAGCTAGGAGCCTAGGATTAGACGACTTAGTCGGCTACACTACAGGACAAGATCATGATGTCTACGTCAGTCTAAACTTCATTTCCTGCCTCTGAAACAAGGAGAAAAGTTCAGTTTCTCAAATTAGAAGAAAGAGATAAGATTATAAACTGATGAAAGTTATACAGCAAATGTAATTCGGCATAATTAGGCATAAGGGAAGACGGGGCATAGAAATGCACATTATATGGACACTTAAAATTTTGACACAAAAACGATTTCAGTGGTTAGTTTTGGTAGTTGTTTTATTAAAAGGCCTACTATCATTAATGAAATAGCCCAGAAAAATTTCTTATCAAAATTGCTTGTACTTTTACGATATCAATTTTTCACAGAAATTTATAGAGGGAAATAGGCCTAATAACAGGAATTTAGTAGGCATGGAGGTGACAATTTTACCGGCACTTTTTTACGTTGGCGCGGCATTTGACACTGTGGGCCATGAGATAGGCCTATTTCTTAAACGGTTGCAGATATCTTTTGGCCCGTCTGAAACCTTCCTTTTCTCAGTGTGATTCTCGTTAACGATAACGGTAACGAAAATGTTTGTTAACGAAAACAAAATGATTTCGTTAACGATAACTACAAAAAACTAAATTTAAAAAGTGCAATATCGACAAGCGTGCGAACGTGAAAATGCGCTAAAACTAATAGCCTATGTTTGTCCCGGATTCTGCATTTGCGAATTAACCCAGTAGGCTAATAGTGGACCACTTATATCAAATTTATTATCTAGTTATTTTGTGAACGTTTCTACGATTGCGACCCACGTTGACTGACGCAAATTCTCAAAATTAGTTTAGCCTAATCCGCTAATCGTATTAATCTTGTAGTCAAAATTGTCTCCGAAGATCATGAGCGGCCGCAATCGTGGGAATGCTGCCTCGAGTCATTTCAAATTATAGGCCTACGAATCAGTCCCAGATAAAAGTTCGTGTATCATCAGCGGTGTTGGTGTTAGGCCTAATGATGGGAAGTTTTGTGGCCGGCTCATAGCCGGTAAAAATACGACTAATCTACTCAATCATCTCAAACATCACCATCCACCTACATAAAAAGTAGTATGCGCTGCAGAGAGTGATAGAATGAGGTGCATAGAAGGGAATTCGGCGAAGACAATCTAAACTGGTGAGATATTAGTGTGCAGTCAAATTAGCAAACTCAACTGTGCCAATGGCTGTCCTTCAATGTCTTTGGTGATTTTTGCGGGCTTTACAATGTCCCTATTTGTTTCTAGGTGTCATGATATAGAAATATGTATGTGTGTCATGTATTTAGTAGAAGTACTTCAAAAGCCGTGCTGCTGATGCAATATTTCATATTACGAGACTGAGGAATAATAATCTACATTTAGGAGATTGAGTATTGTTACAGCTTGTATAGCCTAATTATCGTAAGGGTAATTTATTCTATATTTTTCAAAGTGAAAACAATAATTCAAAACAGGGTAGTAGATCACTCTGGATAAGGCTATCCCTTATCATCAGGTCAGGACTGATGAATTTTTAGCATCAATGTTACGTGTATTCATGCATGAAGCAGAATGCATCCATTCTTCAAAACCTTTCGAAGCTCTAAGCAAATTATGCAGACTACCGCGTCTTAAAATGCACAACAGCCGCATTTGTAGGCAAATTCGCCTAGCCTTGTCGTATCCAAGTACTATAGCTAAATAAAAATCCAGTAACTATAACTACAACTATAACTAAAAAATAATACTGACTATAACTGTAACTACAACTAAAATGAAAACCATTAACTATTTGTTGTCGAATATTGAGAACTAACGTTTTATTTTGTTACATTACATGCTCTTTTGTAACACAACTTGCATAGTGTTCGTTATGTAGTAAACTAAAATGTGTTACTACATCTAAGAAGATAGAACAAGTTGAAGAACATAATTAGAGCCATGTAAAAATCCACAAAAATGTAATGTTTACTTCAAAGGTTGCTTCGGCTTCAGGTGTGGTCATAGTTGCAGACAGGCTTTTACAGAACATTACAAAAAGTATTTAGGCACAACAAAATGCTGCTTCTATTGGCTGCTTTTATTAATTTTAAAATACTCTAAAATTCACCTATGAGTATCTACAATAGGCCTATTAGAAATTGTCCGGGGCTGAACCCCGGACCCACACAGTCCCCGCTTAAAGGGAAGGGGCTGGGGAGGATTTGACAAGGGGAAGGAATAGGGTGGGGCCAGGACGGGACAAGGAAGACGGGATGGGAAGGTACACACAAGGAAGGAAAACTTTCCTCTTATATTTATAGCTCTTAATGGTTGCCCTGCTTCAATGTGCACTTCTGAACTTAGTAAAGAAGGCATTATCAAATTACAGTTGTATTGTATTGTATTGTATTGTATTGTATAGGGAAGGATGGGGAAGCGGAGAGGACGGGAGGGGAGGGCAGAGAACGGGAATGGGAGGGGAGGGATTTGCCTCGTCTTGATTTTGATTCTGGCTACGGTCCTGTCGGGAAGTAGCAAAATATGCTACAGATGATGAAAGAGCGAGGTCCACCGCGGCTGCAGTGATTGAATGTTTAATACATCGCGCTTTATATATCTTGTTCTGGCGCTCAGTTTCACGCAGCGATGCCAATAGACGAAATCTCAGGAGATCGAAAGAAACCTTACGAGATTTGAATGATGCAGAGTCCGACCCGTACGTAGTTAGCACTAAGGAGCACGCCCAGTTGCCGATCGGAAACCGACGGAGACCGTGTGCAGTCGGAATATTAATAGCGCAGATGGCAACAGAGGCGGCGACGGTGGCGACGGTGGTGGTGGCGGTCTCGGCCCCTCTGCTAAACCCACGACGTCCCGTCGTCGCCTACTTATCCTCTCAGCTCTCAAATCCGTCTTTTCTTCACTGGACTCTTTAATTCAGACCATCATTCATCCGTCGAAATCACTTCTACATTGCTTCATTTCAATCCCATCATCCGTCACATTTCCACTTTCGCAGTTCTTTGTCCTCTTCACATTCTCAATGCAGCCATTTATACGCGACTCTTTCTTCGCTTTCATTTTAAAATCTCTTTCGTTACCTTCTTGATTATAATCCTCGATTTTCTTGCTATTCGTAATCCTTGTTCCTTTTCGTGCTTAATCCTTGTTCATTTTCTACCAATTCACAATTCAGTCTTCCTTTTCCATTTCTTTTCGTTCTTTTACTGCTCTTTTCCTTCCTGTTATTTTCTTTCCTGTTCTATCTCATAATGTTTGTTTTTTATTCTTCATGTCCACTTCATTAATCTTCATTTACTTCTTGTTCAATTAATTCTCTTTTATTTTTATCCTGTTCGTTCTTTCCCTTTACTTCCTTTTCTTTTACTTCATTTCAATATCTTTCCTCTTCATTTGCTTCCTGATAATTACCTTTCTGTTCCTTTTCTACCTGTTCAAATCCTTCCTGCTCCATATTTCTTTTCCCCTTCTTGTTAATCTTTCCTCCTCCTCAACCTCCTCCTCCTCCTCTTTCTAATAATCTTCATCTTTTTGTCTTTCTCTTTCCCCTTTTCTTCTTTTCTTCTGCGGCCGCCTTCAGCGTCTTTCGTACTGTCTTAATAATCCCAATCGGTCGACCCAGGTGTCCATGCGAGGATTCTGATGACGTGCAATTTACACCAACAGATGCCACGACTGCTGATGCAGCTGCAGCTGCTGCTGCTGCTGCTGCTGATGATGATGATGACGACGACGACGACGATGATGATGATGATGGTGATGGTTATGGTGATGGTGATGGTGATGGTGATGGTGATGTCGCAGCTGTCAAATGGCACCAGATGCTCAAAACACATTTCTGCGATTTACTTCCTAATGGTTCGGGTTTTATATGAGGCAATCACCGGAATGGTGATGTCATCGGATGACGTCATCTGATGACAGGTAGCGCGAGATTGTGTTGCGTCTTGCAATGTGATAGGAAGTGATGTACGATGATCTGACTTGAAGTGGGACTAACTGACTGACTGACTGACTGACTGACTGACTGACTGACGCTATCTGACATTGCGCGATGGGCTAAATTATGAAGAGAGGTACATTCTGTTACGTTGTGATACTGGCAGCTTGACGCCGTGGATGGAACTGTGCTAACTACAGCGAAGTTATAACAATGCTAATCGCTTTTAGTTCATGAATCTGCGATCGTCTTTAGAACACTGCAGACCACTTGCATTTACCCGTCTCCTTTCCTGAGTCGTAAAATGAAATGTCGAATATGACGTTTCAAAATAAGAAATGAGTGAATATACTGTAATTGTAATGTAATTGAACAATGTAAATATCTATGATGCGACAATGTAATGTGATTCTGGCAGTGGTTAAATTGCTCATCCACAGGTGGAGGATCTCCAAATCTTTACAAATCAAAAACCTAAACCTATCTGGCGAATCTGTAGCCGATATATTCGGTATTTGCTATTCGGATACGCATTAAATGGGTGAAACAATGTGCATAATTTATGGTCGATTACTGTTACAGAAACAGTTAGGTGACGGGTATACTCTGTTAGGTAGCGGATCTCATAGTTCAGGTGGCGGTTCTCAAATCCGGCGGGGTCCAGCTGAATCTAACCCTTGGATAATTTTGGCAGTGGTATATGGCAGATGGCAAAAATACATGAAATATTCTAAGTAATTGTAATTGTAATCAGAAAATTACTAAATCAGAGGCGCTTTCTGCGCTGGTCTACATGATGCTAAAGCTACAATTAGACAGGAAATGTCATCAGTATAAGTAGACAATGAAAAGAAAACTAGGAGAATGACTGACGGCGGGCCACGCACATAAGTGCGCGACGACCAACAGATTCAAAGTTAACATATAGCATCATGTTCAAATTCTCTGTACCAAAGTGTGACGATGGATTGTGGAAGTGATGCGACATTGCAGAAGCCCAGCAGCCCTCATTGACGGAAGATGATGCATGTTCGGCTGTCCCTTCAGCCGCTCGCCATGTGCTCGTATAGACAGGTATACATAACCTAAACCGGTCTGTAGATCGAAACATAGCCATTAGCCACCAGTGACTAACGGTCGAGATCACTCTTACTAAGACCCGCCTTGATCCTCCTTCGCCGAGACGAAAATTACCCGGCACCAGATGGCGAATGCGCCCCATATATAGATGCGAGGCTCGACGGAGGAACATCAGGAGACAGTCCATGCAACCATCCGCATTAAGTCGTCACGTAGACCAAGACAACATGCCAAGTAAACGTCGGTAAATCGTGCAAAAGTCGCATCAGAAACAAAGAATAAGTCCTATAAACGCATCTTTATACTCCATCGAGTTAGAAATGAATGGGCAAATTCTGCATTTGGATAAAATATAATCCAAAGCGACCAACGTGGCCGGTCACATGAGCAGAATCGAAGAACTTCAGATTTAGACAAGTGCATGTAACTACTAAGTAGTAGCTGAATTTTCTGATTTGCTGCAATGGATCGCTAAAGAAATGATATATTTTTAATATCTGAAAACTAGTAAACGTAATGTCCGACTGACTGATTGACTCCAACATACATGACAGAATGTTTTGGAGAGTGCTTGGCAAACTTAGTTAAATATAGGCAAAGAGGCGACAGTGCTATTAGTTTTATGATCATAAGTGTAGATTAATTAATTGTAGTAGATTTGTTCATTAGCTTGTTTAAACTATGTTCGTTTGTGTTAACTTCCAATTATAAGACTTTAGCTAATCTCCACCTGTTGGCGGTCAAGCAAACAACATCAGGAAAACCAAAAGATTAATTCACACGTATATCAAGCAAATCGTGAACCCTATATTAGGCCTTAGCCTAGTTGTTTTTATTAAGGTCGTTGTAATTACGTTGTTGTACACATTTAATTCTTAATCATACGAAACAAAAGCACGTCTTCTGATAATTCACGACCGACGATCTAGAGCAGGCCGAAGAACTTCAGAACCGTTCACCACCAAGATAATTATATAGCCTACAGAGGAAAGACTGTGCTCGACTTCGGATCCTTTTGTCGCATATTGTGCCAACAAGCTGACTCATTTACGTGTCAAGTCATAGCAACACGTGTTCGATCTCACACGTGTTCGATCTCACACGTATTCAACCTCACTCGTGACCGACCTCAATCGAATCGTGCAGAGGTTTTGAGACGAATGAAATGAAGAAAGAACAATGTGAAAAAGAGCATTTTAACGGATTTTGAAGTACTTGGAGGAACGGAACATCAAGTGACTCAGGAACGGTTTGGATCTCACAAAGATCTTTCCAAGTGGAAGTAGTAGATGCCTTGTGAGCAACACATGCAATAAATCTGGAGGAGCATCTGGTGAGTACCATTCAATGCATTCATTGCTGAAGGTCGTTTGGTACTCATCATTTAGTTCTAATTGCATTTGATGACTGAGTTGACTCTGCTTCAGAGAAAGAGCGATTAATCGAGATCGATACCACTAATGAAGACTTAAAGCTCAATTAAAGTCCGATAATAACATGATCCATTTTAGCCCATCAAGAAGACCACGTTGTTCAAACTGTGAGAGCGTGTACGGAAGAGAGATGTTACTCATACGATACAGAGAGATTTTGTCCTCAGCAAAATAGACGAAACCAAAGTGGTGACTGAGGAACTGACCATAAGCAATTATACCAATACCTGTCAGATGCAGAACAAAGACCATAGAGTGAGTGGCTCATCGAGGTTTAACAGAGCTAGACGCATATATTTCGAAGGTAAACGTCATTCTGACACCAGGACATTGAGAGTAGCCATTTAAGAACTGAGGCTACAAAGACAATGAGGACGATGATGATGCAGAAGAATTAAACAAACATCAGTAGGTATACCTGCGCAAGAGAAGTGCTAAAGAATTCTCCACAATTAACTTTTGTCTTCATAGGTACTTTTGTCCTCATTCTCTCTTTACGTGATATAGTGCACTTTGCCCGTTCGTTCCTCTTGCGGTCGGCCTCTCGCGTGATCACGTGGGTGCGAGATTTTCTAGAGATGACGCATAAAAGCGGTCGAGACCCGGATAAACGCCGCCGCCGCCGCAGCCGTAAAGCATACGTCGTCAGATAACGTTCTCACCAGTGCTGCCCTTCGGCGGCGGCGGCGGCAGAGGCGGCGGCAGGGGCGGCAGGGGCGGCACTTGAACGGTCGTCGTCGTGTACTTGCTCAGACCGAAACGAAATGATTCTTTGGCACTAATATTTCAATTTAGACGCCGCCGATCATAAAACATTGTTGCAGTTAAATGTTTCCCAAGAGAACGAAAATCAGTTTTTCAGAACACTCTGAAGCACAGCTCGCATGATTATAAAAGGGCCAACGGATGATCAGAGTAGGATATATGTATATATACATATACAGAGCATGAAACCTTAAACTTCACATTGGTGAGTAATATATATGTATATATATATATGTATATATATATATATATATATGTATATATATATATGTATATATATATATATATATATATATATATATAGGCCTACACTGTATCCCGATGAAAAGTAGACCCCAAGAAAAAGTGTCATAGCTCGGTCAAAACTTTTAGCATATTACTAACTCTGTGTGTAATATTGTCAAAGTATCGGTGCTTTTGACCGGCTA
>JACEVL010001014.1:2052065-2395194 GCA_020284085.1 Aporrectodea caliginosa
CATACATACATACATACATACATACATACATACATACATACATACATACATACATACATACATACATACATACATACATACATACATACATACATACATACATACATACATACATACATACATACATACATACATACATACATACATACATACATACATACATACATACATACATACATACATACATAAACACATGCATAAGCGTAAAGATGATACTGGAGACCATTTTCATTCAATGAATGACCATTTTCTACTGCAATAATTGTCTATAATCATATTCAGTCTAAAGTGTTGTACTTCTAGAGTTTAATAAGAGTTTCGCTGGATGTAAGGAAGACCATTAGAAACGAGCAATGTCTGACCATTTGTTCTGCATTCCGTTTAACATGCTCTGACCTAAACGCCCTGAGGAGGTCATCAGATTCTAAGACTTCCCACCACACGTACTGCATCATCAGCTGAGCTGTCATCTGCTTTTATGATGCTGTCTGTCACTCTCCTCTGTTTCGTCAGACCGACCGACGGGAAATGAACGGCTCATGATGCATGCAGTCTGTATATAATTACAGAAGCTCTGTGGCCAGCTAAGCTATATGATTAGACTATGAAACATATAGTTGTAGCAGAAACTGGAACAGGTCAATATATATATATATATATATATATATATATATATATATATATAATGAATAAACAAATAATAAGCGATGAATAGAAAACGCGTGCAGTGCATGTGTTTTACGACATGAAGATGATGCCTGTGACGTGTTAGACATATGCATATGCATATATACAGGTGCGAAGGTGCAGGCAAATGTCGGTCGTCGTCGCTTTATTGCAATCGTTCTCTGGCAAGACAATTAACCAGCGTCATCGCTTCTATTCGACTTAATTCCCTTCGTCGCCATTCAACGGACGCTCTAATCCACCGCACGTACAGCCACGCATACACCGTATGACTCGAACCTAGGCTTATACGATTAAGCTCTGACTGCGTTCAGACAAGCTTAGACGAGGATGAGTGAATGTAAATGGACTGGGGGAGCTTTCCAGCAAGTCTTCGATACGACCAGTCGTTGCCTGGATTCTCTCATGGACGCTGAGCTCCTTCTGCTCTCTACAATCTGGCTTTATAATCCGATTGCACTGTTTGATGCAAATCCATTGCAAATCACTCGTCAGACGGAGAATTAATCTCTGTTCGTATAGGTTTCTGTCGTGCTACCTCTCTCGTCTGTGCTTGGTTGTCAGAGGAAATATAAATTACACTACATTAAGTATCCTGACAACTTCAAGCATTAGTCATAAGATAGATTTTGATAATATAATTAGGAATCCATTAAAAATCACACCAACTAAATATTACCTACACTACGTATGCGGCACTGATTACGTTAACGAATACTATTTCTTATCTCAATTGTAGAAGCCATATTCCACAGTCGTCATCGTAGATAAGTCTTGGTAGGCTATGTCGTAGCAGATAGGTGAAATTGTTGACTTAACTTATCTCTCCCTTAACCGCAATCGCCATCAGGATTTGGGAGTGAGGCAAGATAGTACTTCTTTTTATTTCAGCTTTTTTAGAACAGCAAGAAAATATCCATTCGATTCGTGATCTTAAAACAGTTCCAGAATTGATGGTAACAAAAAGAACGTAATGGGTTTTTAATATTGACAATATTAGAAGCAGGTCCTGTTAGCTACCCTGATTACCATTCTCATTTCTCAGTGAACTCGGTATTTGGGTCGATCCAACTATTACGTTTACTATTACACGTTATTATATGGTGTTACCTAATTACTATTACTTTAACTGTTACTATTACACGTAGTTATATGTGGTACCTAATTACTATTACTTTAACTGTTTCTATTACACGTAGTTATATGTGGTACCTAATTACTATTACTTTTACTATTACACGTCCTTATATGTGTTACCTAATTACTATTACTTTTACTTTTACCATTACACGTAGTTATATGTTACCTAATTACCATTACTTTAACTTTTACTATTACACGTAGTTATATGTGGTACCTAATTACTATAACTATTACTTTTATTATTACATGTCGTTATATGTGGTACCGATTTACCATTACTTTTACTATTACTATTACACGTAGTAATGTGGTACCTAATTAGGCCTACTATTACTTTTACTATTACTATTACACGTAGTAATGTGGTACCTAATTAGGCCTACTATTACTTTTACTTTTACTATTACACGTAGTAATGTGGTACCTAATTACCATTACTTTTACTTTTACTATTACACGTAGTTATATGTGGTACCTAATTACTATTACTATTACTTTTATTATTACATGTCGTTATATGTGGTACCTATTTACCATTACTTTTACTATTACTATTACACGTAGTAATGTGGTACCTAATTAGGCCTACTATTACTTTTACTTTTACTATTACACGTAGTAATGTAGTACCTAATTACTATTACTTTTACTTTTACTATTACACGTTGCTATATGTGATACCTACATGTAGTTATATGTGGTACCTAATTTCTATTACTTTAACTTTTACTATTACATGTACACGTAGTTATTATGTGGTACCTAATTACTATTACTATTACTTTTATTATTACATATCGTTATATTTAGTATCTAATTACTATCAGGTACCGAACATAACGAAGAATTGCTGGAGTAGGCCTAATGTTCTGAAGAAAATTCTTCGTGTCTATTTCGTCAACTGCCCAAGCAATGAAGATCATTGCAAAGCCGTGGACTTAGATTGCGTTGGCACCATGCATGCAGATCTAACCGTTTACACTTTAGGCAGAAGATATTAGAAGATTATCATTTTCTTCAACTGGCCTCAGTTTGAACTGGAATTCTAACATCTTCACTGAAATCAAGAACAAATGAATTGGAGGATTCGGGCCATTCGTCATCCTGGTGAAGAAAGGTCTTATGCAAGAACTAGAGCGCGAGACCTCCGCCAGAAAAGATGATAACTAGGTCAAACAGTTTTTTTTATAGTCACCTCTAGGATGAACTTCAAGGTTTGCCTATATATGCAAAATCAATAACTCGCTTCTTAAACTCGGCAACCTCCGCCAGATCTGCTGACTGCTGGTCACGTGGTCAACGTAAATGTCAGCGCCCGTTGTCTTGGAGACGGTGAAACATAGCCATATCTGCGTGTGCACACTTCACCTGAGTGGTCGTGTCGAATATAACTGTTTCAAATAAGTCTAAAAACTTCAAGCATCTCAACTACTCCAATATTCGACCGGAGATACAAGACAGGAAGGCTACATTTTGGTGCTAATGCAGCTGCTTCAATAATCCGACGAAATTTCTAAAGTTTTTTTTAATTTTAAAAATCACAATAACATTTATTTATTGTGAATGAATTGCTGGAAAGCTTGTCTCCCCTGTAAAACGGAAGAGCCTCTGTACAAGAATCCACTTCGTTCCGGTGAAAATGGATTCAGTTACAATTGAAAGATGTGAGCGTTAGTTACGCGGCTCATCGGAGAAATCAACAGACGATGCTCGCGTACAAAGCAGAGCCATTGATCTACTTGTCATTGAAAGCTCATAGCCCACAGTTAATGTGCGTCTCTGGCTCTATATTTCTCTCTACATCTACTTCTACGCCTGTGTCTGTCTCATGACTGTGCTTCTGCCCTTGTCTCTGTTTCTTCCTTGCCTGTCAGTACCTCGCTCTCTTTTCTTTGTCTCTGCCTTTGTCCCTACCTTTGCTTTTCCTCCTCTCCTTCTCCAACCTTCTTTCTCCACTCCCATGTCTCTTTCTACATGCCTCTCATCAGCAGCGTTCCTTCCTCTTTCCGTCCGTCCGTCCGTCCCTTCCTCTATCTCTCCCTCCCTCGATCGCTTCCACCCTGTCGGTGAATGGTGAGTCTTTCCTGGATCGGTCCTCGGTCCACTTGCGTCCAATTAATCGACAGACGAACGGACCTTGTCTGCTGTCGGACGAGAAACAGCGGAGCCGACTGACGTCGACAAGTCAAGCGGAACCGATCGGACGATGAGATGAATGCGGATGCAGAGCCAGAGAAGATGCAACATGAAGATAAGAATACTACAGGTATTTCCACATATGGCCACAGCAGTTCAGTTGCATTTTACACGATTGTCTGATTGCAGAGATATGCAACTAACCTCAAAGTTCGATTCATCGGTCTATTGAAATTCAGCTTAAGCATTATCATTCCGTTTGGTGCTGTGCTTGCTGATCGCTCTCTGGACTACATCTTGTGATTTGCATGCTGAAGATAGACGGACAGTAATTTAATTTGACAGCTCTACCTCTACCTGACGCACTGCACCTGAAGGACCGAGTAGGCTCATGTACGCCAACTCAATCGAGGTTGTTTCTACGCACACCATCCGCAGCGCAGATTCATTCTTACTTCAATCGCTGTCACCGTGGTCAAGAGCTTCATAGTCCCAAGGGTGACTACTGTACCAGTCTGGCGAAGGTGCTACCAACATATTGTGTGGATATAGTCGGTCCTAAGCTCTGCAAACCTCCCGCCCCCGCCCCCGCCCCATCTATCTATCTATCTCCGGACACCATCCGATCACGGATCTGCTGTGCGAGAACCTGCACTGGTAATTAGATATCTCTAGGCAGGTCACCTACAAATTGTGCTTAGTCGCACAAAATACACTAAATTACCTTATTCCGGGACATATTTCCGGTTTTTCAATTTGAGGGAGGCCCGATAGCGCATTGGATAACACACTGACATAGAGAGCGAGAGGTATCGAGATCGAGTTCCGTAGGCGGACATGCTTTGTAGGCTACTATTAGCGCTGTTTATTGCTGTCTGTTCTGTTAGTAGCTAAGATTTATGTCTTCTGTCATTTGTGTTCTTGTGAATTGTTTCAATTGCATAACTGTACACTGTAACCGGTTGCGGTTTGTCAACCGGATTGTTTCAATAAAGAAGAATATTATTATCAGCAGAACAGAGATCTGCAGCTGCGGTCTACTTTGAGATATCAGCTCCATGTCTCGCTATTTTCCACGAGGTTTGGCGACAATTCGTTTTCTGTCGCAGTACCCTACGCGTGGAGCATCTGAAGCATGCACTATCTCTAGACAAATTCAAGGCTCAAAGCCTAGCTTATAAAAATATCGTATGACTGTCGTTGATTTGTAATTCATGTCTGTATACCGCGCCCTTTTCAGCCTCTACCGTAATATATATATATATATATATATATATATATATATATAAATCGTCTTATTTTTTTTAATTAAAATCATTTAAAGAGAATATGTCTCCTTTCAGATATTCAACACACTTGTGAGACTCTATCTCCCTTATGGGATTCCTAAATAGCACTTTCCATGATTATAGCCAGATACATGTACCATATAATACATAGATGCCAGTTGCCTGATTCTTCCACATTCTTGCACTACATGTAAGATTTGAAGGAAAGCAAAACAATGGAAGACAACAACGTCGTTGATTAGACAATAACACGAACGAAGACATAACCTTGGAATCCTTGGACTAAACAAAAGAAAAGTATTGCAAGAGAAAAGTCTTACATTTGACAAATGATTCAGTAAAAGGAGGAGTCATTCACTTGTAGGTCAAATAGCATCAGTTGCATGTGTGTCACGGTTTTCACCTGGTATACGTCATTTAATGAAGCCTCAATTTTAAAAATCGAAAAGCGCCACAAACGCAGAACATACTAATTATTATTATTATTATTTTATTTTTTTACCCGAAATAGATATGATTCCTCGGGTGATACAAAAATTGTCCGGAGATAGAAAAAAATGAACATATTATAATTATTATTAGTACTACTACTACTACCACTACCACTACCACCACCACAACCACTACTACTACTATCGAACACGACACCGCCTTCCTCTGTTGCGGTTAGAAACCTCAGAAAGTTTTCCTTTACATTCTTATCTAGATCTTGTGCACGTGGTGATGCGTGACTGGCGTCATCATAATTCTCGAAGCCACAGTTGATCCGTGGATGAGATGCAGTCTGATGACTAGCGGCCCCAGACACTGCTGACTAAAGTCTGGATGCTCCTAGACGCTAATGGTCTGACCAGCAGCCATCATTTGATTCGTTTCCCATCCATGTACCCGCAAAGACTGCTCGACGGCGGCTGAAGAGAGATGGAAGGAAGGACTTACCCGATGAAGCGCCGAATGTCATCGTCCAAAGGAAGCAGAAAACGGTTTCCACAACCGCGTAATCCATGGTCCGAGGTTTGAGACAGGTCACTGGGTTCAGATCCACTCATGCAGCTGCGAGGTTCGACGATGAACGTGCTCCATGAAAAGTGTTCGTCAAAGTAACATAATTCTGCAGCAGATTGAAAAGACACAGCAACCATTGAGACAGAAGCAGTCAGTCAAACTGAAGTTCAGATGATGTTTATTATATTAGGAGCAGAGGCGACCGAACAAGGAACAGCAGAGAAGTAACGGACGGACGACGACGACGACGAGATAGATGAACTGCAGCTGGACTGCTTAGGGAGTCTTAAGCAGATCAGACGGAAGAAGAAGAAGAAGAAGAACGATGTCTAGATGTCTCAGAAGAGACCCATAACCGTTCGTCTTAAGCAGGGCTTCAACTTGGTTCGTCTAACAGGCGATAATCATCGAGTGGTGCAGCTATAGAACAATCTCGTACAATTAAACCGTTTACACGTCAACAGACATTCAAAGAGAAAGCAATACAGAATTTCTACAGAAGAATCTCTCTCTCTGATCTCGTAACCTGAATTGGTCCAGTGGTTTGTTGTCTGCCGTCATCGACAGACAGAGAAATCCATTTGATCGACATAGATCGACTTCTGAAGAAGAGAAATCTATGCATCGGCTGTTTTGACGATTTACTAAAGACGTTTCAGTCTGATAATCATGAAATGTCACAATGTTTGTCTGGATAGAGGGCACAGTGGCCACACTGTGTAGCCAGACGTAACATCTGCCTCCTATCTCCGACTTCTATGCCAAATTGATGTATCCATCATTTCATGATAACATGAAATAAAGAACGTACTTGAGAATGAAGACATTTCGGCGCTCACCTTATTCGTCTAGAATTCCTTGCTCCGTCAAACGCTGCCTCGCCAGCTGCTGCTGCTGCCTCGCCAGCTGCTGGTGCTGCTGTTGCTGCTGCTGCTGGTGCTTTGTTGCGTGCTGAAGACGCCGCAGAAGGCTTTGATTTTATTGTCTTCTTACTATAAACGTCGTCAGCCGAGATCACACACTGCAGATGCGGTCACAGACACTCGACCGAAGGGGTCGTTAATCATCCTGCTGCTGCTGCTGCTGTGCATCGCCTAATCGATGTTCATCACTTAACGACCATGAACCCTTCTGGCCCGACCGACCGACCGACAGACCGAGCGAGAGCAGCACACGGACTCCTCCTCTTTCTTCTCTTAGAACAAATATCGCCCAACGGCCAGAACATGAAACGTCGTTCACTATGTAGCAGCGGGCAACGCACCACTTGCCTTTGGGCAGCTAAACGGAGGTTCTGCTGCTACAGTTGAAGGCGTTCAGAGGAGGATCCTCCTCACACACTCAACTGTCAACGCCAGCCATTCTCCTGCTCTGCACCATTCGAATATTCTGATCTGTTTAATTCCGATCAGGCGCAGTAATCATTTGGAGTATTCCGCAGCGCATGGCACCAACGAGACAGAGACAGAGGTAGAGACAGAGACAGAGACAGAGACAGAGACAGAGACAGAGACAGAGACAGAGACAGAGACAGAGACAGAGACAGAGACAGAGACAGAGACAGAGACAGAGACAGAGACAGAGACAGAGGTAGAGACAGAGGTAGAGACAGAGAGACAGAGACAGAGGTAGAGGTGAGACAGAGGTAGAGGTGAGGCAGAGACAGAGGTAGAGACAGAGGTAGAGACAGAGAGACAGAGACAGAGGTAGAGGTGAGACAGAGACAGAGGTAGAGGTAGAGGTAGAGACAGAGACAGAGGTAGAGGTAGAGACAGAGGTAGAGACAGAGACAGAGACAGAGACAGAGACAGAGGTGAGACAGAGGTAGAGGTGAGACAGAGACAGAGGTAGAGACAGAGGTAGAGACAGAGACAGAGACAGAGGTAGAGACAGACTGCCCTCTCTGTTCCTATCTGTCTGTCTCTGAGTCGACCTGGTCCGTTATAAGCGGCGGTGGCGTTAATCGTCCGTCCGTCTGTTGGTCGGTCTGTTGGTCGGTCTGTTGGTCGGTCTGTTGGTCGGTCTGTTGGTCGGTCTGTTGGTCGGTCTGTTGGTCGGTCTGTTGGTCGGTCTGTTGGTCGGTCTGTTGGTCGGTCTGTTGGTCGGTCTGTTGGTCGGTCTGTTGGTCGGTCTGTTGGTCGGTCTGTTGGTCGGTCTGTTGGTCGGTCTGTTGGTCGGTCTGTTGGTCGGTCTGTTGGTCGGTCTGTTGGTCGATTGGCGGCGATGAATGAAGAGCGATGCAGCAAGGACGGACTGAGCAGTATATAAAGACATCCAAATACAATTCAACGACACACATAGAACAGTACCATACAAAACGAACTGTCTCTCTAACTCTCCCTGCAGTGTTTGTCTCTGGTGCTTTTGTCTGTCTGTCCTATTAATAGCAGTGGATCTCATGGAGTCTCTTTAGCAACAGATATTCACATCTCTCGTGTTGTGTGTCTCTGTCTGTTTCTTCATTTCTCTCTCTGTCTCTCTGTGTCTCTCTCTCTGTGTGTCTCTCTCTCTCTCTCTCTCTCTCTCTCTCTCTCTCTCTCTCTCTCTCTCTCTCTCTCTCTCTCTCTCTCTCTCTCTCTCTCTCTCTCTCTCTCTCTCTCTCTCTCTCTCTCTCTCTCCTATCTCTCATTTCGGTCATCATATCCGTATATCCTTCTCTACTTGTTTGCCATTGGCCATTCGATCGAAAAAAGGACAAGAACACTCTAACACTGACACACAGACGGACACAGAGACGGACACGACACACAGACGGACACACAGACATGGAAGGTACAGGTGGTGTAAGACCTGTACCCGTCCAACGCTTCAACAGTAGCGACACCTACTTCAGCTTCAAACTACTTACCAAATTCCTTTTTCTTTTATCATCTATCTTGCAGCCGTTAGCGCGCTTTTCAAACCCGTTGAAAGTTTCTTACCTTAATGTTTATTATTCTACCACATTGAGAGAGAGAGAGAGGATTTTTGGATTATATACACAATTAATCAATTATGACCTATTGGCATATATCCATACTGGTAACTGGACTGTTATTGCGTCTATGATCTAAGTTCTGCATTTGAGACAGCTGATCATATATCTATAGTATTCCTCTGGAACTATTGGCCACTGGCTTCGGACTAGATGGTCCATTTTATACCTGGTTGACCACACATAGTTATGTCGTATACGCCATCCAACTGTTGTTCCTCAGGTTTCTGTGCTAGATCTTTAACTATTTTACCTGTATTCTGCTCCACTGCTTTCTCATATTTTAAGTTAGTCGCCATAGTCGTGCATGTGTCGACGACTTCAAATGTCTGCATAATTGTTGTCTAGTCCACTCAGACACTATCTTTTTTAAATAGTGCCTATATATATATTTTCGTTTATTGAAAAAACAAGTTGTCATACTGCAACGAGGTACAGGCATTGAGAATTTAAGAAATTAAAAGTTTTGATTTCTATCGAATGATTGAATGTCATGGGTTGCTATTTTCTATAGAGTATACGAGGTATATAGTTTTTATCGTCTTTAGGTGGAAGCTGAAAGTTATGTTGCCTTGGTCTGAGCTTATAGTGACTTTTCACGGTCTCTGGGAATAGGCTTCGTAACACGTGACATTCGTTCCGTATAACTGCCTGTAGAAGTCTTCTCTCGATCGCCTCAATTGTCTCAGTGACGCTTTTGGCCGTCTGAGGGAGATAGCCCATTCGCTGCATTTTCTTCTGAAAACGCTCGATTCTGGAACGTTCATCAGCTTTCGCGAAGCCCCACCAGGCTGGTGCAGCATACAAAAGGCGGGCCATTGTAGTAGCCCTTGTCACCTCGTGTAATGCTACTGGTGGAAGGCCGTGTGCTCTGAGCACTCTGAGCGCGTGAAGCGAACCAGAGCAGGTGGCCAACACTCCATCAACATGATTCGTTACACGAAGATCGTCCCTGATTGTGACTCCTAAGATGTTCATGGAAGTGACTCTGACCATGTCGAGATGCTCCGGTGGAGTAACTGTCCACTTTCCCCGGTGGGCTATGAGCATCTCTCTGGATTTGCAAGTGTTTAACCGTAAGTTATTTCTTTCCGCCCATATCCTCACTCCGTCTAGCTCTTCTCGTACCGTGTCTCTCAGCGCTGCTCCTATGATTAAGTATGTATCGTCAGCTATGTCTACGTATCTCCGCAATACATGGTTCTATGTTCATAATCGACTCTGTTTTAACATCAGAACAAAACTGAACGTTCTCTCGTATGGTCCTCAAAGATTTAATGCGCCTAGCATTTCTATTTCCCTAAAAGAGGCAAAGATCCAGTGATCCAACAGGAAGCCAATGAAAAATGTAAGCAAGTTAAATTGACCAAACGTTTACTGGTAGCCAAAATATGAGAACTTTGATGATGCATGATGTCGGCCAGATGGTGACTGTCGCCGACAGAGATCCCTCAAGATTCCTTGTCACAGCTGAATGTTCTGCTCAATGTATACGGATTATATAAAGCTATAATAGGGTTATAGGCCTATGGGTGAAGCACATGATAAATTACGAACACTCGTTGTTTGTCGATCCCAACACATAAGAAAATCCACGTGGTTGACTCGATTACGAACATTACGAACTGAAGTAGACCTGGAGGCAACATGTATCCGAATACACTATGTAATGTAATGTAATTGAACATTTACCTAGCGCCCATTCACGATATCTACTCAGCGCTAGCCTATGCCACGTTAAGTGTCATTACGAATGAATATATTATTACACCAGTTAGCAAAACAATGTATAGTAAGAATCACCAGAGTCACCAGTGGTGGGCCCACGCACACACGTGGAACCAAATAACGGATTCCCGTTGACAGCTGACAGATGGCATAGATGTTCAGAGTCTCTGGGTGAATTTGCTTCGATATACCCTATCGAGCGACGACAGATGACAGCGTTCGCAAACACGATAACGCTGCCAAAGAGCAGTCCCTCACTGATGGAAGATGACGCACGTCCGGCTATTCGTCGAGGCACAAGGAATACGCAGAAAAGACATTCGTCTTGTGTCGATCGGTAGATTGAAGAGCCATCAGTGACTAAAGGTCGAGGTAACGTCAATGGCCCGTGTCGGTCGTCCTCCACCGAGACGAAAACACTCGGATACAGGCGCCGTACACGGTCCGTATGGTTCAGACTTGACCGTACATCAGAAGAAAATACCCTTTAAAGTCAAACGTACAAAATCCTTGGCAAAACCGACGAATAAGTCCGTTACGCAAACCTAGCACCAGAAAACTCCAATCTGCTTTAAGTTACTGAGCAAATTCTGCATTTAGATGAAAATATCCGTCGAATATGACGCAGAAGTCGATCAGTCGATCTCCGATGACTATATATTGACTATATATTGCGAATAAAGGGGTCAATAAAACTACACAGTCATTTCTTCGAAAGTACAGTTGGTGGCAATCGGATTCTGAAGCCACATGGAAAATGGACTCAGATGTCGCCACATGAGAAATACGGCTTACCATTAACCTTAACTTCCAGTATGTTGCCTTTTGGTGCCTTTGCGGTGCAATGAAATGAAATTAAATCTGCTTATATAAAGTCGGCGATAATAGATAACAATATTCTTCATTTTGCAACAGTTACAACACGTTCCAGTTCACTGTTCACAAAGCGCAAGCATTATGAAATCGGTGGAAAACTGTAATATTGCGTCAACTGTAAACCTGGAAATGGTGCAGCGTCGAGGAAAGGCATAGAGCAAAAATCGTTGTCAATGTTGTTGTTAGTCTACCTTTTTTACTGTCTCCTTATTAAATATCCGAAATAATCAGTTTTGGGACCCGAGAGGCAGTTTGGAGATAATGCTCTAAAATTATTATAACTCGATAGAAACAAAATTAATGAAAAATCAGTAATATTCTAAGTTATATATGCAGACTACAAAACTACAATTATAAAATACCACAATGCGTTAATGTTCAAAATTCAAATAGACAAACGTTCAACTAGATAAATGCACAAATTACCAGGGAACCGAGGAGATTGGCGCCGGGTATAGAGACGACGCAGTGAGTTGGATGCCAGAGTGAAATCTAATCCAATAATTTCTATAGCGCAATTATCACCGTATATGTCCCTTGGGTATCAATCGATCGTATACTTTCAAGTGAAATCGTCGCAATCAAAAATCATGATCCATTGCAGAAGCTGAACCGAGAACTCTGTCCTCCTCCTCCTCCCTCCTCCTCCTCCTCCTCCTCCTCCTTCTCCTCCTCCTCCTCCTCCTCCTCCTCCTCCTCCTCCTCCTCCTTCTCCTCCTTCTCCTCCTCCTCCTCCTCCTAGATTATTTCGAAGGACCACATCATGGATACTGTAGGCTCTTTGATATTCCAGTCGTGTCCTCTTTGATTTGGCGTGGTCTTGTCTTGTCGGCTGAAGGCGGTTCATGGAGCCACCCTCAGTCGTCGACGGACGATAGAGGCTCACGACAGGGTGACCCCCGATCCCCCGCCCGTGTGCATCCGACAGGGGAAAGATTAAGGAAGGTTAGCTCCACCTTAAGGATTGGGTTGTAGTCACAGGCATTTATTTAATTCGAACTATAATAGCTGGTGGATTTTCATGGGCTGAATTACGCTGAATACTTTTTTTAAATTGACTCAAATGTAATACATTTCAACTGGCGACGTATCAAAACAGCAACGCCTATACAACGGATAAGAAAGACCAAAGGCTCAACTCAAAACTGTTATATCTATAGTCATTCTACGCTAGTTCATGCGTCCGCAGAATATTCTAGACGCCTACAACTGAAATGGCCTACACCCACAAATACACACGCTACTGAATAAGCTGAACAAAAGTGGGTTTGTGCTGAAGTTCTCAAATGAACTCTACAGCAAAGGTGTTTGGGCGAAGTCCAGATATCAAGAGCTACATAAGCAGGCCCTACAGTCCTTTTGGCTTCGGTCCACTGACGCCACAAGTGACTCAATCGTTTTCCAACTTTTTCTGGCGAAGACCTTAGCAACCACCCATGCATATCAAATTCAAACTCAGTATATTTAAAGGACTTTTTATACAGTGAATCAAAAAACAAATCTTCCATGCTTAACACGTGTTGTCGTTAACATTACACTGGCAAGGCATGATTTAGTATTATATCCTAACATTTATGAGCGTCTGTAAGACTGCAGTGCTTCCCAAAGTGGTGGTCCGCGGACCGGTGCCGGTCCGCGAGTCTTCAGTTGCCCGTCCGCAAAGTTAGTCAAGAAACTGGTCAAATTGTTTCTCGGAATCAAGAAATGGCTATTATATTTTTAAAAGTCATAACAAAAAACACCTATATAATTAGGCTAGCATTTAAAGGGTAATAAAGTCTAAACAGTAAACATGCACTTAAATCAATTTTAATACATTTTGAGGAATTTAGGTGATCGAAAACGGAAAAGATAAATAATTTATAAATTTGGTATCGGTCCTCTGCAGTGGGAAAAACTGCCTGCCGGTCCGTAACACTGAAAAGTTAATTCGTCATCTGGTGAATGTTTCTGCTGACACTTTTAAACTCTCTTTCTCATTGAGATATTATCTGCTGCCACCTTGCGAACACTGCAATGCAATGCGATATGATGCAGGGCGGTGTAACATTACAATGATGGGAACTGTAATGTTAGGCCAACGATATAAGAATATTATTAGCAAAAGGTGTAATATTCGGTGAACGGTGAAAAAATTGAGTGTGGAATGGTGGTCGTGAAAGGTTCAAAGGCTATTGTTCCGTGTTACAACGGGGTTACAACTTACAACGGAGTTACAGCGGAGTTACAACGGAGAAGAAGAGATCGACGAATTGAAAGTGAGGACATAACGGAATCTCCCACAACTAAGTCTATATTTGTAAAATTAAAGTGTGCTTCAGTTGAATTGAAAATCAAATCAGACAAATGTCCCAACAAAACCCAATTTTCTGTTTGGCGAAGTTGAGTGAAAATGTGTTGACTGTAGAGGATAAGCTAAGACTAAGACGGCGCTACAGAAGTCATTGTCTGAGTAAAGATGGTGGACAAAGAAAGCATTGCATTGGCTGAGTCCGTTCAGTTTCTCCGTCTTCATCAGAAATGATTGGCAGCCGCCGCACACGCATACATCCAGGTTTGTTTTCTCCAATCTCTTATCTTATCGGCGTCGAGAGCAAGCGTTTTATAAACGGGGATTCAGTTTCCGATTCCACGAATCGAGCCACTCCCCACCCCCACCGCCTGCCGAGTCATGCATCTCTTAACCCCAATCGGTTGCCCTTATCGGTTCATGCCCAACCCCGTTTCAACCTACACTAGCCAGGCCTATACCAATACACAGGGAATGGACTACCCAATTCAAATGTTCTAGACCTAACCCAACTCAGACAGCCCAGGCGGATCCAACTGAAGTAGATGTATAAGCCTAACCCAACTCAAATGGCTATAGGTCTCATTTAGATTAAATGGGCAAGGCCTGACGCAATTAAATGGCTATACGCCTATTGCACCACAAATGGGTAAGGCCGAACTAGTCTTTGAGCCTAATCCAAATCAAATTGCCACGGTCTAACTATTAAACATTAAATGGTCTGTTAAATTACCAAGATTTACCCCACGCAAATTACCCATTTTTAAACGAAGTCAAATGGCCCAGGCCTAACGAAACTCCAATGGGGAGACTGGGTCAGCGAAGACTTCACGAGCTTCTTGACGAATTCTGATTGATTGTTGGAGGGCTGAATCCAAAGTAGTGATAAGAGGAAAAAGGTTTTATCGCGCGATACATCGTAGAAAAAGCTAGACTACAAGAAGGAAGTAAGTGTTTATCAACCGACCGTAGGGAGCGCTTTTCGTTGGGGCGGCGATGCCAGTCCGACCTGCAGTGACTATGCATGCGAGGAGGATTCGTTTTTCTGTTCGTTTTATTGTCTTTGTCCAATGAAGACGGAGGAGACCAAGTCTCAGTCTGGGCAGCGATCGCTAGCACCTTCCACCAGGCTTCGAATCACACGGAACCAATTGGTCATTCACTTTATGTCTATATCTAACTATAATATGCAAGAAATACTGCGGGGAATTCCAGTCGAGGAAAGTAATAATTTCATGGACATCCTATTCAGGCGAACTTTGTTACCATACTGACGTACATAGAAAGGGATCTGTCTTTTTCAAGTCCGCATCTGAGACTAGTTATTGCTCCGCTGCTAAGCCAATGGAGACCTCAGATTCCATATGAAAAAGGAGCATATATATCGAGGTGCTCCTCAGTAGTTGTCTATCTTTCCATCTGTCTAAAACAGCATTTTCGCATATGTACTGTTTTGACGGAAACACATAATTATGGTGCGAGTTCGATACGTTGTCAATCCGAAATAAGCATAGCCGTCCACGATACATGTCACAGAGACTCTGAATACCGGTATACCAGACATCTGTCAACTTTGGATGGGAATCTTTTGGTTGGGCTCCTCTACGAAATTGATTTAAAGCGTCTTTAAAGCAAGCGTTCCTCCCATCCTCCCTCACCTTCTCTTTTTCCTGTTGGAGCACCCTGTGTGCTCGGCACTGCACGGAGGGGGGCGCATGGTCCGGAGGAATGCCACCCATCACCCATGCAACGGGGGCAGGTACCAGTTACGTAACGATCGTCTGACTCTGATTTCGAGTGTTTTATAGCGCAGTTAAACGATGTTTACGACACCTGATTTCACAACGAGTCAGTTATGCGTAAGAATTAAGAATCACAGAACATATCTGAAATATTTTACAAGTTTCATGGCGACAGAGTTTCATGTATGAATCGGATCCGCAGAATGCTACTGAAGTTTAGTACGTTTCTTGAGAGGCTGCAAAGTTCCTATAGAATAGCAAATAATCTTAGGCAAACAGAGAAACAGACATTCAATAGACATTGAAATCAAAGCAATAAATGCAATAGCAACGTTTTCAGCCTACATGTCAAGAAACATGCGAGGCTTTAGTAGCATTCAATGTCTATTCTGCAATTACCGCAACTGTAAAATGCAAGCACGTCATAAAAGATTTAGGATTTTAGGTGCTGAGAGAAGGTTAAGTTCCTGATCGAGAGCAACCCAAGATTGAGAAGACAAAGTAAGGGAAATCTGCAGATATATGACCTATGACTTATGACCTATGACCTGAAGATCTATTTTTCTCATCTGCCGCCCATTATAAATTGAGTCTCGGAAGCGTTGAGATGCAGACGACATCCAACTGCCAAGCCCCTTCATAGTGCGCTGCATTGTGGCTACTGCAGTGGATGTCTGGTCCTCAGTACTCTGTTTTGAGTTTTGTTGCTCATTTTCTGTCGTTCTTCCACATCACTTTAATATCAAATGGTTGACCAATTTCGTTGCCTGCGTATTTCGCTACAGAATCAGCTGAAGGATTCTTTTACTGGCAGCAATTAGAGCTCAATGGGGTCATGGGCTCCGAAACAACGCTCTGACCTCTGACCTCCTTCTCCCGCTTCTTCTGACATTTTTTGCTGTTCTCTTCGCTCACATGACTGGAGTCATCGTCTTCTTAATTAACTATGACTTCTATGGCGCAGCTGATGGATTTCGTGGAACTGCCTCCGTCACTTCAAGTCCTACGCTTTCTGAGGCGATTGAGGAGGCAGAGGGCGCTGCATCTCGATCCGATCGCTGCCTTGGCTCGTCCTGACTCCTCGCCGATTGAGCATTACAGTGGCGATATAGAAGCTCTTGGATTATTTTAGCTTGTTCTGGAAGAGGTGCTATATAAATGATAAAATACAATACATATGTTTTGGCCTAGGTACAGGTCTATGTATAAACACAAACGGAACGAAGTCAACTGCTCCACTTTCAAACCACGTTTCCTTAATATGTGAAGTTCTTGCGGAGTCGCAGCCTGCGACGCTATACAGCCGTCGACCTATTTCGACTCCTTAATTAATGCTTCAGCTAAATTCTATTACACTGAGCTGTAAACAAAGCGCTGAGTGAGGTCCGCTTACGAAATTGAGGCGGAAAATTTGCCGGCGGCCACTTTGATAATTTCTGAAGAATTCAATCAGCTCAAAGCCAAGCGCTGTTAAACTCCGATTTATAAACGAATCATTGAGAGTTGACGTGAAAAGAAGTCGTTCAAGAACTGGTTTGACTTCAAAGTACGTACGGCCTGACCACACCAGCAGACGACCGTCGTCGTCATCTAATTGGCCGGTCGGTCCTTTGTACGTCAGCAGCAGTCATGGGAACTGGAGTCGTGGAAACTAGAGTTATGGGAACTGGAGTCATGGGAACTGGAGTTATGGGAGCTGGAGTCATGGGAACTGGAGTTATTGCAACTGGAGTTATGGGAACTGGAGTTATGGGAACTAGAGTTATGGCAACTTATTGGAACTGGAGTTATGGGAACTGGAGTTATGGGAACTTGAGTCATGGTAACTGGAGTCATGGGAACTAGAGTTATGGAAACTTGAGTCATGGGAACTGGAGTTATGGAACTGGAGTCATGGGAACTGGAGTCATAAGAACTGGAGTCATGGGAACTGGAGTCGTGGGTACTGGAGTTGTGGGAATTTGAGTCTTGGGAACTGGAGTCATGGGAACTGGAGTAGTGGGAACTGGAGTCGTGGAAATTGGAGTCGCGGTAATTTGAGTCATGGAAACTGGAGTCATGGGAACTGGAGTCGTGAAAACTGGAGTCGTGGAAATTGGAGTCATGGGAACTGGAGTTATGGGAATTGGAGTCGTGGGAACTGGAGTCGTGGGAACTGGAGTCATGGGAACTGGAGTCATGGGAGCTGGAGTCGTGGGTACTGGAGTCGTGGTAATTAGAGTCTTGGGAACTGGAGTCATGGGAACTGGAGTCATGGGAACTGGAGTCGTGGGAACTGGAGTCGTTGGAATTGGAGTCGCGGGAATTGGAGTCATGGAAACTGGAGTCGTGGGAACTGGAGTCGTGAAATCTGGAGTCATGGGAATTGGAGTAATGGGAACTGGAGTCATGGGAACTGGAGTCGTGGGAACTGGAGTCGTTGGAATTGGAGTCGCGGGAATTGGAGTCATGGAAACTTGAGTCGTGGGAACTCAATGGAGTCGTGAAATCTGGAGTCATGGGAATTGGAGTAATGGGAACTGGAGTCATGGGAACTGGAGTCATGGGAACTGGAGGCCGTCGCTCAGAACGATAGCCGCAGCGCAATCGACATTGACGAAACTGCGATTAAGTCTTAATTTAATGTCAGTCAATTTAGAAGCAATAAAATTGTCTTTGGCCATGTTTTGTCAGGCAAAGCAAATGCATTTAATTAAGTAGGCCTATTTAAATAAATAATGTCAAAGAAACCCACTGCAATCGGCTAAACGGTAAATCAAGACTAAAGTCAGGCCTTATTGATCACACAGACCGTCGATCCCGGGTCAATTCCTCGCTGACTGCACTCAGTCAGTAACTGTTGATCAGCCTGGTTCATGGTCTGATTTGGGTTGCAACAGGAAACAGGATTCCATTCTGGGTCCCAGGCTTTTTATTCTATCCTATGCCATGCAGTTTCGTCCTGGGTGGTTGCCACGAATCAGTGTGCTGCATGGTTTGCCGATGGTGCATCGCCCCTGTCTTATGGTGCTATGCATTTCAGTGGACCCATTGCAAAGGCTGACCGGCGATTCCATAAGAGGTCCTCAGTCTGGTCTTCAAGATATATTATGGTCCTCCATGTCGAAGGCTACGCTTAGGTCGAGAAGAGAAAGCAGCGTTACGTGTCCTTATTAATGGCGTCACTTAATTAGCAATTAGACGGAGCATGACAGCTTCTGTTGAATGGATCCTCCTCCTTCTCCTCCTCCTCCTCCTCCTCCTGCTCCTCCTCCTGCTCCTCCTCCTGCTCCTCCTCCTGCTCCTCCTCCTGCTCCTCCTCCTCCTGAAGCCAGATTACAGCGTTGCCATAGGTTGCACAATTCTAAGTATAACACAACATTTGCCTAGCCACGTAGTTTTTCTACAACCTTAGATATGACCGTCTGGCTGGAGATAGGCCAGTAATTGTTGATGTCATCCGGATCTATGCCTGCATTCTTAAGAGACGGCCGTATTATTGCTCGCTTCTGAGCATCTAGCAAAAATTCCTTCTGCCAAAGAAGTATTGCAGAGCAGCACTTTAGAAAACGAAGCAGTTCATCGACTACTTCTCTGAGAAGTAGGCGATGAGCGTATTTTCGGTCTATATTAGAAACGACGATGAATATTCCCGCTCTAAATGTAAAAATAAATTTAGGAAGAGAGGGATTTCGAAGGGAGGGAGGGATTGGAAAGGGAGGGATTGGGGACAGAGAGAGGTTTGGTAAGGATGAGGGACTTCGAAGAGAGGGGGATTGGAAATGGAAGGATTTGGGACAGAGTTTTGAAAGGGATGGACTTCGAAGAGAGGGATGGATTTGTGGTGGAAGGAGGCGCTTGCTGAAGGACAAAGGCGACCAGCAACTAGAGCAGCATTGAAAAGAGTCGACCGTCCAATGCACTGGTGCTACGTAGATGTTGATTACTTTTAAATGGTTTATTGCATTGTTTTCTGTTTAAATTGGAAGCTATGCACAGACCAACTGAATCTGTCCCAACAATCTTCAGAACAGAACGAAAACCATCTGTTGCTGCTGCTGTTGCTGCTGCTGCTGCTGTTGCTGCTGCTGCTGCTCTTGCTGTTGCTGCTGCTTCATCTGTCGTCCACGTCAAACAACGCGTGTCCGTTCTCCCTGGATGACTGGCTGGATGTCTATCCCTGGCTGTCTCTGGCTTTCCCTGGCTTTCCCTGGCTCTCTGGCTTTCCCTGGCTGTCCCTAGCTTTCCCTGGCTGTCCCTGGCTTTCCCTGGCTTTCCCTGGCTGTTCCTGGCTGTCCCTGGCTGTCTCCCTTCAACCTCATACCCCTCTCCCTCTTAGAGTCAGCGGGGTATCGATGAGCGGCGTCCAGGGTCTTGGCACGGCGCGTGTTTAAACGCACTTCGGACACTTTATACTGATTTATCTTGGGTCTGCCGTCGTACAAATGACATTCGGGGATCAACACAAAGACAGGCAGACAGAGACAGACAGACAGAGACAGACAGACAGAGACAGACAGACAGAGACAGGCAGAGACAGAGACAGACAGACAGAGAGCCAGGCAGACGGAGACAGACAGACTAACACCGTTTATTGGCCGATCGGTTTCTCGACCAGATGAGATGTTTCAGTTGGAAGGTTTCCTCCTTCCTCGGCCACTCCTTGTCGTCTTCCGTCGCACATGGTAGCTCTCTCCTCCATCCACTCTTCACCTTCTCCCTCTACTCTTTCCCTCCTCCCTCTACTCTTTCTCTCCTCCCTCTATTCTTCCTATCCGCATCTTATTCCTCTACTCTTCCCCTCCTCACCCTACTATTCCGTCCTTGCTCAAATCAGACCAATCAAGACACGTGTCTTGTGTCAGTTCCAGCCCTCATTTAAGCGAAAATGAACTCATGAAACGTCGGCTGGAGTGGAGCGAACCGCTTGTTAAAC
Organism: Aporrectodea caliginosa; assembly: GCA_020284085.1. Lineage (NCBI taxonomy): Eukaryota > Metazoa > Annelida > Clitellata > Crassiclitellata > Lumbricidae > Aporrectodea > Aporrectodea caliginosa. Next base: position 2,072,851 of record JACEVL010001014.1, read on the forward strand.
GACTTGTTCTAAACGTAGGAGACTTCGCTTGATATTTTCATCCGTATAATCTATCCTATAGAAATATGCCGCAACTCACCTTCCTACATAACCATCATCATGTTATTTCAATTTGCATCCTCAGTGTCTCGGATATCGTAACTTCTTTCGACATTAGTAGCAGTATCTTGGTGCTATAGGAACATGTGTGTCTGGACTTCTTCATGAATCTACAGTTTGCAAATACTGAACGCATCTTACTGAACTATTTTATGCATAGGCCTAATGTATGTAAGGATGGATGCATGTATGTAAACATGCATTGGTTAGACAATCATAGACTGTTCTGTTATCAACATTTTATATGGACTATTTTAGCCTATTTGAACGTGAGTCCTTTCCAACATCTCCTCGTCCACACAGCAATGGGCCACAGTCGAAGAAGTCTCTCTAACCTCGATAGTTCTTCGCTCAGACTCTGTTGATGACTTCTTTCGTGAGTATAATTAAGGAAACTTTGTAGGTCGACTGACTTTTGACTGAACTACTGATCGATCATACAATCCTTCATTGGATCGATCTGCAATTAACGCCTGACGTCTAACGTCTTCAGAATATTCCTTCATTCGACTGAAGCACTTTCAGCACTTGCGCTGGATCATCATTGCCGCGCTTCTGCAGCATCGTCTGCTCCAAACCAGACGACATTCGTCTAAATGTATTCAACTGATTCCCTGTTTTCCATCCTATATTCGATGCTCGGTGAGCAGCTTCCTCACAGCCTATTGCTAAATTTTTATGTTCTTAAAATGCTGGCATATACAGATGCTGGTGCACATGGTAAATCTATATACACATAGTATTATAAACACAGGTACAGACCTGCCTAACAATCACTTAAGCTACAAAACAAACAACCACGTCTAGCGCAGATTAGTTAGAGTACTTATCGCTACACACACTAACCTATGAATGCGTGTATTGTATGCGGCTGGCCATGTATTAAAACAAATACAGACCAAATCTGGTCTACGCCAAATATATATATTGAACATCATATTTTGGTCTGTAATTTAGCTGCACGTATACACTGGCTTAGTGCGTAGTTGAAATTCTACGAACAGATTTTGCATTTAAATACGAAAGTTCACGCTTGAAATTGAAAATGGTGAAATATAACATTTGTATATCTTGTTCAGTGTTTCAAATGTTCGTATTACAAAAATATTCTTACTTTAAATAGACCGGATTACATTCTATTTGCACTTTAGAAATAAACAATTTAATGTGATTAATTGCATGATTTCGTCCGATTAATTTTGATTTACAAATCTTATATGAATCCAATTCTAACTGTTCTGTAATGATTTTAATGAACCACCTGAGAATGCTGAGATACATCATCACCTGCAAGTATTGAAGAACGAATGCGAACATTTACAATAGTAGGATTTATATCGCATAAAGTTAGTTTGACTTTTGAGTGTGGCTTTTGAGAGAGGTGAGAACCTCCTAATCTGTTAAGCACACGTTGACATCACAATCTGGTGCTTAACAGAGAGAGATTGCTTCAGCGTATAGTAGAATCACTCAGTGGCGGTTGACTCTGCACATGCTGCGGTCTCTCTTCCAGACATTGACCGCCGCCGCCGCTGCACCACCTGTCACCGTGTCGCGGGTGTTTCGGTTTATCGCTAATTAAAGGGTTTCATTCGTGCCACACAATCTCCAGGCACACATACTCACACGACAGATATACGCTCGCACAAAACAACACAACAAGCCGAACATTACAAACCTTGGTTAGTATTGCTGTCGGTGTGCATGTTATAATCTGCGCCTTTGGACTGAGTGTGAGACAGCAGGTCATTGGGTTTATCTGTCTCTTGACAATCTGTGTCACAATGTGACGCAATGGGGCTCTAATCCATTGTGATCTTATCTACTGTTGTCAGGAAAGTCATGGTCGCCCTCCTCCCCTCTTCTTCTTCTTCTCCTCCCATTCTCTTTCCCATTCTCTTTCTTGTCTTTTTCCTTCTTTTCCTGTTCCTTCTATTCTTCTGGTTCTTGTCCGTCTCTTTTTCTTTGTCATTATTCTTCTCCTACTTCTCCTCTGTGACACAGTTTCCACATTCTATGCTTCACCGATAACTATTATGCAATATGCCAGGCATCAAGGACAGACTTTTAGAACATCACAGATCAGGCCTACAGCTATAAAACATTCAATAGAAAGTTCAGCTGTCATATTATGCCATTAATTAATTATGATAAATAATTGCTATTTCGCAATTACACACATCCATTCATTTCTGACATAATTGCTCCATTCTTCTTCTCTCTCTCCTGAATAAACCTCGACAGGATGGACTTGGCAGAGGAGGAGTTGCCTTCTCGCGCAGATCACACCTTAAGCTTCTTGCTTCCCTTTATCTATGCCAACACTAAATCTATCTGAAAACTTATTGCTAAAAAACTTATTGCAAAAAAAATTATTGCTAAAAAACTTATTGCTAAAAACTTATTGCTAAAAAATCGGCGTCTTACTTTTTTACTGGGACTGGTTTATAAGGAGGCCAACTGTACACGGTCCTTACCATGAGTTGGAAAAGCGCAATTATGTCAGAAATGAAGGGATGTGTGTAAGACGGTTGGAGCCGGAATATTCAGGATATAATTTTACAGAGAAGGGAATTTGTTTCTTATAGAATGAATCATTAAGGTGGCAGAAGTTGATAGGCCTAGTTATTATTTTAGTCTTCCCTTTCACTTTCTGACGTTTTCTCCGAATCCCGATCACTGCGCGAATGCCTTCTTTCTTCTTCTGAACCTACATCGGGCGACTTCAATATACGCATAGATACTCCGAAATATAAATGAAAAAATGTAAGGATATCATCTCCTGCTTATGCAGCACTTTTCCAACTCATATCATGGACCGTATACAGTTGACCTCCTTATAAACCGTCGAAATGTTCTGCTGTTAAAAATATCTGTCTGTCCGAGTTATATTTATCTTACCATTTATATTTATCTTACCTTAATGCCATTGTTGGTCAGGATTCTTCCATCATCAGTTACCCCATTGGAAAATGCTCAACGTTTCAACCTTCAGAGCTTACGTCATTGTCTCTAGTTGCCAAAATGTCGAAATCCAACAGACCAGAGAAACCATAAGCCAGGCTATATATATATATATATATATATATATATATATATATCTATATATATATATATATATATATATAGGGTGAATATGTTGCAAGTTGAAAGAGATGAGTTCTAAGTTTAGACATCAAAGAACTGACGGAACGAACTGAACGAGCAGTGAATTCCAAGTTGTAGCTTCCGACAAGCGACGGAGAAAGCCCCAACAACCGAACACAGTGCAGGTGCAGAGCATATGAAGAGTCATATCTATTTGTATGAGTAGTGAGGATAAAACAGAGATAAATTGGTTGGTTATAATGTACATGTAAGGCAGCTTATGAAATGGATTCTTTGCTATGGCCATGGGCAACCCTGGGCTTCGTTATGGCCATGGCAAGAGAGTCTTGAATACCATCAGTCGTTTATGCAGATTTCTCTTAGTAATAAGTATTTTATTACGCCCGAAGGCAGAAACAAATCAGACGTCACAACATACATGCAAAAATCTGAACAAACATAAAGTCAAACGCACAGACTGCGAAAATGTTCGTAAAGGTCATTTATGCAACTAAATTTACCGTTCAAGATGCCGGCAAGTTCAGAGTCACAAAGTGCTCAACAACGTAACACCAGAAAATATCCTGGAGAAAATTAGATGTCGAATGAACTAGTCGCCTATAAAACATCATGCGACGTTTCTTAATAATGTGATGTAAGTCTAGTCTACCAAGGCCACAAATGAAGCCTTTAACAGATTCCCATTTATTAAATCCAAATAACTTTCTATAAACAGAGTTCCAACATGCATTCCGTTCATCTTCCTGTCTCACCGTGTATTTAACTACGGCTGAGGCGTAAGTTACTATTGGCAAGCAGTAGCTTTCTTGATAGATGAACCAACTCATTAAGGTCTTGGGCACGAGCACCCAAGGAATCGACACGTCTCCCAGAGTCATGGCATAATAATAGTAATGACAATATTATTAGGAAGTGAGCTTACAAGTTACAGCTGCAGTCAAGTCTGCTGGAAACGAATGCGTTGTGTTCTCTGGCTCCCTCTATGTCTACGGTCAAAAGCTTTGGAATTCGCTGCACAGTTCAGTTCATTCACTCACTCACACCTATATTCCTCTCTTTCAATTTACATATTCAGTTCATTCTCTCACTCACACCTATATTCCTCTCTTTCAATTTACATATTCAGTTCATTCTCTCACTCACACCTATATTCCTCTCTTTCAATTTACATATTCAGTTCATTCTCTCACTCACACCTATATTCCTCTCTTTCAATTTACATATTCAGTTCATTCACTCACTCACACCTATATTCCTCTCTTTCAATTTACATATTCAGTTCATTCACTCACTCACACCTATATTCCTCTCTTTCGTTTTACATATTCAGTTCATTCACTCACTCACACCTATATTCCTCTCTTTCAATTTACATATTCAGTTCATTCACTCACTCACGCCTATATTCCTCTCTTTCAATTTACATATTCAGTTCATTCACTCACTCACGCCTATATTCCTCTCTTTCAATTTACATATTCAGTTCATTCTCTCACTCACACCTATATTCCTCTCTTTCAATTTACATATTCAGTTCATTCTCTCACTCACACCTATATTCCTCTCTTTCAATTTACATATTCAGTTCATTCTCTCACTCACACCTATATTCCTCTCTTTCAATTTACATATTCAGTTCATTCTCTCACTCACACCTATATTCCTCTCTTTCGTTTTACATATTCAGTTCATTCTCTCACTCACACCTATATTCCTCTCTTTCGTTTTACATATTCAGTTCATTCACTCACTCACACCTATATTCCTCTCTTTCAATTTACATATTCAGTTCATTCACTCACTCACGCCTATATTCCTCTCTTTCAATTTACATATTCAGTTCATTCTCTCACTCACACCTATATTCCTCTCTTTCAATTTACATATTCAGTTCATTCTCTCACTCACACCTATATTCCTCTCTCTCAATTTACATATTCAGTTCATTCTCTCACTCACACCTATATTCCTCTCTTTCAATTTACATATTCAGTTCATTCACTCACTCACACCTATATTCCTCTCTTTCAATTTACATATTCAGTTCATTCTCTCACTCACACCTATATTCCTCTCTTTCAATTTACATATTCAGTTCATTCTCTCACTCACACCTATATTCCTCTCTTTCAATTTACATATTCAGTTCATTCACTCACTCACACCTATATTCCTCTCTTTCAATTTACATATTCAGTTCGTTCACTCACTCACACCTATATTCCTCTCTTTCATTTTACATATTCAGTTCATTCTCTCACTCACACCTATATTCCTCTCTTTCATTTTACATATTCAGTTCATTCTCTCACTCACACCTATATTCCTCTCTTTCAATTTACATATTCAGTTCATTCTCTCACTCACACCTATATTCCTCTCTTTCGTTTTACATATTCAGTTCATTCTCTCACTCACACCTATATTCCTCTCTTTCAATTTACATATTCAGTTCATTCACTCACTCACACCTATATTCCTCTCTTTCAATTTACATATTCAGTTCATTCTCTCACTCACACCTATATTCCTCTCTTTCATTTTACATATTCAGTTCATTCTCTCACTCACGCCTATATTCATCTCTTTCAATTTACATATTCAGTTCATTCTCTCACTCACACCTATATTCCTCTCTTTCAATTTACATATTCAGATCGTTCATTATGAGCGGAATCATACGCATTTTGTGTGATCGATAAAATGGAGATCTATACAAAGACACATCTGGGCTTCTGTCTTAGTAGCATTGCGTCCGATTTCACACGAAATGCGTAACATATGATTATAATTGCGCTCAAAATGAATGCAATCCAGTTTCGATTTGCAACAACCATCGACTCTGAACGATTATAATGCCCTTTAGAGAAACAATTCTAGCTGCATAAGTAGGCATAGAATGTAATTTATAAGTGGAACGGAGACGTTGGAGATAAGAGAAGGAGGAGGATGAAGAGGAGGAGGAGAAGAAGGAGGAGGAGGAGGAGGAGGAGGAAAAGGAGGAGGAGGAGAAGGAGGAGGAGGAGGCATGCATGACTGTGCAGAGGCTGCATGCAGTGTGCATGCATATGGGTTGAGTCTTTCTGGACCACGGTCCTTCCAGGCTTCATCTACCCTAGACACCCAGTCGCCTAGATTAGCTAGAACACGCCTGGTTTATGGGTCATGTTTACAAGATCATATATATATACATTATATTTTATATATATATATACACTTCATATATGTATTTCAATTGTATATATGGCTATCTTTATGCAGTTATATATATATATATATACATTGCGCAGGTACACGCACGCAGACACGCATTTATACGATCTGATATCCACGAATACGGTCGTCGTCAGACTAGACTTGTTGCTAAGATTTCTTCGACGACTCATGAGCAGCCAATCTTTTTCCCACTCTGTGAGTTTGTGTACAGCAGTCTGCAGTCTGCAGCTGAGGTCTGTTCAACAACCAACAGGAACCGACGATAACAACGACAAATACTACCACCAGATGGCTCAGGCCTTTTGTTGCTGTTACTGATGATGATGATGATGATGATGATGATGATGATGATGATGATGATGATGATGATGATGATGATGTTGAACACCGTCGTCTACATCGTCATCTTAGTCATCACAATCATGGTCATCATTATCATCTCAACATCATCATCATAATAGTAACAATGACGATGATAATGACGATGATGACTCTGCAGTGATGATCATGATCATGATATCGTGATATATAATTATGATTATAGCTGAGCTTTGATCGATATTTATCTTAGAATAGTTGTCTATTTCTCAACGCCACTCGTGACGCGGGTGCTCAGATCCATGTTTCTAAATCGCAAGACTGCGGCCGCAAGAGAGGCTGAAATGGTTGACCCTGACGAGGAAACACTTCACCGGGAAACCAGCGCAAAAACTCAAAGACGCCGCCGGCCACGTTGATCGTCAACTTCCGGTTGATCGTCAACTTCCGGTTGATCGTCAACTTCCGGTTGATCGTCAACTTCCGGTTGATCGTCAACTTCCGGTGTGGCGGCGATGAACGAGAGACGGAGTTACTGTAGATGGGTCGTCGTCGTCGTCGGGTGGAGGAGGAGGAAGAGACATTGGACGGACGACCGACCGACCGACCGACCGACCGACCGAGGCCAGTGGTAAGACCAGTGGTAAGACCGCCGCCGCCGCCTCCTCTCTGTCAGTGACAAGCGCAGTGCACGCAGTGGATAAACATGAGAGCGGGTTCGTCTTGATGTTTATCGAGGTCGACGATAGCCGTCGGCCCAACCGATTTATTTCCACCCCATGTCATTATCAGAAAATCATAGGGCGGCCCACAGCACCCTTCTCCCACCCACCGAAGGAAGCCCAGCTTTAGCGTGTTGCTCCTGCCGCTGATGTTGCTGAGGCGGTGGTGGCGGTGGCGGTGGTGGCTGTGGCGCGGGCGAAGGAGGAGGCAGCGGCCGATAGGTTCCTTCGTCTTGTATGCGACTCCGATAAAAGCCGGGCACAAGAATCGAGCCGCAGTCGACAAAAGGAATTCTGTTGAATGTGACGCACACATGAAATCACGACTTCGATACGGACTTCAGACGTCGGTTACATTACATTACACTTCGGCTTTCTTACGGGAATCGGTGCTTTCATTATATTGACGTAGCTGAAAAATTTTCAGTCTGAACTGCTGAGCCGAGAATACTCTGTCGAAACGAAGTCATGGACGACCGCTATTACGATTGCTACCCAACCTTATCAGACGCAATGCCACCGAAATCACATCTTTCTCAGTACAGCTTCATCTATTTGCCGAACTGTAACTTGTTGACTGTATAGTCAAACCCGAACATTGTGAAAAACTCTTAGGTATATTGACATACAAAATAATCACTAGAATAATCGTTTAAACTAGCAAAGGCGGCGTATCCTTTGAGACAGACGTTACCATAAACAGGAGCTACAGAAAGACGTAAAGATATAAAAAAGAAAAGAGTCTGCTTCTTCCTTTGACGAGTAGTAGACGCCGTTATGTGGTCTTTCTGGAATCGATTGTTAGTGACTCGCTTCGATGCGGAGCTGATGTTGATCGCTTTCTTCACGACTGTTGTCATCCACTTCGACCTTCAGGGAAGAACCCTCGCCCTCGAACAACCATCACTTGAATTTCACGATATTCGACAAGGTTAATAGCTCTCTTTCTATCTGTCTCTCTACATCTTTCTCTTCTCTACGCCCTCTCTATCTATCTATCTATCTATCTATCTATCTATCTATCTATCTATCTATCTATCTATCTATATCTATCTATCTATCTATCTATCTATCTATCTATCTGTCTGTCTGTCTGTCTGTCTGTCTGTCTGTCTGTCTGTCTGTCTGTCTGTCTGTCTGTCTGTCTGTCCGTCCGTCCGTCCGTCCGTCCGTCCGTCCGTCCATCCATCCATCCATCCATCCATCCATCCATCCATCTATCCATCTATCCATCGATCCATCTATCTATCTATCTATCTATCTATCTATCTATCTATCTATCTATCTATCTATCTATCTATCTATCTATCTATCTATCTATCTATCTATCTATCTATCTATCTATCTATCTATCTATCTATCTATCATCTATCATCTATCATCTATCTATCTATCTATCTATCTATCTATCTATCTATCTATCTATCTATCTATCTATCTATCTATCTATCTATCTATCTATCTATCTATCTATCTATCATCCATCTATCTATCTATCTATCTATCTATCTATCTATCTATCTATCTATCTATCTATCTATCTATCTATCTATCATCTATCATCTATCTATCTATCTATCTATCTATCTATCTATCTATCTATCTATCTATCTATCTATCATCCATCTATCTATCTATCTATCTATCTATCTATCTATCTATCTATCTATCTATCTATCTATCTATCTATCTATCTATCTATCTATCTATCTATTTCTTCTCTTGTCTATCTTCTTCTTTCTCTCTCGCGCGCGCAAATGATGTGGCAAATTCCAGGCCAGGGTTTTTAAAGGGAATTCCACCAAAATGCGCTAGCCTATAAAATACGTAGTGGATCCGTTCACGCCCCGGGCGTTAGCGGAACCCCAGTACTATAATCACGTCCGTCGAGTTATTGGCTAAAGCATGACCCGTGAACTTGGAATTTTGAAATGGTGGACATCTTGAGAGTAGGTTAGGCTTCGTGAGGGTCCTTCAGGGTCAGATTAGGCGTCTTGAGGGTCAGATTAGGCGTCTTGAGGGTCAGGTTAGGCAAGTGAGGGTTCGGTTCGGGTCAGGATTAGGGTTAGTGTCGTAATTAGAAATCATGGTGAAAATCTTCCACCGCATTCGAAATTGTTTATCGGTCGGCTCCTTTCACGTGCACAAAATCATGTGACATGCATTGGCCAATTGCGTGGCGGGCGTGATTCTATCCCATGGATAGGCTCACGTCGGGCGTGACTGTATCTACGACCTATAAAAATAATCTCAGATTCACAATGACCTACAACAAACTATGGGCGGCGCTCAACTAACAACTAATAACAATGCTAAACCTAAATTAAACGATCTTCTGGTCGAAGTTTGTTACTTGGTGTGTCTTGTGTATAATATACACCAAGTAACAAACTTCGGCTGATATATTATACGAGATTTGAGAACGGCTAATACGAACTGCGTGAACACTTTAGCTGCGTGTGAGAGTTCAAATGTGGATGACGACGATGATGATGATGATAATGATGATGACGACGACGACGACGACGATGACGATGACGATGACGATGACGATGACGATGATGATGACGATGACGATGATGATGATGATGATGATGATGATGATGATGATGATGATGATGATGATGATGATGATGATGATGATGATGATGATGATGATGATGATGATGATGATGATGATGATGAGGTAGGGTGGTGTTGATGAAAGCAACATAAAAAATATAAAGTTACAGCGCTGAAGCATCTTCAGACTTCTTAGATTTTGTATGAAAATCAATATAATTATATTGTATAATTATTTTTATTTGTATGGAGAAATTTAAATCTGAAATCTAAAGAAATTGGAGCAGAATGTTAATGAGTCATTGTCTGTCACCGTTTGCTAAGTAACAGATTTGTGCTAATAGCCCATGCAGAGTGGGGTTGATAGCATCGGCAGCCAGTTTAATAAATTAAACAGCGCCCCATAAAATGCCATCGGTCGGGCCGTGAATTGCAGAGTTGTATAAGAGGATTTACGGCCTATATCTAGGATTCTGGCCCTTCTGGAATGTGACAGCACCAGCAGCACCAGCAGAGGCAGCAGAGGCAGCAGCGGCAGCAGCGGCAGCAACGCCCCTGGCGGTGACTCTGCGCTCTGGACCTTCGTCCTCGTCTAAGCACTTCGACATTTTAAGGCTGAATAAGAGGAACGTGTCGACAACGCCCCCTAGCGAGCACATGGCTTAGAAGAAAGTCTTCCAGTTGGAGTACATGGGTAAGATGGAAGAAGTAGGAGCAGACAGACGGAAGGAAAGAGAGACGTATGCAGTGCAATCGCTTCAGCCTGCAGTAGAAGCGTAAGCAGACGGAGAGGGACGACGGAGGATGCAAGCAGAGGGAGAGGGACGACGGAGGATGCAAGCAGAGGGAGAGAGACGATGGCGGATGGTGGATCCCAATCATCCCATGTGGTGTTGGACAGATGGCGTTCGGTGGCGTTCAACACACTGATGGACGATGACGTGAAGTCATCAGAAACAAGTAGAAAACAGGCGCTAAATAAATATAGATAAGACATGGGGCGAAACATTGCTGTGAGCCTTAGAAGTGACAATGGAAATAAAGACAATTCTATGGTAATGTATTGTAAAGATAAAAACTGATACGATTCAAAGACGCAGCTCAATCATCACCTACTCATTCATCCAATGTAAAGATTAGCATCGCCTAAAATGATTAAGAATTGACGATGATGTCGTTTGATTAGATCAATCATTTAAGATTAAGAGGCGTAATTCATTCATTCTGAATTAAAGGATGGATTGATGAATGAATGATAAATAGATAGATAGATAGATAGATAGATAGATAGATAGATGGATGGATGGATGGATGGATGGATGGATAGATAGATAGATAGATAGATAGATAGATGGATGGATGGATGGATGGATGGATGGATGGATGGATGGATGGATGGATGGATGGATGGATGGATGGATGGATGGATGGATGGGATGGATGGATGGATGGATGGATGGATGGATGGATGGATGGATGGATGGATGGATGGATGGATGGATGGATGGATGGATGGATGGATGGATGGATGGATGGATGGATTGATGGATTGATGGATGGATGGATGGATGGATGGATGGATGGACGGATGGACAGATGGATGGATGGATGGGGAGGCCCGTGGCGCTTTGGATTACATCTGGCACAGAGACCGTGAGGTACCGAGTTCGAGCCCCCGTTGGGCGGATATGCTTTGTAGGCTGCTATTAGCGCCGTTTTATTGCAAGCTGTCTGTTCTGTTAGTAGTTAAGATTTAAATTGCATAACATGTAAATGTACAGCGCAGTGCGTTTGTCAGGCGTTTATTAAAGAAAAGATATTATATTATTATTATTATTATTATTATTATTATTTTAGTTATATAGTAATAGTTATAGTTATTATTATTATTATTATTATTATTATTATTATTATTATTATTATTATTATTATTATTATTATTATTATTATTATTATTATTATTATTATTATTATTATTATTATTATTATTATTATTATTATTATTATTATTATGATTATTATTATTATTATTATTATTATTATTATTATTATTATTATTATTATTATTATTATTATTATTATTATTATTATTATTATTATTAGGTACAGTCTGATAATGTTAATGTTCACCAATTAACAACAACCAGACCACACCAATCTGCAGGTTGCTTTGCCTCTCAGACCATAAAAACTTATACATTGTCTTGAAATTATAGTTTGTCAAGTATTGACGTTTGATATTTCTTGTCACTATATACTTAAGCCGATCATTATGTGCAAAATGTTTTTGAGAGGCTCATAAAATGCGCTCTATAAATGCACAGATACATTAGGCCTATACATAATGAGATCGTTCCTTTGTAATATGAGACATGTTCAAGTATTTGTTCCGAAGCTTCTTATCGACTGAATACATATGAAGTTTTGTAAACATACGTAACTATATGTGCACTCTACGTCAACTGGAAATACAGCTGTAGGGTAATTGGAGTTCTGCTCTGGGTCTTGTCTGTCTCAGTCAGTTGCCTGGATGAGTTCCTGAAGAGTTGCTGCTCTTCAGTGATTCGTCATCGGATGCCTTCGTAGACATGATGATGTTCATCATAATAATCTGATGTCGATGACTAATATTTTCAGGCGCATTCGCCCGCTCTCTCTCCACTTACGAGATATCCATTCCGACCAAAGTCAACGAATTCGGAGATCACGTGTCTCACTCGTTACGTCACTTCCTGACGCCAGCAGACGAAGAATCTCGCAGACGCAGACGACGAGATACTACTTCCGGCGCCAACGATGATGATCCGGTCAGTGCAGCTGCTGTTCACTACAAGGTCAAGATCGAGGGCGAGGACGTCCATGTCCAGCTGACCGCCAATGACCGTCTCTTCGGACCCGGTCTCATCGTTGAACATCGAAACTCTACCTTCGCCAACCTCAGCGGAATCAGAGGACAACGCATTTCCAACAACAGCCGCAGATGTCACCTCACAGGAAACGTCAAAGGTCACTCGCAGTCATCCGCTGCCATAGCAACCTGTAACGGACTGGTAAGATCAGAGCGATGGAAGAAGAAATATATATATATATATATATATATATATATATCTGTCTCTCTGTCTCTGTCTCTCTGTCTGTCTGTCTGTCTGTTTGTCTCTCTCTCTCTCGTGTCTGCTCATCATCAACATCGTCATCATCACATCAGCAGCAGCAGCAGCACCATCAGCATCTTTAGCATTTATCCTAGTTTTATATTTCTAAGGACTTCTTCGGGAGACAAATTTTTCCTCTCCTGCTGACGTGTCCTTCAGATTTTCCTTGTTGAAAACGCTCGCGGACTCCTCCCGCAACAACCTTTTAGCTATGTACATTGCAGGGGAAGAAGGAAGATGAGGAGGAGGAGGAAGAGGAGGAGGAGGAGGAGGAAGAGGAGGAGGAGGAATAGGAGGAAGGGTCTTTATACGCCGCTTTCTTTTGCTATCTACGAGATAAAAGACAGGGCCGACCGGTGGGTGCAGATGGGCCAAGAGGTAATGATGAAGGGACCTCTAATAATCGGCTCCCTTGGCAGCAGCAGCAGCAGCAGCAGCAGGCTTCGTGTTGTGTACCACGTCAGCCAATGAGTGGGTGTTTATGCGCGTGTGTGTGTGAGTGCGTGCGTGTTTCAGCAGCAATTGCCCGGTGCCTGGTTGATATCTCGAACCGCTTTCTTGACGGGTTTGCTTTATGACACGACTCCTCCGAGGTCCCCGGGCGATGTTTGATTACGTTCCAGAACCAGTTAAACCTCATCTGGTCCCGTCAGAATGAGCCTTATATTCAAAAACACCAATGGGTGTATATGTAGGCCTACTGTTCTTTGATCGTTTCCAAACAATCCCGGTGAACGGAGTTGAAGGGCCGTTTGTCTTCGCCTAGAACCTAATATTTCTGGCACTGACATTTGACTAGCATTCGTTTGAGTAATGCAAGCTACTTTACAAGTAATATCGGAGTTGAAAAATCAAGACTTAGCCTCAGATGTACTTTAGTAAGCTCCTTGTGAACTCTATAAACCTACTGGTTCTAAGTGAGCACAATGGCGTTATCCGTAATACTGGTGGAATTATTAGTTCCGCTACCAATCCGTTCAAATACGAAACGGTTAGCATAATCCCAGCACCTGCTCTTCAACATTAGACGAACACTTTTTAGAAACGCAATCATCATCCCCCTAATCGGTGCAATTGTCTGTTTACCTCTGAGACTGGAGATTATGCCTCTGGAAAAGCGAAGTTAACGATAAGAAGCGAATTATGATGAGGGAGGTGCTGCTTCTCATCGGCGGCGGCGGCGGCAACCTTTCACTTGAACTGTCTGACATTTGTAGTTCAGACTATACTTCGACCTCTATTAGTTGGCAGGTGTCAGTGAGTCCTCCTCCCATTGTCTTCGTCTGATTCCCTTCTGTCGGAAGAATGCTGAGAAATCCTTCCATCCATCACTAAATGCACAGCGATCACTCGGACGATCTTTAACGATGATTCGTTCTGCTCTGAACTCACTTACACGGCGGCCCCGTTATTGCATTTCACAAGGCGTAAACAAAGGCCGCTTCTGAAGAAATTCCATTTCAGAATAACAATACCATTAGCCATTAATAAAAATAGAAGACAAGCCAAAGAGACCGGACATTAAAGACAGACAACAAATACCATAGACCGAATGCAGCCAACAGACAACAAATACCAAAGGCTAGACAACAGATACAAAAGACACCGATGCAGACAACAGGCAGCAGAGACCAGAGACCGAAGACAAAGCACTGAGGGAGGGTAAACATTCGGAAGAAATAATCGTTACCTGGATTGCTTCCACTATTAAGATTCGCCATCACTAACCACTGCGACCGCTCGCAATCATCTTCAGCATCACCTGTCAGATTATTACTCTCTGCATGTAATGTCTCTCGATCCACACTTACTGTTCATCCACGATTCTTATCACCTATCAGCGCTATCAATAGCCTTATCCTTGCCAACCATCGCTATGTCTCATGATGTCAGAATCAGCAGCCTTTGTTTCTCTCTAACAGAACGAAGATCTAGTACTAGCACAATTATTGTAAATCTCGCTATTTTCTTTCATTACTATTCGCCAATATTATAATCAATATTATTGGTCTTATTATTATATAATTATTATGATTTATTATTATCATTAGCGTCCTCATCATCTTGTACAGACAGAGATTTGTGGATGACATGTCTTCGTTCTCCTGTCTAGCATGGGTTAATTCGGATTGGAGACAAGGACTACTTTATTGAACCTGTCAAAGGTCATGACCCGTCCGAGGGAAGAGGTCATCCTCACCTCATATATCGAAGATCGGCTCTACCAGCTGGACTTCACCTGCACCCAGACAGACCAGAGGAAGACGAAAGAAGTCACGGAACGTGTGGCGTTACAGGTAAATAGCGAAATCCGTTGAGTTATTAGTAGGCTGTGCATTCTGATCATTGGACTTTCTGACACTTTCTTTTCAGGACAATTCTCCCCGTGGTTCCTGAGCTCATAATTATCTGTTCATAGGCTGCGTAAAGACTTCTATGGTGCAGCGGAGGAGGTCTTTGCTATGGTTACTAATGATTTGCCTCAGGACCTGTTACAGGCAGCAGTGCTACAGCTCTAGACTCATCAATTGTGCTTATCACACTGGAAGCGCCTCCGAATAGCTGTATTCTGTAAGAGGAGCTATGCAACTTAATTCATATCGCCATCAGCATCATTTGGTGGAGACGGGTACGAATAAACGATCTCCAGGGTCATCGGTCATTTGGACGGGGGTGTTAGGGTAATGGTAACACTGTGGCACGAAGAGCAGAAGATCAGCATGGACGTGGGATCGCTTCCCTCTACCCTCCCAAAGATCGACTCTGCCTTCATTCGCCAGATGGCGTTGGAAAAATGAACAGTAGGACGTGATTGGCGCCTTGCATGGCTGCCAAAATAGTTAAATAGGACTCCTGTAATAACTTGTGATCATCCGTTCATACTATGAATTGTAATCATACTGCGGTGTGTTAGTTTGAAATAATAAACGAAGATTATTATTATTATTTATAATAATTACTATTATTATTATTATTATTATTATTATTATTATTATTATTATTATTATTATTATTATTATTATTATTATTATTATTATTATTATTATTATTATTATTATTTGTCAAGTTCAATGCTTCTCTCAATGTTAGTCTAAGCGTTGTCATGTCCTTAATTTTTAATACCCAGCGTTGTCTTGGTCTTCCTTTTGTTTCTCTTTCCTTCGCATCTTCCATGTATTGTTTCGGATTCGGTCAACTGGCATTTTCTCCTAACCATAGAAGTCTTTCTGAGTTTGCTTCTTTTTCCCCGCCTCCACAAGTTCTGGTATCCAGCGGTCTTTAGGCTTCTTCTTTGCTCGCCCGACCATGATACTGGCTGCTGCTGCCTGCATTCCTTTTAAATGTTTGTTCGCATAATTGCGGTCACTGATTCTCTACGTCGCTATCTCCTCTTCGTATTTCTGTCTGATGTCTTCATCTTTTAGCTTTTGGTATCATACTTGATGCTCTCTGCTGTTCGGATTCCTCTCCTAACAATCATTCTTAAGTTGGCGATTAGTAGCTTGCACGTCATCTATAGTCTGCATTTTCAAAGTAGGCATTGTGTGAAACACACGGAACCCAATGACGCTCAAATTTAGCTCAATGTACCAAATACACTGCAGCGCTGTCCAGCTGGCAGCTGCTGGTTGGCCAAGAGCTGAGCTGGCCGAAGACACACCCCCGCCGTAGAAGGGCTTAAAAGGCTCGCTTGCCACCTAAAACCACCAGAGGGGGAAATGGACCAGGTTTTGTGCTCAATATGGCGTCGAGTAAGGTCGAGTTTGGTAAAGTTTGCATTCATTTGGTTTTAAAGCTCAGCTTTGCCTGATAACGAGAGTACGAGACTAAATTAGCGCTCCGAGTATGAATATTTTAACATAATCTATATTAATGTACAAAATAACAGCAACGCGGTGAAAATTGCAACATTAAAATTGTATGGGTCCGTTGTCATTTGGTACGTTCTTTTGCCTCAAGTATGAAGATTTGGATTTCGCTCCGTCTTTTAAAGAACTGCAAACTACCCCGCATGACTTGACAGGTTTTCGATCAGATATCAAGGATTTAGATAATTGCTGTATGAAGCTAAAGAACTAGTTGATTCAATTCAAGTTACAGCAGAATTTCCTCCAGAGGTTGTGGTTCACAGACGAAACTGACATTTTTATTGTGAAAGCCATAGGTCATCCGAAACAAAGCCTAAGGTCAACTTCTATATAGTGCTGCATTAACGTTGATCTTCCTACACGAAAACGGATGTTTTATATGGAATTAATTACACCGTGTTAACAGGTTTTATCCCTCAGTCAGTTTATCCAGAGAAAATGGACAAATAGTTTAATGCTAGTCTTTTCGTTAATTCTTTTATTCTTTACTGTATAAGGGCGCCGAGTTTGATTTCTGCCTGTAGGGCGCCAGGACTTGAAACGACCCTGTCTCCAGGTATCGTTCTCTGCCGACCTTTTCGTTGAAGTCCCCATGATAACAATTATATTTCTTATCTTAGAATTCGGTGCATTATCTGTTGGCGTTGTTCATCAAACGTATCAGTGACTTTGTTCGCACCTTAGACGTTGTTGTATCAGATTGTATCTTGTCATTTGCTTATCATTGCTCTCTTCAAACCATTGCTAATTCCTGCTGCAATCAGTTGTCTTCTCTTCTGATGTCAGAACTTTGTACTGATCGTAGTACATGTAGGATCATCTCTTTTCGCATCATTTTATCTCGCAACGGCCTATTATAATATCTCATTGGCATCTTTCCAATTCTTACAACTTTTAAGCAAGTAGCCGTAAACCATTTGAATTGTTCTATCTTTCAGCTGCAATTAACATTTGTCATTTCTACTTTGTTGTCGTAAGTACAGATTCCGAAACTCTGAGATCTTTTTTGTTTTAATTAAAGAGGGTTAAACAACAGTTTTTGAACAAAAATCATTCCCACGCGTAAAGAAGTACACGCCATGAAAATCGTTAGAAAGCCAGGCTGACGAAAATTTTGAATATGACTCATGCAGGCTGGCAGCATAATTCAGAAAGGCAATCGTATCGACCATAATCTGCGAGAATTGAGCTCTAATCAAGGACCAGGTACGAGGCACAGACTCATATAATGCTGCAGGCATAAAGGTTGAGATTGCGGTTTTGAATCATGTAGCAATAAATCACAGATAATAATGTTAATTACTGAATCTAAAGGAAAAGAAATACAACTGCGCTTGATAACCAGATCCAGATGGAAAAGGTGGCAATAGCGGCTAGAAATGCGTCTCTGTCTTTCTTTCCAAACCAATTTAATCCAATGGTAAAGACTTCCATATGAAAACACTGAATTAATAATTATTACTTTTTGTATACTTGGAACCCTGGTTGCACACGCTTAACGGCCTGTAACATCCCCAGTGTTCATTATGATCCAGGGTTAAATACAAACAATTTGTGCATGCTGGTTTGTTTCATATTATAAAGCGCCACTAAAGCCGTAGGCTATTGGTGGTGTTAGCGCAATTTAAATAAAATAAACGTGAAGCATTCCATCATACTGCACACCAAAACATACTGAAACTGGACGGCGTGGAACCATGGACGATTATTTCGTAACTGTGGCGATACGTGATCAGTTAAACTGAGACCCTGTCAAGCTACAACGGGTCATCATATCACCATTTGAAATCGCCAATTTTACGGTTCAAACCCCCAGAAATAAATGCATTACTGTCATTAAACCCTAAAAATGTAGATAAATACGACCATATCCAATGGAACCCCCCGAAAACTTTAAACCTCCTCCGAAATATTTCCTGGCTATACGCCCGTGAACCGGTGTACAACTTTTCATTATAGGTCTGTGTAGCCAAAGCTCTTATATTATAGTATATTGTTCATATGGTTTGCTGATGTTAGCGATTCAGTCAAAGGTGCTTCAGACGTTTCTGAAGTTAGCGTTAAACCACAACAATTCATTTCTTCTTAGTTCAACCAAGTCAACATTCAGTTAGATCAAATTGGTTTCTTAGTGTTGATGGGTGAAACTGCCTCTTGCTGCAGTTGCTTGGAAATCCTGACCACCTGTTTCTTTCTTACACCAGATGAACACAACGAAGGAGAAAGATCAGCAGAGTCAAAGCAGTCGAGAGAAGCAAGAAAAGGAGGAACGGATAAAGCCCGTCGTCGGAAGAGATCGATCAGCCTGGAAAGAAATGTGGAAACGCTTGTAGTGGTAGACCGAGAAATGGTAGAGTACTACAAGAACGAAGACATTGAAAACTATGTCCTTACCATCATGAACATGGTTAGTGGTCTCCTAGTGTTCCAGAGCTGCAGTGTTCCATTATCATATTTAACACTAATATCAATATTACTTTTAACGTTTTTACATGCATACATACAATCATACATGCATATCCACTAGTACCCGAAAATTAGTAAAGAAGCAAGAAATACATCTGTAACTAACAGTCCTCGGTAGTGGTAGTAGCAGCAGCAGCAGCAGCAGCAGCAGCAGCAGCAGCAGCAGCAGCAGCAGCAGCAGCAGCAGCAGCAGCAGCAGCAGCAGCAGCAGCAGCAGCAGCAGCAGCAGCAGCAGCAGCAGCAGTAGTAGCAGTAGTAGTAGTAGTAGTAGTAGTAGTAGCAGCAACAGCAGCAGCAGCAGCAGCAGCAGCAGCAGTAGTAGTAGTAGTAGTAGTAGTAGTAGTAGTAGTAGTAGTAGTAGTAGCAACAGCAGCAGCAGTAGTAGTGGCGGTGGCCGTGGCGGTGGTGGAGGTAGTGCTGATAGTATTAGTGGTAATAGTAGTAGAGGTATGTCCAAGAAGTGAGGAAACAGAATCTCTGCAGTGTGCCAGTGACAGGAAGCGACCCTCGCGAGACTATAGCCATCTGCTCTATCAACTTCTATCAGCTACCTTTCATTGGAAACGCCCTCTCTGTTTTTTGGCAGTAAGGATTGGAATAGTCAGGAGAGAGATGGCAGCCCAAACCTATGTGACGGTTCACATGCCCTGAGAACTGAAAAATGCAGTTAATTTAATTAATATGTTTACGAGTTTGCTTGATTTTTTCATGAAGCACTATCAATATGGTTAACTCCCTCAAAAAATACAACAACATCATAATCAACCTCAAATCGCCGATATTGCAGGAGCAGCTGTACGTCAACACCAGAACACTGTGTGTACTCTCGTAGCCTACATTGCGTCCATCGCTATTGAACATACTTCTCGTGAACATTTGAACTGTTCCTTTTAAATCTGATTAAGTTAACTTTTCTACGTTGAAAGACGCACCTGTTTAGATCCCTTAGGCACAGTTCACAACGTTTCACAGGTTCTTAAATGAGCTTTACAAATGTACAGATTCATACATACATACGTATGTATGTATGTATGAATCTATACATAAATACATACATACATACTTAAATACATACATACATACATGCATACATAATTATATACATTCTTACATGCATACATACACATATACATAAATACATGCATACATACAATCATACATGCATATACACACATATTCAGAATGAATGAATGAATGAATGAATGAACATACATATATTCGCAACGGTGGAGGCGCATATTACCAACGTTTTCTTATGATAGGTATTAAATAGAAATCGCTCAAAGAGCGTTAACAAATGATAGAACACTGCTGCATTTAATCATATTTATTCTTCACATAAGATTTCTATTCCGTATTTTCTTTGCCTCTGTTGACCAGGTTTCAACGATGTTTCACGACTCGAGCATCGGAAACGCAGTCAACATTGTTCTCGTCAAAATCATTTATCTGGGAAGCGAAGAAGTACGAAAGTATAAATTTGATTCTTTTCATGGTTTGCATTTAGAATTAAAGGTGTCAAATATGACGTTTGTTCCCATTTCACTTAATTTTTCATATCAGCGCCATTTTGTCAGGGCTATTTTGTCAGGGCCATTTTGTCAGGGCTATTTTGTCAGGGCCATTTTGTCAGGGCTATTTTGTCAGGGCTATTTTGTCAGGACTATTTTGTCAGGGCCATTTTGTTAGGGCCATTTTGTCAGGGCTATTTTGTCAGGGCTATTTTGTCAGGGCTATTTTGTCAGGGCCATTTTGTCAGGGCTATTTTGTCAGGGCTATTTTGTCAGGGCTATTTTGTCAGGGCTATTTTGTCAGGGCTATTTTGTCAGGGCTATTTTGTCGGAGTTCTGATCCCATAGTTTCAGGTAAAAGGCTTAGCAATAAATTTTCACGTTGGCTTCGATCGCTACCTGAGTAATAAGGTGACGGAGTTGATGAAGCTGGAGCGACTGATTGTCTTGCGTTCTCGTTTTTAACAGAAAGATCTGAAGATCACTCACCACGCAGACCACACACTGAGCAATTTCTGCAAGTGGCAGATGAATATCAACCCTAAAGACGACAAACATGCTCACCACCACGATGTTGCCATTCTATTCACCAGGTGAACAGACAGCTTCATGCCGTTCTTATTGTTGTTGCGGTGTTGCTGCTGCTGTTGTTGTTCAAATAGGCTACTTATTGTTGTTCAGAAGGCGACCATGAAGGCGGTAGCGGCTCCCGAAGACCGCTCTCCTGTCTGCGTTTTGTATGCAGCAGCAGTTCAGAGGGGGGGGGGGATATCGCCACGGATGACGACTCACTGCACCTGATGCTTTAGCATTTCTTATAGAAGGGGTCTAATATAACACGATCATAAATGTTTTACGTAGCGTCCGCAATCGTTATGTCACACGATGTGTCATCGAATATTTTCATCTGTTTCTGTCCGATCGATGGTAATCTGAATTTTCCATTATTAATCCTCTGGTTTTCCACTTCTGTTGTGCGGTTGTGGATCACGATCACATCGTCAACGTATTATATACGTGGCCACAGTGACCCATAAGTCAGACTAATGTCATGTAGCACTTTTAACCTATACATATATCTTTCTGTATTTTGCATCTCATCATTCTTATCATGTATGTAACAGAGTCAACATCTGTTCGCGAATGAACGAACCGTGCAGTACGCTCGGCTTGTCGCAGGTCTCCGGACTGTGCCAACCGCATCGCAGCTGCAACATCAACGAAGATACAGGACTTGCACTCGCCTTCACTGTAACTCATGAACTCGGTCATAAGTAAGTCAACCCCATCAGTTGAGCAGTCATTGCTCAGCTTTAAAAGTCGCTCCTTTTCTGATACCTAAATCAGAATTACATGCACTTTATAACACAAGGGAGTCAGTGTCAGTTTACCATTCGACCGATGCTCCAGAAATAAGTCTTTCCAGACACGTCACTAACAACCCTCGACTCAATGAATGTTATGCCTGTGAGCCTCTAACTAGCAATATGTCAGAAACTCGTATTTAATTATTTTTGGGCTAACATAGAAAAACTAAGACCGAACCTGGAATACAATGACGTATGTTGGGAAGACATCGTTCTTAAAGCATCTAAAACTTGTAAATGCGATGCATTAGTAGGGAACTTACATTGCATCATGCTGCAACATAATCGCTGATGCTTAGGTGATTAAGTTCATCTGTTAATGATGATGATGTGACTGTTGCTGTGGTTTTAGTTTTGGGATGAAGCATGATACAGTGGAGAATGGATGCGAGGCTCCGACGGAAGACATGCAATACGTGATGTCTCCACAGTTGACGGCTGAAGCCAGTCCTCTCGTCTGGTCGAACTGCAGCCGCAATTCCATCACCGTCTTCCTCGAGTTAGTGTCTCCATAATTAGATCAGTCAATTCTCTAGCGCCAGTTTCTCTTCGGGAAGATTCGTGTATCGTGTTCAATTATACTAGCCAAAATTTCACTACGAAAGAACGGATAAATGGATAAATGATCGTATTTATAATTATGATCTCTTCTGGTAGATTCGTATAATATATACTAGATGAATGAACAAATGGATCAATTCATGAATTAAAATATTAATGGATACAAGAATGTATTAATAAAGAGATGAGTGGATAGAAAAATTAAAGTGAATGAACAGATGAATGAACTGGAAAATAGATGAATGAATGCTGGGAGGAGTCGATAGATGAATGGATAGATGAATGGAGAAATTAATAGATAAATAGATGAATGGATAGATGGGTAGATAGATGAATAGAGAGATTAATGTATATATGAATGGATATATGAATGGAGAAATCATGGATAGATGAATAGATAGATGGATGAGCGAATAGCTCGATGCATATCAATGGGGGATCTGTTTGTAGTCGCGATTGGGGTCACTGCCTCGATGACCTTCCATCGGAACATGAATTCAACTTCCCCATTCTGCCGGCAGGTGTCATGTATGACATCGACCATCAGTGTCGACTACAGTATGGACCAGACGCCGAATACTGCGATGGAATCGACGTACGTCACATACTAATGTCCTATTCTCTCTGCCTTCGTGTTGTCACGATTGTCATTGAACTGTTTATTCTGGAACATATTTCATCTGTTCTTATGTTTTTGTACTTTTAGTTGCTCGACTTAAGACCAATTCCATATCAGTTTAATAGCTAATCGACTTTAATGATCATCATTTGATCCAATGGTCGGAGAATGAAGCCTGTGCTTCAGTTTTACATAATTATATCGGCCTGTTGTCGCCAATCATTGCATTGGTAACCGGTCTCAGCTGGTAATTAATTAAATGGCGAGTCCAGCGATGTGCTGACCCCGAGTCGACGAACTTCTGGATTCGTAACTTGCCGGCTCAAGGGCCCACGAAGGTTTTTCCGATGTTCCACTTTGGCTAAATAACAATAGCTATAGTGTATGTAGGCTAAACTCACTCAATGTGCACGTATATTATAATAACTGGGCTGTTTATCGTCACCTTCAATGTCGCCAGTAGGCTAACGATACAACAATTTCATAGTCATTGTCTATGACTAAATAGAAGACCGGTTGATATTTGCAGCTGAGGACAACTGTTGTTTCTTTCAGAATCTCTGTACAACTGTCTGGTGTCGAGTGGATAAGAAGTGTCTGACTCGGCTTGAAGCAGCCGCCGAAGGAACGATTTGCGGAGACAACGAGGTGAGATCCAGATGGCACGACTAACTAGTTCTACGGAAATGGTCAAACGACAACAGTGCAACAACGGCTGCACATGATGCTCACTTTGCACTGCATTCTAGTAAAAACTGTGTCTGGTTATTACATGCGTTGCTTTTGTTGCATTTTATCACGTACAGTGTTTTTATGTTGTGAAGTGTGCGCTTGTTTTATGCTGTTACCTGCAGTGTGTTGGGTAACGTTGCTACTTGTAGTGCTTTTTGTGCTACGTTATTACACGTGGCCTTTTGCTTGAATGTTACTACATGTATCTGTCGTTTCGAATTATGTTTTTACGTGTGCGATTTTCTTTAATCTTTTTAATTTTAGTGTTTCTGTGTAATGTGGACGTAAGTGTTTTTGTGACACGTTGTTACATGTGGTGTTTTTGTTGTATGCTGTCACTTGTAGTGTTTTATTGTTATTTTGTGACGTGTAGTGTTTTGAGCAATGTTATTACTTGTAGTCTTTTGTGGTGCTGTTAAGTGTGGTTTTTTCATTTAATGTTATTATTTGTTTTTTTTGTGTTATGTTTTACATGTAGTGTTTTTAATGTTTGCTACTTGTGGTGTTGCTGCGTTTTGTGAACTATTCCTATGTGCTTTTGTACAGCGAATTACGTGTAGCCTTTTTTTTGTAATGAAATTATCTGTAGTGTTTCTGTGTAATATTGCCACTTGTAATATTTTTGTGCAACGTCAATATGTTTAGTGTTTTTGTTATATCTTGATATGTGTCGTACTTTGTGCTATGTTGCATCATGTAGTGTTTTGTGTAATGCTAATTTTTTAAATTTCATGCATTCAGCGTTTTTTGTTATTTTGTTGTATGTATTGTTTTTGTGTCATGTCATTACGTGTAGTTTCTTACGCAATGTGTGGTGCTTTTGTTTAGCATTGTTACGTGTTGTGTCGCAACTGCATTTTGCTACGTATACTTTTTCTTTTGTGTTGTTACGCATTAGAGTAATGTTTTTGCCATGGTATTACGCATAGTGTTTTTGTGTAATGTTGTGACGTGTTGTCATTGTTGGTATTTAGTGCGTTTGCGGTTTTTTAATCAATTTCGGGGTTCTATGTAAGTGTTGTTGTGTAGTGTTATTGTTTTTGTAAGCACTTTACGAATTGTAATTCTTATGGGAATGTGCGTGTTGTTTAGTGGTGCTTTGGAGGACGATGTATTGCGATTGGAGAGAAGCCGTTGGCCATAGACAGTCAATGGGGAGAGTGGAGTCCGTGGTCACAGTGCACACGCACCTGCAGCGCTGGAGTCTCCTACTCGGAACGCCTCTGTAACAACCCACCGTGAGCAGCCAATTTCCTTGCAAACTATTAGCTCTAAGACGAAAGCTAAACTTAAACAGCGCCGCAACTTAGATGCCATTCAAAACTGTAGTTACCGATAAGTCAAAAGACATAACACCGTAACAATTCCCAAAAGACTAATATAGGCCTAGTCCAAAACCAGTGTGTTCGAGCATAGGTTCGAAAGAAATATCATTTTCTGTATTGAAATTGGTAAATATTGTATTTTTTATCCAATAATATTTCGATAAAATCTAGTCTATTTGCATTAAATATAAACTAGTACTTTAACAAATAGTAAAATTTGACCAAATTATTTATTTTACTACTAACAGAGAATGTTTGACATATTTATAACAATTTTTTTTAAACTAAATAGGAATCTGCGTCCAATAAGTGACTATTAAATCTTCATGATCATCGCCTATCTGTATATGACGTCCTATTCCAGTGCCTCATCAAGCTATTGAAGATTTTATATCGTTGTGCCCTACAGGGACGCTCTTCTCAGGACTCCTGAGAGACTTGAGAAGAGGCGCCCCTAACAGGCGCTGTATAAACTGGCAATTGCTAAATTGTTAAACACTGTTGTTTCTTTGTTAGGCCTTCTCACGGAGGCAGGTACTGCCTCGGTGAGCGACGTAGATATCGCATCTGCAACACTGAGAACTGTCCGGACGGATCGCCCAGCTTCCGTGAGCATCAGTGCGCAGAGTTCAGCAGCATTCCCTACAAGGGACACAAGTACCACTGGGAGCCCGTCTCTACGCACGGTCAGTTAGACCAACGATTAACGTCACTATCATGATGGGTTGAGGTGGTCATTCTCACTGACAGCGTTGGCATGCACAAATTGGCTAAGCAATCAATCAATCAATCAATCAATATATTTATTGACCACCATGATAATAATACAGGCACATAGTTTATGCAATCGTATACAGGGTGTCAATGGGTAAACCCAAAGGAACATATGGTTCCGCTATCAGGGTTGCCCTATTTACATCAGCCATTAATCAGTTAGGCTAGTATATTGATGGTCACCATTTAATACAATGCAGTCATATGATAGATTGTCAATATTTAATTCTACTGGGAGCTTAAGGCTCTTCACAAGGTTAACAACAGCACACCAAACGTTAACAATCCTGTGACATATTAACACAACAGTGCATGCACATAGTATCTTATACAATCACCACGAAGTAACTTATGCAAGGGAAGCCAAAAGATGGAATTTCAATTTTCGTTAAAATTGATAAACTGTAGGTAAGTTTTTAAGATCATTAGGTAGGAAGTTCCATATCAGCGGACCACAAATCACAATACTATGTTGTCTAGCAGTGGTGTGTACCCTTCGTTGATGATAGCCCATTGCAGATCGTGTAAAGTGGTCGTGTACTTCAGAGTTTTTACAAAACCAGTTGTCAAAATGTGCAGGTATTTGATGCGCTTGAAGTTTGTACATGAATGACCCCACTTGCAATGTGTTGATGTACACTTATGATGTACACTAAGTGCACTTATGCTTTACGCAACTGACAGAGGCCTCATGTAATTTTAAATATGACTGTAACAATTAAAACGTAAGACAAAGTAAACACGTTCTGATCGCTCCACTTCCTACACTATGCAAAGTGAACAAAATGCCTCTGACCTCTAGTTCCTTTGCACGTCTAAAATGAAAAACTAGATGTACTCAAGTAGGTCTGCTTAATTTATTTAAAACGATTGCTGGTTAAAGGCAAACAATTATTTTCTGTAGATTAATCAAATTTCACAATTTTCCCCTGGAAAACGCATCAATCCTTAGTTAAGAAAATTGTACAGAAAGAGTAGTTAGACCAGTTAGATTTGAAATGCATCAAACTTCAAAGTCTACTTCTACTTTGCTTAGATTTGCTGCTAACACAAATTGCTTCCGTCATAATTATTCTAAATGTGTCGTAAATGCTTGCAACCGTTGTCGAGGTCCTTTCGAACTCATAACTCAATCTGAAAGCCGTGTCATTGCACGCCGTTATCAACACTAACAGTGCCGCCATCTCTGTCATTGCCATATTAGTGTCATTGTCATTAGCAATGCCATTGTCATTTTGTCACTTCAATCATAACCATCACTTTTGTATCTGAGAAGTCATTGCATTTTCATTTAAGTTGTTATCAAATTTCGACATTTTCGTTATCAGAAGAACGGCTGTGAATATTGTTGTTATGGTTGTTGTCATAATCATTTTCAATCGCGTCGTCGTCGTCATCACAACCCACGTCATTATTGGAACGTTTACATTCGTAACTAATCCAACCAAATGAAACGAAATCGTTATCGGTAGGATCGTTCTTCCAAATAACTGTAGCTATAACTGTGTTCTATTTTGCAATTCTTTGCCAAATCCTATGTAATCATGTGAGGAAAGATTGTCCTGCTTAACAATGTGTCTGGTTTGTGTTTAAGTCGGAAGATCCTCAGACGAAGAGGACTTGTCTTTGTAAATAAAGTGTGTACGAACTGTTGAGTATTTAGTGTTTTTGCGATGGCGTTGATTCGTTGCTTCTTCTGCAGGCACTCCTTGTCAGCTGCACTGTAAGCCCAAAGGAAGACTGTTCTCCGTTATGATGAAGGACATGGTTATCGATGGCACTCCATGCAGCATCGGTCGCAAGGACATGTGCATCAGTGGCCGCTGTCGGGTAAGCATGCGCAGTACAAATTACGACGATCTGGATGACCTATTTGGAAGAGCAAGACTTTCAGAGATTGTTGTGCAGATCCTCAAACGTGAAATGAGATATTATGCGAAGGACTTTTAATTCCCGCACAACTTTTATTTGACACAATATGAAGGATGACCAGAGAATGAGAAAGACAGGCATCAAAGCAGTTGACACGACATACGACGATAGGATGAGAAGATAAATCACTTATACAACATTTTAACTAATTCTTTTAAAACATTCTGTTAACATGTTGCATCATGCCATCAAGCAAGGGTTTTGTAGACCTGGTTTGGTGGTCCACTAGGCTATCGGTAGCCTAAGCCTTCGCCTATAAGCAAGGCCTACTAAAAAGTGAAAACCTCAGAATGCAAGGCCTATAATAGGCTATTACAACACTCTTACAAACAATGATACCAATGCCGTTTCAGTTCTAATACAAGGTTGTTGTGCACCATTTAAATCTTAAGTGACAAACAACTAAATTTTCAATCCCTTAATCAAAGAATGAAAGCATTCAGAAACCTAATCAGAGATCTTAGAGTTGTATAGACAAGAAGACGGTTTGTTTTTGTTAAACGCAGACGGTTGGGTGCGATTGGGTCATTGATTCCGACGCAAAAGAAGACAGATGCGGAGTTTGTCACGGAGATGGAACATCGTGTAAGACGATCCACGAGGACTTCAAGAAGGAATCCGGTCTAGGTAAAGCACAAGATATGAGCGCTATGTATATAATGCATACATGACATATACATACATGCAGTGATGAGCAGTGGTGAACAGTTAAAAATCATTACTTATACTACTTTGTAAAGGAGTTAAGTAGTAGTTAACTACTTTTTTAAAAGCAGTTCAAGCTAATAATTTAACTGCAATACCTTCTTTTGAAGTTAACTATTTTAAAACTACATTCTATCAAAAGACTTCTGCATACTAACCAACTTGTCTCAACTGGCTTCAAATTGTTTTCCGTCACAGTTGGCAACATTGTTTGCTAGCCTGCACTTCGGTTGTGGGATGGCCGTCTGATTATGAATAAATAAAGGAATTCTGTTAAATTGTATAGACTGTTTCCGTTAACGCCCAGATGGCCGTTTTTACGTCTCCAAAAATGTCCAAAACGTCCAAATTTTAGGGTATGATAGCCAAAATACATGAGCTACGTCCAAAAAATTTTAGGTCAGGGCGTAAATACGTCCTCTTTTTGGAATCTAACGGAAACACAATGTATAGTTCATCATTATTGAAAAGATTGAGCTAAACAAGGAGAGACGTTTAAAATGCGGTTGGAAAACACATTGGACAGGATTTACTCAGGGAAGTTGGAATGAAGTCAAGTTTTGATGACTAAGGTGGAATATTTCCGATGAGTTCTGCAACTTTCGTCTGCAGGTTTTATGTCTATCTGTTGTAGGGTATGTGGAGGCAGCCGTGATTCCGGAGGGAGCGAGGAACATCCGGGTGGAGGAGGTTGCCGAAGCGAATAACTACCTGGCTATACGGAACGACAGAGGCCACTATTACCTCAATGGACACTGGTACATCCAGTGGAGTGGCAATTACGAGGCCGCGGGAACAGTCATCCAGTACCTGCGCGAAGGCAATAAGGAGAGCTTTGTCGTCCCTGGACCAATCAAGGAACCACTGCATATTATGGTAGGCTGGATATTGCTGTATGCAAGTGCAACATTACATGCAAGTGCAAAATCTACAGTTACAACTGCCTTCGAAAGTAGACGCCGGGTTATCCTTTTCCAACTGAAGTCCAATTTGAAGTTGCTGTCCTAGTATTTAAGACGCCGCACCATCGTCTGATTACGAACTGCCGAACTGACTTCTACATTCCACTCGCAATTAATCCATCAGGACAAACAACATAAAATCTGGTCAGCTGTGAGCTCAGTCCTCAGATCTGCGTGCTTAGTCCAACTTCCGAAAAACGTCCTCTGGTTTTCCTGTGTTTTCGCACTCTGGTCCTCGTCTAGGAATTCTTGCGAAGTCTTTCGCTTTCACCAAATTTTTGCGAAGTCTTTCGCATTCACCAAATTTTTGCGAAGTTTCGCTTTCTCTGGCTGGCACCAACCGAGTACTCGGTTGGTGCCAGCCTTAAGCCTTGATGAAAGAGGAGGGCGATGCTAATAAGCTTTGCTTGGATACCGCGTGGTTAAACAGTAACTAGGCACTTTTTCGTTTCTCATTTCGTAGACAAAGTGACCTCCGATATCTTACTTTCTTATCAGTTCCTGTTGTCCAGGTTCAATAGGTGCATTCATAAAATATAGCACGATATGAATATCTGATTAGTAAAAATAATAATTATTAGTATCTTTGGTGTAGGCTATTGAAGCGTCTTTAAAGCGGAGTGCATTCAGAGATCTAAGTACACTTGAAGTGCTGAGTATAATTCTCAGTGGTACCCCGTCAGAACGGCCCAGGACAAATCGGCCCCGACAAAACGGCCCCGACAATTGGGCCCCGACAAAACGGCCCCGACAAAACGGCCCCGTCAAAATGGCCTCGACAAAACAGCCCCGTCAAATCGGCCCCCGTCAAATCGGCCCCCGTCAAATCGGCCTCCGTCAAATTGGCCCCCGTCATATCGGCCCCCGTCAAATCGGCCCCCGTCAAATCGGCCCCCGTAAAATCGGCCCCATACAAAATATCCAATGTTGCAAGTACTGTTAAGCTTAAGCTGACAAACTATGTTGAAATGACTCAAACGACTGAAACGAGGTTACGAGGCCTCAAGCGACGGTTCAGCTGGGCAATGGATTGCGGGGACCATAGTCTAATGCTAAAGGTTGGCGTATTTAATCATATAAATGCTTTCAATGACAACTATCATAGAACCAACTTCTATTTACGCAACGAATTATTTTTCATAAATCCAACTTCCATTTTAACGCCAACATTATTTTCAGCAATTCAACTTCCACTTTAAACTGACCACATAAAATAATTTGGCAACGTAAACAACCGTACGGTTTTACCAATCCGAGTTCTGTTTACGCAAATAATTCTTTTCATCAATCCAACTTAAAAGTACTTAGGACATGGAATATTTTGTGAGGGGCCGGTGTGACTGAGGCCGATATGACCGGGGCCGATATGACGGGGGCCGATTTGACGGGGGCCGATATGACGGGGGCCGATTTGACGGGGCCGATTTGACGGGGGCCGATTTGACGGGGGCCGATATGACGGGGCCGATTTGACGGGGGCCGATTTGACGTGGGCCGATTTGACGGGGCTGTTTTGTCGAGGCCATTTTGACGGGGGCCGTTTTGTCGGGGCCGTTTTGTCGGGGCCCAATTGTCGGGGCCGTTTTGTCGGGGCCGTTTTGTCCTGGGCCGTTCTGACGGGTCACCATTCTAGTATACTTTAAAATTGAGATGCTTATCATTACGCTAAGTAGACGGGTGCTACTTACTCGCATACTAGCTATTCTTGAGATGCTGTTCATTGCACTAAGTATACTTGTGCTTCTTAGCATTGCATTCAGTAGTAATCAGCATACTTGAGACGCCGAGTATACTTGAGAATTGAGACAATGATCTTTGTAAACTGTTTATTACTGTTCATAATTTACAGATATAGCCTAAATGTTGGTGTATTCTTATTGCAGCTCCTGTTCCAATCACAAAATCCAGGAATAAAGTTGGAGTACACGATTCCATCGGAAAACATGACGGAGAAACGCCGACCAGAGTTCCACTGGAAATACTCCGACTGGACTCACTGCACGCTGTCCTGCGGCGGAGGTAGGTTCCTGTTTTGGGGACATTCAGAGAACAACGACGATCCTAGGACGTAGAGAGGTCTTAGCTTAAGAAATGAAAGAGTCTAGATAATCCGAATCGTGAAATAAGATTCAGCTGGATTTGATTTTCCTGTTTTAGGAAGTCAGATATCTGAGGTCGTCTGTGTTGAAAAAGAGGCGGGAATTGTAGACGACTCGAACTGTGACTTCTCCACAAGACCAGACGACATGTACAAGCCATGCAACGACCATCTTTGCCCTGCACGGTACGATCGTACGATTATTCGTTACTTTAAGTCCTTCCCTAATTCTTTCGTTCTTCTGACAGTTGATTCTTACCATAATTTGCAGATTTCGCATTGTCTAATTGTATTATGTTATTGAAATTGTAAATTTATATAGCGCCGACTGAAACCCAATCAGAGTCGCTCTTTTTTTAAACGGCGTTAAATGCATTTAAGAACAGAATATTCCTCAGTTAGTGAGCAGTGCTCAGAAAACTAGAGAGACACCAATGGTTGACTTCGACCACAGTCCACACGCAGAGCCAAACCAACAGAGTTGATAGTTGACGACTTCATGTACCTAGTGACGGAGGTGCATTCCCTTTCGGTCGTAAGACCACGCGAGAAACACCCTATACCATATAAAGTCTTTATGTTTGATTGGTCATCCAATTTGATTCGATGTGTTTGTGGACAGGTGGTGGGCTGGTCCTTGGCAGCACTGTTCCGTGTCATGCGGCGAAGGTGGACTTCAGAAGCGCACCGTGCTGTGTGTCCGTCAGCTTGGTCCAGATGAACAGATAGCCCTCGAAGACTGGGAGTGCGAGGGACTGGAAAAGCCAGCCGAGGCAACGCCGTGCAGACGCAAGGAACCATGTCCAATCGAAGACTCGCAGTGGGAAACTGGACCATGGATTGGGGTGAATGACAACGACCATCTATCTAAGAACTTGCTGGGTGATAATAATAAAGGTGACATAATCACCTTCATTATCATCACATCACCAGCTAATTGATGGTAGGCCTATAATTGAAAGCAACTGAATTAAATTCACTTGTCAGATCTAGTGCTCTTTGTCAGGTTTCGTCAGAAGTGTTCTGGCATATCTTCGTTTATGTTGTCAACAAGTCGTACTGTTTGTATATCGTTGTTTTAAAGTAATGTTCAAATGCTCTTTCAAGAAACAGAGTGAGCCAGATGCCTTGCATCAGATACATTGCATCAGATGCAGCTGTTCTGTTAAGTATTAGTGGAAATAGTGGAACAAGAAATTTCCAACGCAACAGTCCTTGCCAAACATTGAGGTCCATTTAGTGGAAGGCATCAGCCGATGACACGCCAAACTCCAACCTCAAATTCAACCGAGTTGTAGTGGACACAAGGCGTAAGCTGCCTTGGGATATAAGCCCTGTTGAAAGAGGAAGTCTTCCATCGCTTCTACTGAGCGATCACTAAACCTAATTTCTCTGAATTGATTTTCTCCAGAAATGCGAGATTGACGAGTCTTGTGGAAGTCAGAAGAGACTCGTGAGGTGTCTGGATCCGAGCGACATCTGCGATTCACAGACGAAGCCAGCCTCCGAAAGACCTTGTCCAAACTCCGCCTGTGGAAAGTGGATGGTTTCGCACTGGTCACCGGTAAGCATCACATTGACATCTAAAAGCCTTGGATGACATCGAAAAAGAAGGCGAACCTTGTCTGGTTCTGGACCAAGAAAATCTCTTTCGTTTGTTGCCTGTAGGTTGCGTTGAACGTGTGTATGTGCGTGGTGTGTGCGTGTGTGCGTGTGTGTGTGCGTGCGTGTGTGTGTGTGTGTGTGTGTGTGTGTGTGTTGGCCGCTAGTGTGTTCAATCAGTATACACTCATCAAATAAGTCTATAGTTTCTTGTATGTCTTTTAGCCAGTGTTGTTCAGTAATTGAAATACATGTAATTGAATTACGTAATTGAATAACAAATTCCGCCTGTAGGTTGCGTTGAACGTGTGTATGTGCGTGTGCGTGGTGAGCGGGCTACCAACCCACTCGGCCACTCAGGATCTCTAATTGAATTACATTTTAAGTCCAGTAATTGTAATTGTATTTCAATTACAATTCTGCATGTAATTTGTAATTGAATGAAGTGTCAATTACGAATTACTTTCATAAAGTCAGCAAAGATGCCAGCCTGCCGGGTTGACGTGAGCCATCCGTTTAATTGAATAAACTGCTCTGCATTATGACTTCATGGCAACATAATTGCCAAAATTATTCTATCCTTACACCCCTGTTACAGTCTTACAGCACACTTTGATAGACCCCAAGGGCAAGGGCTGACCATCACTATCAGACTATCCATGCAGTCATTCTTAGGCTAGCTATAGCTTATTATGGCGCCTACAGAAAACAGAGCTTCCATCTTCAGCTCCAGTTGAGCGTCTCTTTAGCACTGCTGGACGAATTGACTCACTCACCCAGGCGCAATCAACTATCATTTTGAAAACTTCTACTTCTACCTAAAAATCAAATAAACTCTAACTTGTTGTAATGGATCATAATTGTAAATCGTATTTCGGATACTTGACAAACTTATAATACAATTACATGTATAGATTACGTGAATTAAAAATTATTGAAAAAATTCTTAATCATTTGCCAATTTTAAAGAAATAATTGAAAAGTAATTGGCAATTGCATTACAATCAAAATGTAATTGTAATTCAATTACTTTCACAATCAAGTAATTGTAATTGTAATTCAATTACATTTACAAGTATGTAATTGCAATTATAATTGAATAATTATTATTACATTTGCAATGTAATTAATACAACACTGCTTTTAGCTCGGTTTGTGTTGTCCTATGTTTTGTTTTCAAAAGGACTATAGGTAACATATTATATTCCCTGTTGTCTTTATTTTCAACTCAGTGCACTCGGAGCTGTGGCGGTGGAACGCAGTTCCGCAGCGTCAACTGCGTCGGTGGTGACGCATGTAACCGTCATCTGAAACCACGTGGTGACCAGCAGTGTAACGCGCATGGATGTCCACGTGATCTATCAAACCATATTCCGTTCCACAACGATGCCCTTGTGGAACAGACGGACCTTCCTCCGACCATCACACCTAATTTCGAGATAATCGTTCCGGTCACGGATGATATCAGCGTTCCAGAAACACCGCCTGAACCGAATTCCAGTTCTCCAGTAACAGTTGATGAAAAATCGGAAGACTATGGAAAAACGACGACGCCACCTGCCGTTGAGACTGGAGCCGAACATCCGCCTGATCACGTGACAGAGACCACTTCGAAGACTACAATCACTTCCGGTGCAATGGACTTCCGGTGGATGTCACAATACTGGACGGAGGTCAGTGCTTCTTCCGTTCATTGCAATGACCTCTGCTGATTCCCATAAAGTTTTCCATCTGGTATGATCAGGTGGTAAAGATAGACGCAGATGAACTAGCAACAACTGTTAGAGCGAAGAGAGCGAATTGTCACATGATATACTGTAATAAGATGACTATGTAACATAAACTGCAGTAAGTTAAGGTAAGAGCGGAGCGACAGTTAGATGCGCGTATATAGTACGATAATATAGTCAGATTATCCTAATTTAAGATCAGCCAATTTCTCGTAAACAATAATAAAGTACGGTTAAGTATATCATATATGGACAGGGCAGAAAGTTGTTTCAAGATTTCTGTTCCACCTGCACCACTAGGCACTAGCCAATTCAACTATAATGAGTGCACTGTCGGTGGGAAGACAACACGGTCACACGCCTTATGCCGAGGCTAAGAAAATGAAGTCGCTGGAACTTCATAGTTCATACCCATGGCTGCTTCAAGGCTGGCTTAAGGGACTGCTCTTCTTCTTCTTCTTCCTCCTCCTTCTCCTCCTCCTTCTTCTTCTTCTTCTTCCTCCTCCTCCTCCTCCAGGTCCTCCTCCTTCTTCTTCTTCTTCTTCTTCTTCTTCTTCTTCTTCTTCTTCTTCTTCTTCTTCTTCTTCTTCTTCTTCTTCTTCTTCTTCTTCTTCTTCTTCTTCTTCTTCTTCTTCTTCTTCTTCTTCTTCTTCTTCTTCTTCTTCTTCTTCTTCTTCTTCTTCTTCTTCTTCTTCTTCTTCTTCTTCTTCTTCTTCTTCTTCTTCTTCTTCTTCTTCTTCTTCTTCTTCTTCTTCTTCTTCTTCTTCTTCTTCTTCTTCTTCTTCTTCTTCTTCTTCTTCTTCTTCTTCTTCTTCTTCCTCCTCCTCCTCCTCCTCCTCCTCCTCCTTTTCTTCTTCTTCTTCTTCTTCTTCTTTTTAATCTTTTCTTCTTTTTCTTGTTCTTCGTTTATGGATAAGCTAAAATTGTCATAACGTGCTATGTTGACTTATGAAAATGTTGCTATCGTGCTTTTAAATGTGACGTTGCAATTCCCTTTTCGTTGTATTGTTGTATGCAGTGTTCGAAGCTGTGTGGTGAAGGATATCGAACGCGAAAGGTGCATTGCATTCGCATTCTGTCGCGTGAGGTCGTGGCAGATGACTTCTGCTTTGCTCAAGCTAAGCCGATCACCAGAGAGACCTGCCTCAGTCAACCGTGTAGCCCCTGGTCAACGACACCATGGCAACCAGTATGACGCATTCTCTGTATATTATATATATACATAGAGATTAATTCGTTCTTTCATTCGTTCAGTGTGTTTCGTCGGTTCACTTGTCTGTTCAGACATAATTCCTTCCTTTATTTCTTCGTTGATTTGTTCGTTCATCCGTTTTCTCTGCGGTTTCTCTTGCAAACCATCCAATCAACTGATTGATTGATTGATTAATTGATTGATTGATTGATTGATCGATTGATTGATTGCAGTGTTCCGTTGCCTGTGGAGAAGGTCAGGAGCGCAGAAATGTGTCCTGTCCTGAGATGGAATTCTGTGACCCGGATGAGAAACCAGAGGAGAAGAGGATCTGCCAAGCAGCACCATGCGCCAAATGGACGACGACGGACGATTGGCAACAGGTTAGCACCAGCTGAAACTATTTATTCTCTCATTTCGCCTCTACATACACTCTGTCTATGCCTTAGTCGAAGAGGTCGCTTATGAGAGAGGAGAGTGGCTGACATTCGCTAAATAGACTGACACTTACGTTGAATGTCTCACGTGTACAAAACTTCGTTCATCTCAACAGTTTTAAACTCTCATCACAACAATACTGCTTCAAAACCATCGACGCGCTTTGGTCCAGAGACTCTGAACATGGAGCCATCTGTCAACTGTGATCGGGGATCCGCTGGTGGGAGCTCCGCGTGGCTGCCTGCAGGGACTCTTCCAGTTTTACGTGCAATGTTTTGCTAACTAATAAAACTTCAGTTCTTGGTGTCATTTAACATTAGGCCTATAGGCTGGCGCAGAGAGCGGCTCAGTGCGCTGAGATTAGTTTGCGCTATATAAACGCTCAATTACGATTACAATATTGAAGAGAATAACTGGACTTATCTTAATTTACATTTATGCCTTTTCTTTGTACGTTTCCTACAACCATCTGACTTCCTTTCTTAAAGTACATAAACACTTAATAGGTAATCCATTTTTCCAATTAAACTCAACTGCATTTCGCTTTCATTAGTGTAGTTAGTGTAGTTCGTCCAACGTTGTAAGTAGTTGTTGGTGTTGGTGTTGTCTAATGTAGTGTTCTGAGACGTGTGGCGGAGGCAGGCAGATGCGAGCGGTTTATTGCATAGACGGAATGACGCATCAGCCGACAACAGACGACAACTGTGATCCTCTCCTTCAACCTCCTCATGAACGCCAATGCAATACGGAAGAATGCCCTCCTCCGATCCATTCGAACGGTATCTTCTAAGGAGGCACTTCTCTGCTTCTTAGAGTCTCATCTGATAATTCTAACGGCATTTCTGGGAACCAAAAACCCATGCCTTGAATTGAGGTCGTTTAATAGGCCCGCTCATATTTACGTTAGATACACGTTATATACATCCCCACTCGGCTACTAATTCCCTAATAGTTCTCTTCATAACAATTTACATGCTGATCATACCCAGTTTTTCCTATCAATTAATAGTTCCTCGTATAATGCTACACTCCAGCTACTTGCTTCCATTTTGGCAAAGTCCAGTTCGGATGGTTAGTAAGAAACTTCTACTGAATCCTACGACAGAATTCTTTGTCATTGGCACTCCGCACATTTTATTGGTTCACATCTATTAAGTTGAACGGATTATTTGAATTCAGACGGGTTGTGTTCCAAGTTGAAGACTCCGAGAGTTCGCACCTCCCAGGTATGAGATTAAGAGAGATAGACGAACAGAGAATAACCAATACGCCAAAGCCCGGACCGGGCTATGGTCAGGAAGATTAGAAATAGTCGAATCCGACTCCGTATCTTGCTTGTCACAACACACATCTCAGAGATCTGTGCGAGGTGCATACGATCCCACGTGCATGCGTATGTCGAGATGAAGGTCTGAGGACAAACAGCGAAGGCTAAGGAGAGAGGACCTTTACAGTCAGGGTCCTTAGTGACCTCTTCCAGTATCTTCAGAAGCAGAATTTATAACTGCTTTTGGTTAGGAACTCCCAACACAGAGTCCGAAGCAGAATTCACTAACTGTACTGTCAATGCAGAGACACGATAAGAAAACTTTCTCCATACGTTGCGCTGCATGGCCAGTATATATATGGAAACGGAGTGAGACATGTCTGATTTTGGGGAGCCAATGTACATGCGCCATCATCATCATCATCATCATCACCATCATCATCATCATCATCATCATCATCATCATCATCATCATCATCATCATCATCATCATCATCATCATCATCATCATCATCATCATCATCATCATAATCATAATCATCATCATCAATTATGCCTCATGTTAAATACTGTTCTCTGTGTCATCATCATCACAGTCATTTGCATTGTTCATCGCCATTGTTCTGAGACGCGAGTGAAGTTGGCAAAAGGCGCTAGACAAACGCTGTCTGTCGATGAGCGGCTCCTTCAAGAGCCGTAAGTGATGCTGACTGACTGTGTGTGTGTGTGTGTGTGTCTTTCTGTTCAGTTGTCGAAGGTCATCGCCAGGTGTCGTCGTCGTCGTCGTGTTCATCTGATGACATGCCAAAGAGCACGTGTCTATCGTTGCGTCGAATGGGAAAGTGCTCCATGGAATACGTACAACGCCGCTGCTGCCACTCCTGCCACCGAGAATCATCGATCCGTCATCGTCATCCCCACCCGCCGCCGCCGCCGCCTGAGCAGGGATACTCCTCGGGTGCTGCGGAAGAACAGACGCCGGCCACGTAGACCCAACAACCCCCGCTTCACTTCATATTATATATCGGACTATTCCATCGACGACCAATGCCTCCACTTCTCCTCTACCATCCCAGTCCAACCTGAAAGCTATGCCTTCCATGATTCCATCCACTGTCACCCTTTCCGCTAAACCCTATCTCTTACCACATCCAAGACTTCTCATCCTACCTACAGTAACTATGACGACTATGTTATGCACTTCAGCTCCCACAATAGCTGCGTTTACGATGATAACTATTCTCATAGTGGTTGCTATGGCAACTGCGGCAGCAACAGAAAATGAGTTGCTATGCTGATTGAACGCAGTGGTTGCTATGGTAAACACTGACGAATTTTAGAGATGGCTTTAAAGACATTCAGCAATAGATTTTATAGATATTTTTAAGATGGCTTGAATGAGCTCTGAACTTACCTCTGGTTCAGAATTACACCGACTTTGAACAGCAAACGCTTTGAAGCTTTAGTAATTTATGCAAATCAGAACTGCTACTGTGCTCATGTACATGTATTTTGTGATCAATATATTCTACCATGTACGTTCGTTCAAACTGTGCCTTAAGCTTATCATTAGGACACGATCACTATTACTATATTCTTATTATTACTATTATTATTATTATTATCATCATCATCATCATCATCATCATCATCATCATCATCCTCATCATCATCATTATTATTCAACAACAGCATCATCATTACCTTATTAATTGGTTTCACTTTATTATGTACTGCAATGCAAACAAAGTGTTATCGAAATCTTGTAGTACCAAAATAAATTGGCTAATGTAATAACATTTTGGCCCACATTAAATCAATCGCATTCAGAACCAAAGGAGTGTTTTTCGCTACCATCGATCGGTTTCAGACTAGAAATTTATGTGGCGCCTCTACAGGTTTCTGTTGAAGCTGTGTAGAACGCAGTCGCTTGATTCAGAAATAAACTGCATCCGTAGTTTAAGACTTTAAGTGATTGTCTTCGCCGTAAGCGAAATCGTAATAATTATTATGCGATCCGTCATATGGTAAATTGGACATCAATGCGGCGACATAAGGAGCTTCAACAAGGACAATTAAGTGAAGCCGATGTTTTAGATTGTGGTGCATCTGATCTGGAACTCTTTGGGGCCATAAGGAGAAGAGGCATTTGATGCATTGGTTTTCGGCTCAACCAGGTCGTTGATTGGGAGACACAGTCCAACGCCGCTGCCCCCTCTGGGTTGTGATGCCAGGACTGGAGACTCGGTCGAGGACCCCTCAGGGCGTTGGTAGGCGGCTATCGACTGAAGACATGCGGAGACAGAGCGTCGAGGGACGACGTCCGGTCGGTGGTGGTCGAGAATACGGTATTTGGTAGCTGTCTGCACAGAGCGCTCGATCTCCGGCAGAAGCGTCTCCGACCGTTGTGCTGTTCGTTCCACTTGTTGTGCTTCTGTCGTCGTTGGTCGTCGTGTACAGCTGAGGTCCTTCTGTCCCTGTGCGTAGATGACGGACTGCAGCGATGATCGACGCCTCCATCGAGAATAATTCTTTAGATTCCGGTCAATCCGAAACACATACAGCGACGCCCCCGTCCCAGCCCCAACCCCCGACCCAGCCCCCGCCGCCCCAGCCCCCGTCGCCCCAGCCCCCGTCGCAGCCGATGCAGCGCCATCTGTTCCTGAGCACATACACACAATACACACAAGTCATCGTAATTATTGTCATTGTCATCTTCGTTTATAATGATGATGAGGCAGCATCGTCATATGATCTTTGTCGCGTATTTCTGTGTCCGTCATCGTTAACGCGTTGCTTTTTTGTGATGGCCACAGATGGTAGGCTACACGCTTCGATAGCCTACCCAGCTTTCCAAACTGAAGACACACCACAGATGCACCTGGTCAATAAGACGTCATGAGGACACTGGCTGTGGCAACAGCTAGCTCATAATTATATTTACATGATGTCATCTGTCGTGTGTCTTCAATAGACAGGAGAATTTACAGGCATTGGCTTAAGAAAGCTTTTACATGCCTATATAATAAGCTTAATAATAAGCTTAATAATAATAATTACCTCAGGCAAAAAAAAAATAATAAAATAATAATAATAATAATAATAATAATAATAATAATAATAATAATAATAATAATAATAATAATAATAATAATAATAATAATAACGCGACACAATGTTAATCAACACATCAACGAAGACAAGCCATCCCAGAATATTGCTATCCTTATTTTTTGAAATCCTGATGGATTAAATGTACCTTGGGTTGAAAAATAGCAATAATAAAACATCCAGAGCGCCACTGCAGTATGCTGAAGGCATCAATCAAAATAATGATTGCTGTGCAGGTCAGATTCCCGGATGAGTCGGGCGTTCAAAGCCAACAAGGGAATCAGAGAAGACACGGAAACAGCCTCTGAAAGAAACGAGTCAAGGAGGAGACGAATTTCTTGTCGAGGTCTGAAGGCTAAAAACAAACTTCGAAGGACGAACATCTGCCAGTGTCCCGTGATAATCTATCCCCCCACCTAAAGCATATCCCCACGGATGGGAAAAAACCGGTTTAGAGTATCCAGGGGATAAACCATTCAATCCCCCATCCTCATATGCATCACGAATTTATTCACGATAGCCAAGACGAAAATCCAGTAAAAATCACCAAAAACGAAGTAAATTAATATCAGGTCGACGTACAAACTAAAGATACGCAACTTAAAATATTTGATGTGTACAATAAATCAAAACAGTACGACTGAAAACACCTGTAAACCGCCAATAATGCAAACTAAACCGAATACTCCATTTCGCTAAGGGGGATACTCATTTAGGGGATACTCTATTTCGTGACACCGGCATGGGTAGATCCAAGGGCAGATCCAGGGGTGGATCCAGGGGCAGATCCAGGGACTGACCCAAGGGTGGATCCAAGGACGGATCCAGAGGTAGATCCAGAGGGCAGTAGTCTTGGCCCTCGTCTCATGTTGCGTTCTGAACAAAAGAAGAGGACAACAAAGAATAGACCTGTAAAATTGGTAGCCAATGTGGATTTGAGAGTTCATTTACTCCGCCCATACAATGTTGGCACTTAGTAGGCTACAATGGCTATCATGGCCAAATCAGCTTCATCATTAATCCTTTAATTCTGCAGTCTGTCCCACCGACTTCGACGATGACATGATCCATCTGTTGGCTTTAATGGCCATGCAATTAAGGCGAGTATACGTTAAAAAGGCAGTTTTCAACAAATTGACGCTAACCTAAACTCGCTAGAAGCTTATGCACACCAATGGGCAGCAAGGTCATCAGACACTGAGGCGTTCGTTTTCATTCAGTTTTGACTGAAAGAAGTGTTTCGTCCTTGGCAACCCCGGAGTTGGTTCAGATGGAGGCCTGGAGAGACGTAATACCTGTGGGGTCAGCCAGAAAGGCAGGAAGTGCCAGCGAGGATGCGCATCGGATGCCCCAGACCTTCAGCCCTGACAGGAAGTGACGCCTTATGCCAGTGCATGTCTGATATCATGGCCAAATTTAGTGTTGACCCTTACGCAGTGTGAGA
The DNA here is from genome assembly GCA_020284085.1 of Aporrectodea caliginosa. Lineage (NCBI taxonomy): Eukaryota > Metazoa > Annelida > Clitellata > Crassiclitellata > Lumbricidae > Aporrectodea > Aporrectodea caliginosa. The sequence goes on from JACEVL010001014.1 coordinate 2,115,733, forward strand.
TCAAAACTCTCCAGGCAGAGGTGAAGGATGCCAAGTGCGCATCTGAGGGCGTAGAGTAAAGTGGGCAACCTCTGCAAGGAGCAACGGAGAAGAATGAGTGCATCATATGCCTCTGCCTACAGATGCAAGTCGTCATATTTCAACAGCAAGTTCTGCCGACTGAGGGCGTCACCTGTAGTGAAAGGGGTGTATCATTCATCCAGGAGGCTGGCGTCGTCATGCAAATGCTGTGAAACAATTCAAAGGATTTGGTAGAAGTGGACCTTAGCGCCTGCGTGAAGTTCTGAGGCTCTGCAAAGGAACCCGTGTCTGCCTCAATAGCAATTATCATCTGAGCACAGGACCGAACCGCAGCTCTGAAGAAGTTGCCATCCTCAAGTTTTGCGGTTATAATAGGCTCCGTAGCTGATGCCACTGCGGCATCTGGTTTAGACACCCGGGCGATCACTGTGTTGACCAATGCGCTTTACAAACCCTACCGGCTTCGATACTGGGCACTGGAGATCATTTCAGAAATGAACATTTTAAAACGCTTTTGAATAGCAGAAGTAATATTAAGACGCCTGCCTCCTCCATAACACAAAGTTGCACGAATGCGACATCTACTATTTTGTAGCATTGCCTTAGCTGATAAAAACCGAGTTGGTGGCATGTATCGCTCATGTGCTGCGAATTGACAACGTGCGCCAACAAATCAAGAGATGAGTATGGTATTATAGTCATTTGAATGGCTGCTGGTCGTCTAAGGGCGACGTATACCTCGGCATTGCATTTCATGCTTCTCAGCAGACCAGCCTCAAAATCGCTGAAAATTTCCTAAATGTGACGCAATAAAAACGTATGATTACATTTAGTGAAAACATTGCAAGACTGCTGTCAAGATTTTTACCATTTCTGCGGGTTTCACGTTCGACGAAATCGTTTCTTTCGTTCTGTCTTGAGCTGAAGTGGAGCGGAAACGAATGACTGGAAATAACAAAAGCAAAACTCCCAGCCGTGCTTCCATGTCTTAGCAATCCGTCTTGCTTTACTTTTTTATATTCTATTGGATATTATCTTCATGATGTTACATTATCCTTCCATCATAAACCACCATCCACCTACTTTTTCATCCCTTTACGTGCCTGGAAAAGTATTAGCCATTAGAACTAAGGTCTTTGTCTCTCGTCTCTCGTCTTCTTCTCCGGTTCTATAGACAGCATTCGATCTTGTCACACAATTGAAGCTGCTGACCCAATCTGCCATCGTAGAAACCGATTTGCTCTAGCAGTAGGAAAGGATGGCCGCTCACACCGTCGTCTCAAAAGATGTTGACTGCGGCTCCCGTTTGCCATCTGATCACCTCAAGATCAGGAGAAGAAGGTCCGCTAATACAAATCCGAAGCTCAATCACCTACCGCTCTAATCTACTTTCCAAAATAAAACTGTCAATGAGATTATGTACCGCTGAGATCAGAAGGGCAGAACAGACTTTGCGGAGCGAACTTCTGCAGCAGGAAAAGTTCACTACTGAATTCTTCTAATAGTGTATTACTGATGAACGTATATCAAAAGATTATCTCACGTAAGTCTTTTTTGCCTCAACGGTGAATGACTGGTGCTCGTTCTTGTTCTTTGGTTATCTCCAAAATCGACCTCAATGGTGGAAGACGATGATTCGGTCGATTCGAAGAAGAAGCGATGATTTCCTGCAGCAGCAGCAGCAGCGACGGCAGCGGTGGCACAAGTGACGTCACTGCAGGCATCGTTCAAGACATTCTCCTGCAGGTTGTTGACAAGAGCAATCCAATGATCCAACTTTCGTTCGGCTCCTTGGCGCCTAAATGATTGAAACCCATTTAAAAGAAAGGCGCTATATCAGAGGGCGCAAACAATAAATAGCCAATTAACCAATTAGCAGTCATCTTGAAACTAACCGAAAACAATAAATTCATAAATGTGAAACTAATCTCTCCGTTTGGCTAATAGCTTCATTTCGCTGATGAAGTTGTAGTGAATGTCTGCTGTGCTTAATGAGTGCTTAGAGCATCTGCAAATGAACGTTTCGGAGTGCACGACTAGTTGTGCGTAGTTTAATTGTTAGTGTTAATTACTTGACCGGTGCACATGGACGACCGGAAGAGTGGTACGACGTAGTATAGGCTATAACTATATACATCAGATCCCTCGGGATTTGAAGACTTCTGCGCCGATGAGGCATCGATCAACTCTCTATTACATGTTATGGCCTATTATCAATATCTGACATAATTTATGCTCTCTGTTTTGACAGATTGCGTCTCTCAGGTTAGCGCAGAGTATGGAAGAATTTCGAGAAGGACAAATAGAGGTGTGCGATCGTAACAATGATAAATAATAATAATAATAATAATTTTATTAAGGACCTGGGTTAACGTTAAAAACTAAGTTCTGGAGGAATCAGAGAGACAGTTTATCTTTTCCAACGCCTGTCTACACTGTCTACCACCATCCAACGCTTTAATTCTGTTGCCTTCCGAGGTACATTTGCCCAACCAGACACTGCCGAGTGAGTTGCCGTTCCAGACCACCATTAGTAACATCTCCGGATATTGTTTGGATCGCCTGAGGGATCATTAATACCTCGGAAAAAATAATAATAATGATAATAATAATAATAATAATAATAATAATAATAATAATAATAATAATAATAATAATAATAATAACAACGCCGCGACCTTTAGGGCAGAGGTTTTCAAACTGTGGTACGCGTACCCCTGGGGGTACGCCAGGTGTCACTAAGGGGTACGCGAAAAATTTCCACAAAAAATTCTAAGTTTATGGATTTCATGTATGATGTCCTTCTTTCTTTCATTAGCTATTCTACGTCCACCGTTCGCTTATATATTATTTCTGTACATTTCTGAGTTTATGCGATCGGATGTAGGCTATATGTAGTGTTGCCGGCTGATTTTTCAGTCCAGGAAAGATACCAGTTTGTTGAAGAATCGTGTTATGGTGGATTGAAGAACGAATTCAAGAAAGACAAGTTGTGTGATTTTTGGTTGAAACGAAGAGCTGAATATGGATTAATTTCTGACCGAACTTTAAAATTTTTGATTCCTTTCAGCACGTCATATCTGTGTGAAACAGATTTTTCAGCTATGCTTGCGATCAAAAACATATACAGAACAAAGCTTGAACTCGAACCAGATTTGCGTTTGAAATTGACAAATATTAACCCACATATTGTAAATCTGTGCTTGTCAAAACAAGACCACTACTCACATTAACACTTTCTATTAGTTATTTTATTTTTCCTTTTTGTTGATATGACTACATTCTCAAGTTAAAATTATATTACTTTAAACATTTTCTACCTATGACTAATAACCGGTTTGAACCAATGATAAAAAGGAATTGTTAATTGCAAGGAGAGTTCACGCTCGCATGTTGTTTTTGATCTGACCTTGTTGGGGGTACGCCAAAATTCAATTTTTTTACCTGGGGTACAATAAAAAAAGTTTGAAAACCGCTGCTTTAGGGGCTCCTTTATGCAACACGATGGAGACGAGAACCCGTAAAACATTTAAAAAAAATAAAATAAAAAAAAAAAAAAAAATAATAATAATAATAATAATAATAATAATAATAATAATAATAATAATGCACGGCGAGACAGTTATGAAAAATTTCTATGAAGCAAAACAAACATTTCAACCGATATACAGTTTGTTGCTGTAACATCGTAAATAACTTTTGACTGCTATCCAATGTTCAGGTTTACATTCAGCTTTTCGGCATACGAAAGCGAAAGAGAGAAAACACATGCAAAATAATATCCAGGTTTTGTAGTCTAATAGTATTAATTGCAAAATGCATCAATTTGTCACGTGCTATCATTCAAACGACCTATAGCAGTTCACTAAATAAGATGTAGAGTTAATATTATCTATGACTTCAAAGTTTAAATTTTGATGTTGACAAAGTTTATGAGGCGCATTGTCGTGCAACAGAGTGACGAGAATAAAGGAAGGAAGAGAAAGGACATGCGTAATGAAGGTTAGAAGCATCAAAGGAAATCAACGAATCGAATCCGGGAAATGTTTCCTATCGCAAATCCATCTGGTGATTGAAGGGAGTAACAGAAGCGCCCCCGTGTGATAGGTCGTGTAACTGATCCAATTGGGGTTACAGCGGAGGCGCAGGACCTGCTATCGGAGCGGCCCCCGACCGATCGACCGACCGACCGACCGACCGATGGAGCTAGCAACACATCGCCTGTTGTGGCCGACGTTAACCCCAAACAAAAGTCTAAATAGCTCCACGCAATTGCAGATGTCACGAATTCCGATTTGGGCGTCGATAGTAGAACTCGGCGATTAGGAAAGAGGGAGAGAGGGGGAGAGAGAGAGAGACAGACAGACAGATAGACAAATGGATTGAGAAAGAGAAGGAGAGGAAGAGTGACGGAGGGATGAAGAGAGCGAAAGCCAACGAGATCAAGCGACCGATAACTCCATCAGACGATGTGGAAAGGATGTGAAAAATGGTCGTTTAAGTCAACGCGCTATCTGCATCCAGATGGAAATCCGTATCCAACTGCTACCACTTGCAACTAAGTCGGCAGTCGCATTAGTTTCCCATTGGATAGGAAATGAGACGATGAGGAAATTGGCTGTGAATGCGTAAGCAACAAATAAAACTTAGCTTCGGAATAGTTCGTTTCGAACATTGGAGAATTCCGAATCAAAGAACATTTTGTTGTTTAGTCTGACGTCGATCAAAAAGTAGCAGATCCTGTTCAATGAACTCAGTGAAATATGCGTTGCTCCTGAATGCAAAAACTTACGCAATCTGATAGAACATGTCTTCAACAACTACCGCAAATGCCATTCTTTCATGCTTTGCCTTTTACTTTACTTCTCTGTGGGCCTATCTAACAGCACGCAGTTTACGTGCCTCCTCTCGTCTTTCTTTTATAAGTCTTTCTCTTGAGTTGAGAAGGAGTTCGTGTCCTTGCGTTACGAAACTCCAGTTGAATTAACCTGTGAGCCGTTATCATCAGTTTCTAAGGACACCATTTCGAATATATAATGCCACGTTGTATATATATAATCTAATGTTAGAACTTCTAAAGCGTCAATATCATAATGCTCAAGCATTTGAATGGATATAACGATTTTATTTGCATGGTAGCGATGGTCGCTACCATGCAAAATCGTCGTGCAAGCCAAAATCCAGGGTGAGTTAAGTATAGAAAACCAATAAGAGAGTCCAAGACAACACAAAGCAGGGTACGGAGGACATGGGTCCAGGAAAAGATAGATATAATTATACAAAGTCCATGTTTTCTACACCTGCCTTCTTTACCGACCACGCTTCAGGTCCAGTTTGACACATTTCACATGAAGGTTTCCCACATTCCTTTCTTTAGCACTAACCTCATGTTTCCTTATGAAGCGCCTCTTTGTAATCGTAATAGTAAACTCCAAACTTCTAAAGCGCCACTCGAAGCCAAGCGCAGAGCACCAGCTTATTCACGAACTCTTTGCTTATTGCTATTCCTTTGATCTCATTGACAAACTCTTTAATTAGGCCTACTTTTAAAAATAGGCCTTTGTACCTATTACAATTTTCAACTTCTTTCCTTCGAATCTCCCAGCCTCCACTACTCTTGTTTTCCTTTATGCTCCGTTTTCATCATGCGTTCGGTTTTCAGACCATATATGACCCAGGTCTGCACGTTTTAACTAACCTGGAGGATGCGGTGGAAATCGTAGACGGCTTCATCCACCTCGGAACCCAATGACGCCATCAAGGCAGAGATTCTGAGCCAAATGGAGTCTCCCATCGTGTATGGTCTTCCTTGATTAGGGAATCAGACATTCCAGCATTCAGTCCATGTATGCACACAAACTCTGTGTTCTGCTGTTGTAGTCGTTAAACAACTTATTTGGTTTGGCACGTACCAACAATTCCAGACGCTTGATTTTATTATTCTTTCTGGAAACTTCCCAATTTACGTTCTCTACTAGTGTAAGTGACATATGTGTCACCATGGACACACTCTTACCTTTTCTGAGCAACCAACCTTATACATGTACGCTCCTTTTACTTCCAAATCCGGCGCATCAGGGCCATTCTTCCACCCTGACTTCTATAATTCGTGAATTTGTCTGTTCTAGAAATTGACTATTGCAACTCTCTTCTTACTGGCCTTCCCAAGATCCGCCTGGCTCCAGTCTGACCTTAGATCTGCTGCTACATTCTGCAACATCTCCTTGTACATGGTCAATCAAATGCACTGACTTCTTCTTCTTCTTATAGCCCTCATTCAGTTCGAAGTCCTTGTTTTGGTCCTCAAGTCCAAACTGGGCTTTGCTCCGAAATATTTCAATCTCCACAGTCTGCAGCTGCTCTCCGACCTCTCCTCTCTTTGATGGACCGGCACGATCTCTTTGTTCCGTGAACTAGGACCACTTTGGCCCAAACTAGATCATTTGCCACCATTGGGCCTGTCCTATGGAATGCCCTTCCCTCATCTGTACGTGTTTACATTCTTTCTGGATCTCTCTCTCTCTCTCTCTCTTTCTCTCTTTCTTTCTGTCTTTCTCTCCCTCTCTTCAAAACCTATTTATTCTCACGGGGTACTCGCACTGAGAGCGCTTCTGAATGGCCACTACTGTGAGCGGCGCTTAATAAGTTACTAATTACTACATTACACTACACTACCCTAGATTAGATTAGTGTTATTAACAATCGGCGGTCGTCGTACGCTGGAAGTGTTAGACATAGAGTGTGAGACTGATGGGGCAGATTCTGACTGTTGGGGTTAGCGTAACTTGGAATATCTCCATCTCCTGCACAGCATGCTGCAGCATCGTTAAAGACGCAGCCAAATAGTGAAACGCTCTCGTTTTTTCCATGGATCTCTTCAGACCGTCAATCGATCATTGAGAAGGCAACGAGAGTCATCTGGCATCTTGACTCAAGGAGCACAAAGTCATATAAACAATGCTCCATAGCAATAACAAAAGTCTCCTGGCATTAATCTTAATCGTAAACTCAAAATTTATAAAGCGCCACTCTAAAACTAAGCACAGGGCACCAGCTTATCCACGAGCGCTGCGTTGTCCAGAAAGCGATATCCAGTGGAGATCCGAGTCCAGTTGCGAGAGAGACCACAGAGAGAAGGAAGAGCAGCTACTAAGGCGGATTTTGTTCAGGCATTATAAGTAGGGGTGGGCAACGATTAGAAATTTTAATCGAAATTAATCGCACGATTAAGCTTAAAATGTTTAATAACGCGATTCATTTTTAATCGCATGTCACAATAGATAACAAGTACAACTACTCTACCGACTCCAAGTAGTTACGTTGAATATGCGCTATATAAATGCTTGCAGTCAATAAACAAAAAGCAAACATGGTTCTACTACTTACTACTTGTTTTTACTTTTTAGTTTTACTTTAAAGTTTAAAATTTAAACTTAAAGTTTTTACTTTGTAATAGCGGTTTCATCAAGAATTGTTTTAGCGCATTTATTAAAAATAATTGGGCGCAGTGACAATAGCGTTAATTGCGTTAAAATATTTAATCGCGTTAATTAATTAACGCATCAATCGCGTTAATAACGCGTTAAATGCCCAGTCCTAATTATAATAAATCATATCCCTGCTTAAGACGTAGTGAGAAATGCACACATGCATAATATGTATATACCCTATATATACCCTATAGGCCTATACCATCGAATATAATATGCACGCACGCCTATATAAGACACATGTATACACGTATAGATAAATGCATGTATACAGTATACTGCGTGCCTTTGGCAGCAGTTGCTTGTACATTTGTGACTTTGTCTCAGCACTTTCTCACGCTTCCGCCGCTGTAGGAACGAGATCATCGACCGCATGCACTTGTGTCCATATCAGCAGCAGCAGCAGCAGCAGCAGCAGCAGATCTGTTGCGGTCAATGTAGACAGAGAATTCACATCATCATTCTGGCTTCCTCTCTGTCTATCTTCATATTTCTGGTTATCTTTCATTTGGTCGTTTCCTGTTCGTATGTTTGTCTGTCATTTCTATCGGCCAATGTCATGTCGATTGAGTCTTTGTCATCTTTAGCTACATTTCTGGCTAAAGAGGGATAGAACTCGATCGCGCTGATACCTGACATCTGCCTGACATTATTTTATGAAAATGGTTTATGGAATCGTCTAGAATCAACAGTGATGGGCACTAAACTAATTTTTTAAAGTTAAACTTTAACTATTTTTCAACTGAAATAAAAATAGTTTAACTACAGCTGGCAACTGATTTCGTAAATAAGTTTACTAAACTAAAAATATTTAGTTAAACTTTTTCCAACTTCTAACTAACTTTTTCACAGTCATTTTCACAATGACAGAGGTTAAGTGAACTGTAATAATGCAGAGCGTCAATGACAATTTCACTTTCAAACTATGTAATGTATACTATACAACTTGTCCTAGTACAGTTCTACAAGAAAATCATGAAGAAAGTTGCTAATGCAAACGATGATGCATCATGCAATGCAGCTCATTTGACTTGAGTAATAAAACCAGCAACTCATTGCGGAAGATAGTTGTGTAGTTGCTGATTTTGTTAGTTAAACATTTCAGTTAATAACAAAAAAATATTAGTTAAACTATGGTTTTAACTAACAAATTTTTTAGTTAAACTTTATTCTTAACTATAAAAAGTTTAGTTTAACTAAAAGTTTTCAACTTTTTAATTAACTTTTGTCCATCACTGAGAATCAATACCTCTACTTAAATACAACAAGTTACAACTGCACACAGAGTATGTTCTCTTGCAAATAATGTTCCTCAACGCGTAGCCTAGTACTGGACCGATTCTATTTAATATCACGTTAATCAAAACCTTAGGGCTAAAGAATGAATTGCAGGTGTTCCAGCAAACTGTTCACGCTACAACAGTACTGTTAAAGCCTAACTACTTTGGTAGTCTTCCTAGTACGAAGTACGTAGCCTATGTATGTAAATGTACGGAACAAGTTGAGCTTGATGTAACGAATAAACGAATAGGCCTATTGATTGATTGAAATCGCACTTCTTCGTTCACGAACATTTTCATATATGTGAGGCGGATGTATACGACGTGATGTGTTGCACTGGCTGCCTATCTCTCAGAGGATCTCATACCGCACTGCTACTGTGGTTTCTCGCTGCGTTCTTGGCTGTGCTCCATCTTACTTGCGTGATCTTTGCCGCCCAGTGTCCGACGTTGCTGGGCGTCGGGTGCTTCGTTCTACGACGAGGGGTGAGTGCGGTATGAGTTCCACGGGCACGCTTGGCTATTAAGCAGCGCCGCGCTTTTTCGGTTGTGGACCTTCCATCTGGAATGACCTCCCGCTTAAGCTCCGCTCTTTACTTGTGAGCCATCCGGCAGGGTTCTACAAGTCCCTCAAGTCTTTTTCTTTAGTCGTGGCTGGGCCGGGAGCGCTTCTGAGTAGCTTCTTGAAGAGGCGCTATATAAATGCTCTGAATGAATGAATGAATTTAATTTTGCAACTGAACGTTTGATCATTAGTATTACCTGATAGTGATATGCTGTGGCCAATGAAATCAAGAGAAAGACAACAATCTCAACGCCAAGTCCAATGCCTATAATGAGTCTTATTGTAACCTCAATTAAAACTATCTAAGAATAACTGTAATCCACCCACATGCAAAGTATGCTCGAATAGTAACTATTGTTTGCAGGTTTATAATTTAAAAAAGGCGGAACCCTCCAGTCGGACTTTAATGGTCCGAAAGCCGATCAAAACACAAAAAATTTGAGACAAGGCTTAAGAAATAACTTCGGAATTTAGATTCAGATATGAAAGTCTTGTGAACGTGCAAGGATTAGGCTATCGAGCAGATTCCAAAACTGTTGAACTTACATCCCAAGAACAAGCACTTTATCACCGGCTGTATACGACGCTTTAATTTTGTATAAGCTTTTGCAAATGGCCACTCGATTAACAGAAAATGAATCTTTAATATTTAATTATATCAATTTATTTTTTAGTTGTTTATTATATAGGCCTACCTTTATCATTTACTTTTTATTATAAATTAATTATTAACTATTATTATGCGTTTAGTTTATGCAAAATCTTTAAAATGACTGCAACTGAAATGTAAACTTAATGCTTAATTATTACCTGAGACGATGATAGTGATATGCTGTGGCCAATGAAATCACGAGAAAGACGACAATCGCAACGCCAAGTCCAATGCCTACAAGGTGCAAATGAACACTAAGTACGGTACTTCGAGCACAGACAATTGTGTAAATTCCAACACTGCCGTACTCGAGTGGTGCCATTCCCAAGTCTCTTTAAAGGAGAAGGGCGACGCTGGTGATCGTTAGACAGAACTACATTTACTAATCTATAATTTTGTGGAAAAGCAGGATATTAGTAATTAGATTCCGTCTTATCTGACCGATTTCTGAACCAGAAATTCTCGAGGTATGAGTTCCAGATTCCAGATCTATATATTAGTTTCATGAAAAAACATGTTGACATACCGCACCAAGTTACAAGTTACAAAGAGGATAATACTGCGAATTAAAAAAGGAAGCGTTTAAAAGTAAAACTAAGGATCATTAAAACGTTGTTAGAGCTTCCGAAAACACGAGTGAGTTATAGGGATAACCGTTCGTGGAGTGTACGCGGGATAAAAAATTCGATCGTCTATGGATGGACTTATATATATATATCTCTGGACAAAGTTGAACCACTCTTTAATAAGTTTAAAGCGTTTGCTTGAGCAGAGAGCATTGTCTCGCCGGTCTGTTTAGATCGTTGTGAAATAAAACAGAAATCCGTTATTTCAAAGTACGGTTCAATTGTGAAGGAAGTAAAAAAATCAATGAGGTCTAACCAAATGCTCCGTGTAGAAAGAAATGATTCTATAACCTACCGACAAACATGGCTGGTCTATCGAAGTAGACACGTGGATTGAATGGAACCGATGCAGTTGGCGAATGGTTCTTCACCGACGGAACGAGGTAAGTATGAACAGCTTTTAGAAAAATAACACTTATCAGTATGGCAACTATTAGCGTTACTGCATGCATGGAAACGTTATTCACAATAGTTTACCGTTTTCGGCTTTATGGGTATATTTCATAACCGGAGGCAAATTAGATAAATTTCCGTCTTCTCCTTTCGGCGACTTACACAAAGTGTAAAATTATAATTTTTTATTTTTAAATTTATCATAAACTTAGAGCATAAGTTAGTTGTAAAAAAATTATTTCTGTTATATTATTTAGATGATTAGTATTAAAAAAATGATAAAGTCCAATATTAACCCGAAATTGCATTGTCCTACCTAATGGTGCGTCAATTGATAACAGTTGAAGCGCTTAACTGATGTTTTATAATTTTTAGATCATTAACTTACATATATCCATTGCTCCATATGGATTTTATTAACTTATTAACGAACTAAATAATTAAAACATAAATAAAACCCTCTGTCTTCAAATATTGCTTACAACTCCGTTACGAATGGGTTTCTGCCATCTGTGGAATAAATTGAAAACTCAATTTTTTTAATTGACATCTTCGATACCCCGGTAGCAGGGAACATGTCTGCATTGATTTTACCAAAAAGAAATCAATATGGATGTTTGCTTCTGTTGACAATTTGCGGAAATTTATCCGGTAATGTTACAGTACAAAAAAGATTTACTCCGTGACTGTAATTACTGCATTTTGCGCATATATATAATTTTTTTCTTTCAAAAATAATATTGAAACGGACAGCCTGGCCACTATAAACTAACTATTTTTATATCTTAACTCGCCCGGTAAGCGTGGAGACCTAATTATTAATATTTTACAACTCCGTTACTACAACTCCGTTACTTTATTTTTCTATTAAAATGATTTTATTTAATGGTACATGTAGACAATTTATCGTCATAATAATTTATTTTGCTGTGTAATAATTTAATGCACACTTAATACTAATTAATCACTAATTATAAACAGTGGCGGTATATTGTAATGTGTAGCCTATTTATTACGTAACGGAGTTGTAAATATTTAGGAATCAAAGTTGCATGTGTTTCACATAGTAAAAAAACTAAAATGAAAAATTAGGCCAAATCTGTCAAAGTTAAGCTCTGCTCTATGTTAAGTATGCTTCAGCAATGCCATGCAAATATTTGTGTAAGAAATTGTTTTTATTTTTCATGACTTTTTTTCTCAAATTCTATTTCTGAATTTGCCTCCGGTTGTAAAATATACCCTTATAACAATAACCATCAATTTATTGCTCCAAACATTGACAAAGTAACATCTCGCTGTACAAAGAACAAAGATCTGTTGGTCACAAAAAGGGAACCCAGAAGAAACCAGAGTCCCTCTGGTTAAGGCCACATATATAACATAGTCTTTTGCTAGATGGTTAACAGAGGTTATCTAGTACAGTGCATTAAGTAATAGCACGCGTCATGTTTTTCACTAAAGTAATGACAGCAGTGAATTTCCATTGTTTATGTAGCAATATAATAAGTATCCTTGTACATGTACAAAGCATTAAACCGAATTCAAGAGAATGCTAAACCTGGAGTAAAATCTAATCTCATATAGGCCTATTCGTTAGAAATTCGTGGCGAAACTATTCTATTTCGGGAATTCAGCAACCTTTGCCACAGCCCCGATGTCTTGATTGGACTGGTATTTTAAGTGGTCTGTCTGCATGTGTGTTTGTGTCCATGATTTCCATTAGCGTATAGCGCCACAAAAGTCAACCCCTATATTTGCATATTACACGCAATTTTTCATTCCATCGGTCCTTTGAATGCTATACTCGAACAAGAGGAGAATAGTTCGCTGACTTAGTAGGAGGTTCTGGGATTCCTGCATGAGCACCGGAAGACAGAACGGATTGAACGGGACGATCGAGAACTGCGGTGTTGATGAACTGGATCATAGAGCGCCTCTGAGTAGATATCTCAAAGGCCGCTATATCAAGTTTCTTCGATTATTTGATTGACAAGCTGCGGGCTGAGCAACGGACGGACTAAGAAAGGACAACAAATGCAACCATTGGAATAAAGAATCTGCCAAGGGTTGCAGGGCCTGCACATCTATCAACAAAGATATACATTTTATCGTTTTACTGACCGACACACTCTGATATTGGACTGCTCCAAATTACTCCGAGGCACTCCAAAGTAAGGAAGACTTTCCCGTGGATACCCGCAAAATGGAATCCTGGCTCGCAGGATGCATTGGCAAACAGTATTCCGCTAATCTGGAAATACGTGACGTTCAGATGTTCTACTGCCTCGTACTCGGCGCAGCCTGGACCAGCACCTGTGCAAATCAATCCAATGCACAGCATATACCACGAGGTCGAATCGCTTAAACGTTTGCGACTGCGCGTTCGAGCGGAGCTCGGTATACTGTAGCCAACTAAGAATATTGCCTCCACATCAATCATTCATTCATTCATTCATTCATTCATTCATTCATTCATTCAGAGCGCTTACATAGCGCATTTTCAAGAAAAATATGGCCTACTCAGAGGCGCTCCCGGCTCATTCCTAGTGAAGAAGAAGAGCTTCAAATGCCTGTACAAGGAGTTCCTGGGTAAAAGAGCCCCACGCAGACCTTGCGGAAGGTTGCTTCAGGTGGAAGGACCAACCACTGAAAAGGTTCGACGTAACACGCAAGGGAACATCAAATTCATGTCGAGACGCAGAACATAGATTTTCGCAGTGAGCCAAACCTGAAATGAGGCAGCAGAACTACCCAACTGGCACGGTCAGACCCAGACCCAGATCTTAAATTCAATACACTGGGAAGAAATAGCCAGCCACAGAGTGCATCACTCATAATATATTATAAGGCGAGACATGATCGAATTTTGAAATGCCACCAGTAAGCTCTGCAGTTGCCGGAGCACGCGTTCAAGCTGCCCAATCCCTCTTCTTCCCCCATTCCCCCACCCAGAGGGAGGCCAAATAGATGGCACTGCAGTTGCCAAAAAATGCATGAAGGAGAGCAAGTGCAGCATTGAGGGAAAGTGAATATCATTTATTCCATCACGAGATGGGACGTTACTATTATTTTGTCAGTAACGGGACACAAATGCCTCAACAACAAAACACAAGCACGTCATACAGGATTCATGTGTTCAAGAAAATTAGGTTTCTGGTCGAGGACGATCGACAGACGTAGAGAAAACAAAGTGAGGCAAGTCAGCAGATACATGTATAGCCAGAGAACCTACGTTTCTCAGCTGCTGCCCATCACATAGCCATGCGTTTGGATGCAATCGAACGACATTATGATGCCCAACAATGCATCTGCTGCGCTGTGACTACTGCAGTAAGAACATCAATGTTAAACAGTGCAGCTTAACACTGGACTTGGCAAACAATGTTTATGGTAAAGAGGACTGGTTGACTTAAATTACGATATAATACAATCATGGATAATAAATTGGATAGGTTTGTCAGTCAACAAATAAAGATGAGATAAGCTTATTGCTATTATTGTGTCAGTAACGGGACGCGTATCTTCTGTTTTGAGTATTTTCGGGTTTCTTAAATATCGACTTCGGTGTTGGTTTTGGTTTTCTGCCTACATGCGATCATCTTCCACTTGACTGATGAGATGAAGTGATGAGTCGCTTTCACCGATTCCAAATCGATATCACGATGTTCAGAAAATCAAAACCAACACCGAAGTCGATATTTTAAAAAACCGAAAATATTAAAAACAGAAGATGAATCCGAAAATTCCGAAAAGTCGGTGTATACAGAATGGAAAAATGAAATATTACATTTCTCACAAAAATATTATTTTTATTCTTCGTTGACCGAATACACCTTAACATTATTGAAAGTAGGCCTAGACCTATTGATGTTGACTTTGTGTCCAGTTATACGCATCCCGTTACTGACAAAATAATAGCAATATCTCACCTCTATAATTGTGGAATGTCTGTGAGGAAGGCAACTGGAAACGACCTCACTATTCACTAATCTCATTCCCGGGTGGTATAAAAGCCAATAATAACAAAGTTGGACTTTAAACTTATAATTCATAAAGACTACCGGCAAATTCCGAAAACCCAAAACGGATATGGCGATATTCAAAGCAAAGTCGATGCAAAGCACGAATGCGTTACGCTTTCATTTGATACAACTGAAGCAATGTGAGAAGATGTCATTTAGGTTAACTGCATTTCTAACCCTTAAATGGCGTGGAACCCATTCAAACGGGCAGCGGCGATGAAGGTTCTCACCTGATCAATAATTAGCCTAATTGAAAAATGACCAGTGTTAAGGCCATGGGGTCGCTATGGAATGTTTACAATGACATTTACATTATAATCAACTCTATTTCATAAGAGCTCATGCGTTGTAGATGTGTATGCATACTTTATCAGACAGATTGTAACTGTGACTCTTACCCTCGAAATGCATCATGAAACCCCTCTGCGTGATGCTACTTCTGCCTGTCCGGAATAGAACAGTCGCCTGACTGGTGGGAATATCGAGCACCTGTTTACCAAGTGCCCCGCAATCACTGAAGAATACCTGATCACCGACTAAGACCTCGACCAGATCGTAACACTTGCCACCTCGCTTCACATCCATCTCGAAGTCGAGAAGTGTCAGTCTGATCGTCTGCCATCTCGGAACTGATATCTTCCAGAAGCATTCGACATCCATGAAGTACTTTCCCGGGTAATTAGGGCTCGACAGGTATCCATGGTCGAGCAGCTGGAACGCCGACGACGATGAGTCAGAACACTTGTTCCGAATATCAGACACTTCAAATAAACATCAGCATTCCCTCAGATACGTAGATACATAAGTCTGGCATATTCATGTATATAACATTAAGTAGTCAAATATGTTTGACGAGCGCTAGTACGAGGTACGTAAAACGCGTTGTAGTAAGTATCTACATATATATATGAACTTCTGCAACGCTGTTCTAGCAGGTGTGCCAAAGGTCAGAATTCGTCAGCCTCAGTTCGTCCTTAACTGCGCTGCTCGGTTTGTGGCCATGCAGTCTGTCAAAATTCTCGCATGTTTCAAACTACATGCGAGAGACACTGCCATGGCTTCCAGTTTAGGACCGAATTACATTCAAGATCCTCCTTCTCCTCCTCCTCCTCCTCCTCCTCCTCCTCCTCCTTCTCCTCCTCCTCCTTCTCCTCCTCCTCGGCTGATCATCGATGGTCGGTTCAGCCGTAGAATACATCAGGGAGCTCTGTGTTCCTGTATCGAGCCAGCTCGAGCGGTCGACGAACACTGCGCTCTGCAGCACGTGGGAACCTGTTGGTCCCGCGCCATGTAAGTTAAAATAAGCCACGCCGGTTGCCTGAGAAGAACTCGTTCCTCCAAATCCATTATTCCACTGCAGCACCAGCTGTAGTTGATATGTCACGTGACGAAGACATCGCCTAAACTCTTCAGCGAATGATTCGTTTGATATTTCCAGTCAAACATTCAGAGATTTCAAGAATAAACTTCTTTCCGCTTCCAATATTTTTAAAAGCTTCGCAAATGCATAGCATTTTAGTGCAAAATTTTACTCGTCTCTTGTTTGGTTTAATCAACTCAAACAATTATAAAGATTTGCTATAGTAGAGCTATACTGGAGTCATAGAATAAATTTAAGTGCGAAACATATTCAATAATGTGTATTTAGATGTATTTTAACAGATGCATCTAAAACGACTGGATTGCGGATAGTAACTGTATATATGCGTTACGAAAACTATTTACAACGCAGATATGGCGATCATTGTCTAAAGCTAGGCAGATAACAGATAAATTAGTTAGGTTTGCATTTCAATTGCCAAATCGACAGAGTAGCGAAGCGTTTGCAGAATAAGGCAATGCTGACCGACTGGTAGGCTACTTGCGTGACTGACGCCTGCAGTGTGCTACATGAATATCATTCCAATCAATCAATCAATCAATCAAATCAATCAATCAAATCTCTTTTATTGAAGCCAAATGAAAAAACACATAACATTTCAACATAAAGTATCAGGATTGGCCGCAAGAGGAGTCCCAAAAGGGATCAAGATCCCGCTAACTAGGGACACCTAGAATAACATTTCAGAAATATGAATTAGCTAAATCCTTGATAAACAGTGCAATATCAAGTTTCGTACAGCAATGCAAACAGTATAGTACATATTACACAGTAAATGATTAACTCGATTCAAAACACTATGAAAATATAAAGAAAAACCGAAAACCTTAACTAACAGTGAAAAAGAATATCCGGCAGGGTAGGTTATAGCTAATTTCCATTAATCAGATAGGCATGCAGCATTTTTTTAAAGTGCCGTAGGTGGAGGGCACAACGTATGTGAGAGGGAAGCATGTTCCAGGTTGTGGAGCCAACAGATTTTATGGAGAATAAGCGAGTATTGGTGTGTGCGTATATGGGGCGATAAGAGTTAAAGTTTCTGGTGTAGTGAGTATGAACATCGGATCCTAGATGAAAAAATCCCTTAAAACATGCTGGAAGTAAACCATGTTCATAGCGGTACATAAATAGGCCAATCTGTAATGTTCGAATCTGCTCTAGTTTAAGTAGCTTCAAGTCAGTAAATAGTGGTCCAGATATAGGAAGCTGTGAAGGCATTTATGGTGACATTAAAATCATTCATAATATTAAGATTCACGAAAAGCTGTTGGCTTTACCACTAGCAACTCATCAGCTCCTGATTAGTTTGCTCTCGAAGTGGCGCTACATAAAAGTTCGATTACAATAATGCAATTCTTTAACTTGAACATGTACTGCATGTAGCCTATAGACATCTACATTCTTCCTTTACTGGTGCCTTACCATACGGGAGTGAGCTAAGTAAGTTGATAGATATATAAATTGATAGATACAGTACAATTATACAAGTACACAGTATTATCATTAGGCTGGACCATTTCATTCACTGTTTACCTTGAACGCATCTGTAGCTGACTGCCAGGAATTCCTCGTAGCCACATGGGTCTCCAAAGAATCCAGTGTTGACGGCCAGAGTACACTTGCTTCTTCCTGCGCATGCGCGATTCAGCGGGAAGTGAACGTCAATGTCGCAGTTGCGTGTGAAGGGAATGTCGCAGCGTGTCGCCACAGTCGCGTTGTTTCTTCCGTAGCGGGCTGACTCGAAGAGAATGACGTCAGTTTCAGAGCAAGAGATCTCGAACAGAGTGTTGAAGCAGGCGTAGTCAAAACGAAGCTCATGACCACCTAAGGACACAAACACATCACACTGTCTGGAATGATTGTCGTTTCTCTTATCCACCTGTGGTCATCTTCTATTCCATCCATCCGTCCATTAATTCGTCCCTAAGTAGATCTGCCAGTCCGTCGTTCATCCACCTTCAGATGGAAAGATGAAAGAATTAACAGAGGGACATTGCCTATACTTATTTATAAACCCTATTATCAGTAAGTTGACATTCATATAATGTTGATAATGTCGTCGCATATCAGCTGACATATAGATAGGGCGATATTATGTACATAGACTAATAATTATATGACTGTCAATAACATCAGGAAGGTTGAAGGAGTTCAACGTCGCTTCACTAAACGCATTGGATGCCATTAGTGAACTGACGACATGACCTACACACACAACGACTGCATTTCTTTATCTGGAGTCAAGGCGCCTTAAACTTGACCTTATCACTTGCTGTACAATTACTCTAGGTGCCATGAGGATTGATAGCAACTAGATGCTCACGCGCTCTCAGTACCACGGCATTCGTGGCCACGCCTTCAAACTTTGTAGACCTCAAATACTTCTTTCTTAGTCGTGTTGCAAATATCTGGAATGAAGTTCCTCCAATTGTGGCTGAACCACATCATTATATTCATATTCAAGAGAGGAATCGATGAACTCTGTTTTGACAGATAATATCCGCAGTTGAACACCAACAGCCAACAACCGTCATTTTATAGGTTTTGCTCCTATTTCTGTCGTAGGCTATAATGTGTTGCTATCTAAGCATTTTTATGATTGTATATTTGTAGTTTTAGGATTATCTCACTTGGTCTAATATTTTCATTGCATCTATAGAATCTTAACTCATTTTAAACTGTATCTTGTTTATGACGTCGGTCAGTGTTCTTTGGAATGTACCAGTAACATTCATTTCTTTTACTACTGCATTACTATATTGTGTAATATTCCAATATTCGTCAAGTATTATTATTGTTATTATTATTATTATTATTATTATTATTATTATTATTATTATTATTATTATTATTATTATTATTATTATTATTATTATTATTATTATTATTATTATCATCATTATTATTATATTATTATTACTATTATTATTATTATTATTATTATTATTATTATTATTATTATTATTATTATTATTATTATTATTATTATTATTGTTGTTGTTATTATTATTATCATCATTATTATTTATTATAGAATAGAATCCTATGTGATGCAATGACCAGATGCTGTTGGCAGTTCAGCGTCTCGTTTCGGTCGATCAGAGACAAAAATTTAATGTTAAACTATAAAATTAGTCTTCAAAGCAAGTTTCATATGGAACCCTATCAACAGATATTCAGATTCCGGTTTGGTAGATAACATTATTTTTAGAATTCTTCGTCCTCATGAAGAACGAGGCGAATGAAGAGTGGCCAACTGATATACTGCCAGAAAAATAAACTCCGCCGCTTCCCAAAGAACCATTACGTCACCAGATCAATGCAATATGGCCATTCTTCAGCTGCAGCTGGGTTTCTAGGTCGCAGACTGACGAAGGACTTTCCGTAGCAGACATTTGACGCTACTCTGTAGACTATGATTCACCGTATAGACTATAATAGAGGACAACTTAGCGTTGAGAAGGTGTGTCACAACCTAGCGGTTCCTTTCTTTCGTTACCTCATTCCAGTGGCGTAACTAGGGGTTCGTGCGCCCGGGGGCAAGAATTTCCTGAAAATTTTTTTTTTCTTACTTCCGCAAAAATTCTGATGACCTTTTTTTTTTGCTTTTCCGTCTTTTTTCAAGTGGTTGCATTATCAGAAGCCTCATTTTGCGCGCCCCCCCCCTTGGCGCCTGCGTCCCTGCCAGACTCGTGCTCGTGCATAATAGTTACTTTTTTTCTACTTTTTTACCTATTCTTGCCTGATTTCTTTACCAAAAAATTTTCTAAACCCTAATTTTGCGCCACCCCTGTCCTGCGCCCGGGGCGGCCGCCCCCTGCCCCCCTGCCCCTCGTTACGCCACTGCCTCATTCAATCCGAAATCTCCATAAATGACATCAAGGCGGCCTTTGACAGTGTTTGTGCTATAGGCGAGGACAAAAATACCGTCCATTAGTCATAAATGATATCTTTTGACGGAAGTGACCATCATGCATTTTGTCGGAATTTGCCGCCCCTTGAAAATTGCCGCTCTAGGCAGCCGCCTAAATCGCCTAAACCTAACGCCTGCACTGAATGACATTAACCTACGTTAATCGCGTCGGTTTGTAAGCGTGTGATACTCCTCTCAAACCTGATCTCGTATGTGTACATGAAATATCCTTTCAGAGAGTAACAATTAATCCCGATATTCCATTTTATTTATAGAAGGCGTCCCATAAGCGCATAGTTCCGCCAAAGCAGAATTCGATTGGTCGTCTGCTGCAGGTCGCGCCATTCAGACGACGACAACCTTCAAAGGTCCGCAGCGCCCACGTGACACGCGTACGTGACGCTCGCCACGACCGACTTCGACAAACATCGGAAATGGAGTGGAGCCCCGTTCTATGGAAGAGCGCGACCCCGTTGTATGGAAGAGCGCCGACAACTCAAAGACTCGGACAATATTTAAAGTCGATAACCGCAGGACGACGACGACGACGACGACAGGGGGTTTGTGAAGTGGCCGAGATTTTCCAGAGATGCGTCTCGTTGGCGGATAATTTGGTGAGTATGAATAGCAGAGGACACGAGTAAGTGGGAAGTAATTAAATGGCAAAACTAGATCGGTCTATTGAGTCTGTATCGGCCGAACAAATACACAAATAAGAAGCAGTCTTTCAGTTCAGTTGATGTGCAAGACGACAGGTCAATACTTCTCTTAATCCATTCATGAAGCCAATACTTCCTGCTATAGCGTCTTCTCTTCAGAATCTACGTATGCTGTCTTTCTATATAGTAACCCATTGACAATTAGGATAGTATAATATTACTAATAATGCTGATGGTTCCACTATTTGCAAGTTGGTTTATTACTACTAACATCCATATTACACTAGTTATATAAAACACAAGTGGAAAATAGTGAGAACAGTTGAGTACGGCTTTATATGCCTGTGAAACTTGGAATTGACTGTCATTCATAGCGTCTAAAGTCTAAACTGCTCCTGATCCGATTTTAGGCGGTCAATTGATGCGTCGAATTTCTACTGATTTTAGACTAGACAACTTTCACAGCTCCGCTCCAATAATTTATAATCGTTGTTTGAAACTGAAAATGTAATCGCTCGTCAACGTGTGGACAGAGGTCGATCCATGCATCAGCTAATAATTATATGCTTCCCGCTGAACCTGTTACCTTCTTCGGAAGCACAAAGGATCGGTCTAACTGAATCAACCAGGAATCCGCTCCAGTGACTGCAGTGAGTCCCAACAGCCGCCGTTCCTTCTCTTTCTATGTCTAAGGGAAAGATGCTTTGTCGGGTGTTTCTATTTACAGTTTCCGTTTCCCGTTCCACGGAAGCCCAACGTTTCCAAATACGATAAAATGTGGACGGTTTGGAGAACAAATGAAATTTTCGGTTGTAGCAGACAATCGTATCAACCAACAGCTTCGCAATGCAACATCCTATAGGCCTACCGTCTTCGGTTTCGACAGAGACTGCGGCAGGGCAGTATGAGGCAGCAAAGGCGGATCCAGAAGTGTAGAAAAGGAAGGGCGATGTGACGGTGTAATCCAGTTTTATCCATGGATAACAGATGTAACGAGGTCAAAGGGGCCACGCTGAAATTATTCACATGGATTTATGATAAATAGTTTTTAAATTGATCTATGAATTTCTACGTGCACAGTTTTAGAGTGCAAAGGCTTAGAATGTTGAAAATCAGAGCTGCATTTCTGACTAATACGGATACGACGCAAACGCAGGGAAGTTAAGCAATGTCAAGCGAGGTTATTACCTCCTGTCTGGGGATTGCTCCGACTGGGATGTTGTGTGTCATTGCTCCTCATGACCAGTTTCTATGGAGATGATTGTATGAACCATTGTGATGAGAGATACGTGACGTCCAGTGAATATCGATCCATCTGAGCTAACTAAGCCCGCTCATAATCCCTATCTGGGATTGGTTAACGAGTAACAACGGAAATTGTGAGTTTAACGAGAAGTCCTGCAGACCCTGAATTGCTCTGGACCTCTTGTTTGCATTTCAGCTGACAGATCTTTCAAACACAGAGACCACGTTTTAGGCAAGTTTTTGTTGAGGGTTTAAACAATTGCCTTTGCTTTGCCTTGGGTTCAGTGTTACCACTCCTATGTTTTTCCTCCAAGATCTATGTTTTTTGGCCTCGTCTATGTTTCTATGTTTTTTCCCCAGAAATCTATGTTTTTTTTCATGGAAGCTAAAAAGTTAGTTTTTTTGAGTAATTTCTATAAAAAAAGTACTTGTTATTCCGATATGAGTGATTTTTTGGAATGTGATGACGGTTTTTTGTTTTTTTTGTTTTGCTTGTCAACTTTTTTTGGGGAGATTTTTGAAAAAAATTGTAACATTTTGACTTTTGGACCTCCACGCTCAACAAAAGCTCTGATTTTACATGCAATTCCTTAAAAACCGTGTCTATGTTTTTCTATGTTTTTTAGCGGATATCTATGTTTTTCCAAAAATGTTGAGTGGTAACACTGCTTGGGTTTATTACCAAATGATCCAATTGCTAAAAAAACTATTATAGGCGTATACATCGTTGTGGTCAGGAATGCTTAAAGGGTAAAGATTTTAGGAGTAGATCTAATCTTTCAGGCGTAGCGGTATGGCCAGGATGGCCTGGAACTCTATCTAATGTAGCGGAAATAGACAGATGCCTGAAGGGGGTTCTTCCATAACACTTGAAACCCTTCTGACTCCTCATAATCAAATAAATGTACACATCAGATACCCATCATATACAATCATAGATAATAGTAAGGTTATTAATTACATAACGTCCACTGCAATCTTTTTGATGATACTACGCTGTTATACATAGTACAAGATATTTCGATTATATTAATCCTATCTAAACCACATCTTTCGCAACGTAAAGATTGCACTTTGTGCGTCTTTTGTACTTTTGGCGCGCAACGTCGACCTTATAAATGGTGTTGTGCCTGATTTGTAATAGTACTGCGAGTAATCATTTTGTTGTCTCTCTCTCTCTCTCTCTCTCTCTCTCTCTCTCTCTCTCTCTCTCTCTCTCTCTCTCTCTCTCTCTCTCTCTCTCTCTCTCTCTCTCAGTCAGTCTTCCGCTGATTTTGTAACCGACATCTTCTCGTTCGCACATGTGAGTTCACGTAAATTGCTTGGGAATTAAATATACTTTATCCTAAAATTGATGTAATACTCCATAGCCTATTCTTAACAATACATATACGCAGGCGTGCCATAGGCCGCATAATACACTGTATACAGG
Source organism: Aporrectodea caliginosa (assembly GCA_020284085.1). Lineage (NCBI taxonomy): Eukaryota > Metazoa > Annelida > Clitellata > Crassiclitellata > Lumbricidae > Aporrectodea > Aporrectodea caliginosa. The sequence goes on from JACEVL010001014.1 coordinate 2,139,412, forward strand.
CCTATAAGATGCATGAACATCATAACACATAGGTAACGCAGTAATGAGAGCATCATCTGCGTTAAGTCAAAATTGGTTCACTCAACTGCTCTCTGGCGATCGTTCGACCGCCTAAATTAACCGCAACGACTTATATATATATATATAAAATATATATATATATTATGTCGCCAAGCCATCGAAGTAATGTAGTCGGCGGCGGCGGCGGCACAAGCAGAAGAAGCTCGACGACACCGCTCGCTGAGTGCCCAATAAGTGCACGACGGACGGTTGGGTCTGGGAGAGGGAGGAGTGGGTTGACGACTGGCACGGACCCACGGTCACCTGCTGCAACGGAGGAGGAAGGGAAGAGGGATTGACGACCAGTAGAACCTGATGGACCAATGGCGACGTTTTGTTATCTCCTCTGCTCTGCCGCCATTATACAAGGCATAAAGGGCGTCTGAGTTTATGCTGGCGCTATACAAATCCTATGTAACATAGCACTACATAGACGACGCGTGGCCTAAAGGGCGTGACAGCGTTAACCGATTGTGCGATCGTCTGTTAAGGTGGAGTGTTAGACTTCAAGTCTTGATTGCCTTCACGTCAACACCCTGCTCCTGTTGCAGCGTGGGATGTCATCCTCAGTTGTATTCCAACCATAATGTGTTGATAAGATTTCCAATCGACTTAGAGACAATGGTATACGATCGAGACAAACACTGGCCTATCAGCAGCAGCAGCAGCAGCAGTCATCTTAGGACGAAACTCTGGTCGTCAGAGTAACTATGGTTGCAAAAAGAAGAGAGTGGCTCTGAGAGGCAAGGCAGCGACAAACGATGTCTTCAACTCCATCAATACATCAACGGGAAGATGATGGCTCACATATGCTATTCGTAAACGTTGCTAGGTCAACATTGTGTTTTGAGTGGAACAGTGTCGGCTTTTGTCCAGAATAATACGCTTGTTTATATGGTGGCAAGAATTACGTGGAACGCCTCTTGGTTTAGCCTAACTGCAGTTTAGGCAAAGACTGTTATTTAAGGTAAATAAAGACGAAGAAACAGTTCTTCTTTATTAACCTTTCGATCATAGCATATGGATGAGAGAACACCGAGATTTTGCCCTTCAAGTGACGCTATGTTAGTTCACGAGCAGTAACTGCTAAACTGAACTCTTTTAAAAGAACTGGCAACGCGATACACTAAAATATAATGACCCTTGGTTTGTGGTTAACTGAGCCAATACATCACATGGTGCGAAGCAATGATGTTAGGTCTCGAGATCTCACCTCAAACCCAGGACCGTATTATCCATTAGGCACAGTAGGCACTGTGCCTGGGGCCTACGAACCTTTCAGGGGCCTAACTTCGCCTTAGCAAGTCTGAAAATGAGAAACTGAAAAAATGGAATGTGAAAATGGAAAAATTAAATTTCAGATTCTAATTTAATAGATTTTATAATTGTACTGAAACAGTTTAACTTTGGGATATTAACTTAAAGTCAAATCTGCATTGTGTGAACTTCACGGATATTTGCATTAGCAATTCACTTGTGACGTCTTCAAATGTCATTCCCCGCATTAACTCGTTTTCAATTGAAAGTAGTGCAAGAGAAGATGGTCGTCCTTGTCCCATCGTTGACCGCAGGTAATTTTTTATAAGCCTGAGTTTGGAAAAGGAAGTTCGCCTTTAGAACTGGTTCCAAAAATGGAAAGATAAATTCGAAAAGCAATATTTATATTTGGAATTTACATTTGGGTCTACGAATGCAAGCGTGCCTACATAGGCTGTACGGAGACCTTAAAACTGCTTCGCTCAGAGCCTAGACCAAGATCGAGGGGATCCTTTAAATTCTCTTCTCAACCGGGAGCCAATTAACGTTTCTCACATTTTAGTTCGAAATATGTGGAAATTTGGCAAGTTGGCCACGATCCGGGCGACCACGTTGAGGACAGACTGAGGATGACGATGCGAACGTCTACAGACTACTTGCAACGATTGCATTACAACAATGGTCCAAGAGCGTTAGGATAGAATTGAAATAAAGAAACTCACACGAAGGCCTAAACCTATGCTGTAAGACTGGATGATGGATAAAAGAGAGGCAAATGGGACTTTAAAGAAGTTAAAGAAATGACACAGAACAAAGAATGGCGTCTCTGTATTCCTGGACCTGCCTGACCAACGAATAAGTAAGTAAGTAAGTAAATATATTCTTTATTCAACCAATTGCATATCCGCACTTTGGTGTACATACATTTATACAGAGTATAACATTCTTATTATAAACGATCTGCGTGAAAGATTGTCAGCTTGTGGAATAAAACGGTCATGTAATCTCGGGCGCAGGGTGTAGGGGAGCGGCTTTTTGGGGGAGTAGTCCATGGAGTACATGCCCCGGGTTTCCTAGGACCGCAGAGAAGAGGCGTGAGTCGGCAGTGTTGCAAAGATGCTCAAACGATGGACTGTCCTCTGGCAGGTACCGCAGACGAATCAGACGCCGCATCGCCGACTGAAGGCGGTTCTTTTCTTGCTGCCCTGCAAATCCCCACCAAGCCGGAGCAGCATAGAGCATTCGGGCCACCGTTGTAGCACGAACCACGTCGTATAGCATAGGGCCTGAAAGACCATGCGCCACGAGGATGCGCAAGGCATACAGCGATTGTCTAGCCTGACAACATATACGGGTGATGTGTGACTCGAAACTCAAAGCTTCATTCATTGTAACGCCCAAGATGACCATGCTGGAGACCCTTGTCAGTCCCGGAGTAGTAATCGGAACTGCGTCTCGCCCAGCACGCCCCCGTGGCCGACGAATCACCATTTCAAAGGTCTTTTTTTAGTTCAGTTTTAAGTTATAGGTTGCAGCCCAACCTGTGACGTGGTCTAGTTCTGCTGAGATCGTTGCACTGTGTGAGGCGGGTATCAGGAGATAAGTGTCATCAGCATATTTGATTAACCTGTTTGAAGGGTGGACCGTCTTGAGTTTTGAAATAGCTGTTATAAAGTTAGCTGGTCCCAAGCCCGATCCCTGAACTATGCTGGCGCAGATACTAATAATTGCGGAAAGTAAGCCATTGAATTTGGTTGCATGTTTACGATTGTCTAAAAAGGCAATTATCCAGTTATAAATACAGTCAGGGATGGGTAATCTGGCGAGTTGCTCTGTAAGATATGAATGACTGACTGACTGTATCGAAAGCTTTGGAGAAATCAAGTGCGATCAGATGAACATAGTGGTTTTCTTTGAGAAGTTCCAATAGGTTGTGGGTTAAGGCAATTATGGCTGCCGTGGTAGAACCAGTGGGACGGAATGCATATTGATCCAAGAAGTCCTGGTTTTGGAGTGGTTCTGTCAAAAAAGGATAGAAAAAACGGCGCACAATAAATTTCTCAAGGAGACGGCATAGAATGGGGGTGACTGATATAGGGCGAAAATCTGCAACATCAGACGGGTGGGGAACCTTAGGTACTGGCGTAATGGTGCTTATTTTCCACTGTGGTGGTACATATGACGAAAGAATGGAAACATTGAAGAGATGGGTTGGGTTATTGGTTCTGCCAGCATGGGAGCGGCCGCCTCGAGAAACCAGGCGGTCATTCCATCAGGGCCGGTTGCTGTTCCCCCCACAGTTTCAAGCAATTTAAATGTGGTTAGTACATCCATGATCACTTTGGTACTGTCCACAACTGTTGATTTGAGATGAGGAGCTGAGTAATGTTCGTCTGTTGAAATGCGCCCATAGTGCTGGTTTAAGTTGGTAATCTATGATTATTCCTATAGAAGATTCTCAACCGTCTACTTGCCCTCCCCCCTTGACCCTGGATAAAGGCATGTTGATCTTAATCTTCGTCCTACTCTCAGGCGACGACTCGTTTTTCTTGTTCTCGTTAACATCACTGGTGACAAGGGACCGGTTGCTAAAAGGTTCATGTTTTACTACTGTGTTTGGGTTTCTGATTAGAGGTGCGTCATTTGAGTTTACCTTAAGTCGTCCGGTGCTTGGAAAGATTCTTTGCAACTGCCAGAAACACACCTCTACGAACCAAATGGCGGCAGAGTCATGCTAGAAACGAACCTTAGCTTGATAGGCTACTACAGTAAATCGATGTTTATATATATATACGATAAATATGCCAAACAACTCGGTGAACTCTCAGAGTATGGGCCAGACTTAGCGCAATGTATGCTGGCGTCTTTAAAAGCATAAATGACGGTTATGTTCAGGTTCGCCAGTATTCGACTGCTTCTTGTGTAGCTCTAGGTATGATCTCCACTGGTAGGCCCTCGCAGACACGTGGCCACCATCAACGAAACTTCACCCACAGCTGACAACTGATGCGTGTTTAAAACATATTCTATATTTATACGCTTATACATTTTCATATATAATACATATGCAAATAAGTAAATAGACTAAGGAAAAGTATGGAAAATTTGAGTTACCAGTTGAGAAGTTCTTTTCACAAGCTAGAAGAAGATAGCATGCCAGCAAATTGCGGAATTCGTTATTGTGTATCCGTAAATTCATCTTCGCAAGCATCTATGATTATTCCTATATGACCACCACCAGTATACTCACTGAGACGGAACATAGTACAAGCTTACTGACCAGATACAGAATGAGTCTGTTTTAATAGTCTCATAATCCATATAGCAGTTACTTCCGCGTGTTCCGGAGGAGCGAGATCTGTTCTTAACGATCTCCCACTTCTTGCTATCCGTAAACTTCTTGATTCCTGAACGTCAGAGGCGCAGTCGTCTCAGCAAAGTATAACAAAGTCGTTCTGTTTTCCCAGATGTCTTCATATTATGAGCAGAGACGTCCTTCGCCATGAATCGGCCAAAGTCTTTTCAGAACAGGCTCTGTACTTTCTATAAACGCTCGACGTTTTTCAATCGATTATTTGTGCGATGCGCTACTGACATCGAACTGAGCATACGCTGCTGCTGCTGCTGCCAATTGGTGCATTTACACGCAAAACAACAGATAGCACAGACATATGCATCCATTGCCCTTGACCTATCATGTCTATGTCTCAATGCAAGCAACTTTTGCCTCCAACTATCTCTCCGCTCCATAATTTAAGCTCGACGCTTTCATATTTGAGTATACTATAGCAGTTTCTTCAGCATTTGCCTCAGGCTTCAGAAGTCACGCATGCGCGGTTCAAGGACCTGACTAACTCTTGCAAGGTAAGACATCGTTCAAACAATGTGAACAAAAAGCCGGATGGTAATTTTGACTTTTTATGCAACGAACAGAATCTTGAAATTTCGATGAATCGCCTCATTTCATTTCGTGCTCGACACCTGTGTTTTGCGCTGGAAATTTACGGATTATACACCACAGCCGACACAAAACAGTTTTTATAAGGAGAGTGCGCTAATGATTACCACTGCACGCTTACGGTTTTCTTTCGAAACGGAAAGTGTGCAATAGGCCTACCACGTCGATTCCAAAACTAGCTTGGCCTAGTTTACGCATTGCAAACAAACGGTTCTACATCAGGTTTATCCAAAGTCAAATGCACAAGAAACTGTCTTCCATACCGGTATTCTGTTCTGCGACTGTATTTGACAAAGCTGGTCCTCTGCCACGGGTGTTCCACTTCCGACAATATTACAATGGATAAGATAAAACTGCTGACAGAGCCTTTGCTGTTAATAGGCCGAATGCATTTCCAAATCACCTGAAAGGACTTCTTTGCTATCAGAAAACACTCTGGATAATTATTTACGTTATTAAAGGCCTTCAACGTAATTTAGAAGAAGTTAGAATCCTATGAATTTCTATCATGCAAATGGGCGCTACAAATAATGGAAGCAGACTAAAATTTAAGAAGTTTGTCAAGTATTAGAAATGCTTGAAAAAATGATTTAGACGAATTTCACAATTGAACATTGGAGAATGCTTTCGGCAGCGATGTAGATAGGGGAAGATGTGATGACGGAGCGTGGCTTTAGGAGAGCTTGTTTCTTTGTGTGACTTAATTATAACTAGCTATGCGGAGGCTTTTTAGTTGGTTTTCCGGAGACCGATGCTGAGAAATTAAAAATTACGATTATTACGAATGGTTTTAACACGCAGTTCGCTGTTAACCGTAAAGAGGGCTCTTTGCATTTGCTAGGCATTGACTGCTATCATCTCTAACTAGTGCTCCGATGAGGACGATGTTGGTGTAGATAATATATGTGTATATATATATTTATATATGAAGACACTTTATATAGCGCCGTTTACGTACCCTCCAAAAGCCCTGCACGTACGGTCATAAAACTTATCTAAGCCATATACTATAGATATACGATTACGATACTAGAAAATAATATCGTTCTCAGGCGCCTCAAGCGAATTAAGTAAAGAACATTGGAGACTAGAAGGCAGACAAAACGATGACTGACAGACTGGCGGCCAATCCACTGTTGAGAGAATTAAGTTGCTTCAGAATACAGTCTACACTCATTGGTTGGCTAAAGTGTACGAGATCTTATCTTGTTCTATTTTCTGTCAACTGATATGCAATAATTTTTGTTCTTATTCAAGAGTCATTAACTGAAATAGCACTGGCTGAGTCCCATGGTGCTGCATGGCTGAGGCGCACAACATCGGCCTTCTAAGCACCAGATGCAGCAAACTGTTCTGTTAGACAAACAGGGAATAAGTATGCAATCCATCAGCTCCGCATTCATGGAGTTGCCTGTGGAACGCATATTCCTCTGGAGTGATCCGCTCCGATGTAAATGTCTTTAGAAGTCCCGTGCGACTCACGGAAACATCTGGTTCCCTGCTACAGTGAAAGCCCTAACTAAGTTTATACAGCGCTACAACTCTGGGCGTCTATATGAGGTCTGGTTGCATCGAGTATATCGGCTGATTTATAATTCATAGGCGGAGGGGATAATGGAGCGGTGAAGTGATGACAAGCAGACCAAAACGGACGATGGAAAAGAACAAAGAAAACGACGACGAGAGGCAGGCAGAAGCACTGGCTATATATATATAATATATATATATTATATATCATATATATTACATATATGTATATAGATATGTATGTATATATATAATATATATTATATGTATTATATATATATATGTGTGTATATATATATACCTGAACCCAGTGTTACCATCACTGTGTGCCTATCCAAAAGCGATCTAATCCTTGGATGTACTGAGGCGTGTCACCAGCATCACGTAGTCCGTCAACCGTTGGGTCTAAAGCCACGCTGCTCACGTCGAGAGGTTTAAGCAGCAGCATCACACGTCTTGCGTAGAAGTCCGAAAGAAGCAGCTACGAAGGATCTCTGCTGAGACGTCAGATTGCAGATCATTCGACATAATATTAAGAGGTCAGACTCTGCCATGCAGATAGCGCGACATCTGATCAGCTACAATCCTCTCAATCACGTCTGTTAGAAAGCTTAGATTAGTGATGGGACTGTAGCATATAGGCGGAGACTTGGTCCTGGGTTTGGGGGACAGGCGAACGAGCGACCGAAGGACGATCGGCGAGGCGCGCAGCGCCGTGCAGATGGAGGGGTTTGGGGAGGGGATGTGCCCCTTCCCTATTTATTTTGAATTTTCACACTGTAATGGTAGCATTTTAAGCTGTCGTGTGAACAAATTGCTCTATTATTTCAGTGCTGATAGGAACCAGCTGTCACTCGTAGCTAACATGTAGTTTGAGTCGTGTTTGAGTTTGACTAAAATAATGGTACACAAAGCAAGCAAGGATTCAACTACCGAACCGGGATGGCATCATTGGCATGTACCCGGTAGTAATCTACTTCATTTCGCTAAGGGGATATACTTCTAATGGGGATACTCTATTTCGTGACACCGACAGTATTTTCAATCATTACTTCATTACAATATCCCGGTATGATAACAAATACTGTCGTTTTTCTTGTAATCTGTATTAAAACTGGTGCAACAATCAGGCTATTTGACATACCCGGCATTTTTCGCAATTTTCGTACAGATGCCAATTAATGATTGCATTTGATATATTAAGTATTCAATATTGGCCAGTGCAGAGCGATCAGCGCAGTTTAAGACAATCATTAATTGGCATGTACTGACTGATTAAAAATGGCTGTTTCAATATTTTATAAGCCGTCATTCAGTCCTGGGCTACTGTTGTTGCAGTCCGAGGTGGCTGAAACAGATAGAGAGTTTCCAATTTGTAGGGCGACTGATAGACGTTGTAGTAGATGACTGGTCTGACGCTGGTCGCCTGTCGGCAGTGATTCTGTATGCCAGCTTCCAGCAGTTTCGACTGCAACAGGGACGAAGTTATGTGATCGTGAGATAGCAGCATATTTGTATTCCTTATTACGAGCTGCTTTTTCCGCTGCCGCACGCACCTGCGCTTTGCGCTGTTAAATGTTCATAGGATGCAGCGTGGCACCGTGACTTCCCACGCCAAGCAACGACCTCTGTGCCAACGTATAATGGTGACTCCACCAGGCCTTTTGCCGTCAGATCTGGAGAGGCCATTGGGTTGTTTGATGGCCGCTATTTTGGCTCTGGGGAAAGCCCGCCAAATAACGTCATTGATGAGCATGCCATGTCGATGTTGTCTTCCTGCTCCTTTGATAAAAGAGAATCCATGATGGCCGTTGCATTCTACTGTGGCACCACATTTGCAAGTGTGTTTTTCACATAGTGCAGTGCCCAGCCGGAAGCTATTATTATTATTATTATTATTATTATTATTATTATTATTATTATTATTATTATTATTATTATTATTATTATTATTTTTATTTTTTCCCCGAGTTACATATGATCCCTCAGGATTGCAAAAATTAGGGGGGCGCGTTGTTCTGGGATGGCTAATCTTCACAGATGGATTGGTGGGTTAGGAAAGTGCTAGAAAAAGCAACTGCGTTGAAGCGCTGAATAGTCATTGATAAGCGCTGAAAAAGAAAAGTTGTCTCTCTATTGTCTCCAGAAGTTTGGGCAAGTCGGTAGCCGAGAAGGTTGATTAAAGCAAGGCCTTCTTGGTTTATTGGACCCAGCGTTTCAAAGGCCAAGGGCACAAAGCAGTAAGATGGCAAAATGGCAGTGTATTTGGTTGTTTTTCTGTCTGCTGCGATCTCAGCAGCAGCACAGCAACCTCAGCTGATCTGGTGCGGTATGACACTGCCAGGGTGTCGATGACAGTGGCATCCCAGGCAAGGCTTTTGCCACCCTCCCATGGAATGAGCGTCACACCATCTGGGCGTCTCCCATCAGACCTAGCAAGTCCAGTAGGCTCCTTAGTAACCGGGAAGCCAGCTTTGGTGAGGCCACGCCAAATGATGTCATTTAGTGAGGCGTGTCTGGCAGTACGCCCTGGCCCAAGGCTGCATGACATGCCATGTGAGCCGTCCTCTTGGACTGTCGCTCCACAAGGGCACTCGTGAGGAGCACATAAATCGGCCCCGAGGCGCAGGCCTGTTGCAATACGGACTGCCTCGTCGCTTAGCCTCATTATTATTATTATTATTATTATTATTATTATTATTATTATTATTATTATTATTATTATTATTATTATTATGAACGTTGTACGAGGCATCAGTTATCATCTGTTCAGGATTCGTCGCTCGTCGGATCCTGGCAGCCTTGACATGGTGCCCTGGAAAGCCACTGCGTTGAAGCGTTGGATCATCACCGATAGGCCTTGGAAGAGGAAGCTTGTTTCGCGAATGTCGCCAGTAGTTTTCGACAGTCGGCGTCCGGTCTCCGATAAGAAGTCGAGGCCCTCGCTGTTGAGGGGACCGAAGGTTTATACGGAGACAGGTACGAAGGTGTATCTCTTCTCCAGCTACGAGTATCTGACGTGCTTCCTTGTAGCGGCCATCTCTGCCACCCCACCAGCAGCGGCCGCTGTCTCCGAGATGTATGAGGCGGCCACCGTGTCCACGGTATTAGGGTCTGCCCGTCCTGTCTCTTGCCATCCGATCTGGTCAAGCCGGACGGCTCCTTGACCGCCGGATGCCGGCTCGGTTGAGGCTACGATGGATGAGATCAGTGATGTTGCTGTGCCTAGCTTGTCGACCGAATCCCAATGAGGCTGAGCATGACAAACCATGCATGCCTCTTGGTGAAACGGAAGCACCGCATGCGCACACGTGCGGCTCACAAATGGCCACACCTAAACGCAGACCGACCGCCACCCTTACGGCCTCGTCCTCCAGTCTGAGGTCGTGTGCAACGAGCGGGAGAGCATGAAGCCAATCCGAGGCGTGCGGTGACTTTGAGGCCTTTAGTCTCGCTTGGTCGTATGGGTCCTGTAGTTTATCTTCGATGTTCAACAGCGGTCTATCCCATTGTGACTGTTTGTGACCTGGAGGGATCATCTGTACCGGGGCACCAGAGATCTGAAGCCAGGTAGAGTCGTAAGCAGTGTCCGAGTCCTCCGGTGTGGATCCCAAGATTAGAGACTGGGTGGGGAGGGTGCCCGCGGCCGAAGCCAAGAAGGCGGATAGTGCCAGCGAGGACACCCTCCTGATTCCCAGCCCTCCCATCTTGATCGATAGGTAGGCTTGCATTATTATTATAATTATTATTATTGCATTATTATTATTATAATTATAATTATTTTTATTATTTTTTGTTATAAAAACCAAAGTTATTTCTTCATAAAGCCAACAAACTTATGTACAGACTGATTAAAAGTAACTGTTTTCAATATTTTTTCAAGCCTTCGATCAGTCCTGGGCTACTGTTGTTGCAATCTGTGGTGCCTAAAACAGATAGAAAGTTTCCAATTTGTAGGGCGACTGATAAGCGTTGTAGAAGCTGACTAGTCTCACGCTGGTCGCCTATCGTTGCTGAGATCTTGCGTCCTAGTTCTTGAACAAACTGCAGTGATTCTGTGTGCCAGCTTCCTGCAGTTTCGACTGCAACAGGGACGAAATGATGTGATTGTGTGATAGCAGCATACTTGGTTTCCTTATTATTATTATTATTATTATTATTATTATTATTATTATTATTATTATTATTATTATTTTTATTTTTATTTTTTTTTTATGCCCCGAGGTATACAGGATCCCTCAGGGACTTAGAGATTACTATATGATGTTATTATTATTATTATTATTATTATTATTATTATTAGTAGTAGTAGTAGTAGTAGTAGTAGTAGTATTATTATTATGGAAGCAAATTTATTTCTTCATAAAGCCAACAAACTTATGTACAGACTGATTAAATTATTATTATTATTATTATTATTATTATTATTATTATTATTATTATTATTATTATTATTATTATTATTATTATTATTATTATTATGAAGCATCGGGTACGGCTACTTTCTCATCCATGTTGCTTAAGGGCTTAAGAAATGTTCCACTAAAAGCTACGGCATTGAAGCGCTGTATCGTCACTGAAAGGCGCTGAAACAAGAAGCTGGCCTCACGGGGTTCGCTCGTGACCTGTGTGAGATGGTGGCCCAAGTCTGAGGTGAAAGCGAGGCTCAGCCCCATCGTTTCCATGGCCAGTAGAATGAAAAAGTGTGTGCTCAGTAGCGCATTATATTTCTGATTTTTCGGTCCTCGGCCAAGCCAGCCGCTGCTCCAGCCCGGGTGGCGGACATGGGGAGGTAAGATGGTGCAAACGTGTCCACCACCGTGGCATCCCACACAAGGCTTTTGCCGGCTAATAATAATAATAATAATATTATAATTATTAGTAGTATTTTATTATTATTACTACTGCTGCTGCTGCTGCTGCTGCTACTGCTACTGCTACTGCTACTGCTACTGCTACTGCTACTGCTACTGCTACTGCTACTGCTACTACTACTACTACTACTACTACTACTACTACTACTACTACTACTACTACTACTACTACTACTACTACTACTAGTAATGTCGAAGAATTATTATTATTATTATTATTATAACAAATTTATTTCTTCATAAAGCCAACAAACTTATGTACAGACTGATTAAAATCAGTGATGGGCACAAAAGTATTTTGAAAATAGATTTCTTTTTTCAAAATAGAAAATAGGGGAGACCGGGGTTGGTTGCAACAATTTTCATATTTTCGTGTGCCATTTTTTTATTTTTGGAACAACCTACAATCTTCTTAGCCCATATATATACTTTATATCTCAGCAACAAAACAAGCTATAGTAGCGATCTCAGTGACCAAAGATGTAACCACAATAGCTAACTGAACAGAGGGCTTCAAAGTGTTGCAACCAACCCCGGGCCGGTGTTGGTTGCAACAACCCTGGGGGAAGGTTGCAACAGTACTGAAAGTAGTATAATTATTCAATTGAGGATGCATTGCCCAGGCCTACTGAGGCTTGCCTACATATAAGAATGTAATAAATAAATGAAGAAATTAAAAATAAAGTCTAATCAAAAGAATCAATCAAGATATTAAACTGTTTTGCTGCAATAATCGTTATGTAAAATGTCCGATATATATACTCGATAGGCCTATTACTCCCATAGCAAGCTAGGCAACTTCTACCTATTTAGGCTTATAATTTTCAATATTTAATAAAACATTGTAGAGCTTTTCAAGCCTTCAAATTGTAACCAGAAAAGGAAAATGGGAATGTTATCTGCGTACTGACTCGCTTAGTGCCACCCATAATTATTAACGGACTAGGCAGTTTCTTCATTATATCCTGCATTGGAACCGGATATGTTCTTGAAATTTTTGGAATTACAAATCGAACAGTTTCTTTATCATCAAATGAACGCCAAGTCGATTTTGTGGCAAAATATGTTACCTCCGTTTCTTGATCATCCGACGATGAATTGTCGGTCATACAAGCCACAAAATGAGCTGTATTTTTAAGTCCTTGAAGTTTGACCAGCACGTAATCACCTTGTTTTAAACAATCATGACGTACATCATCATTTTTCCACAGACCGTGTTTCATCAAGATAATCGACACTGTCAGATGACCCAACTTGTAGGCCTACACAAAAACCTTTTCCATCATCGTCATCATTTCTATCACGGTCATATTCCTCACCGTCTGTCTCATATAAAATTCGTCTTTTACATGATGGTATGTCGTGTTTTGCTTTTCTTTTGTTTATACAATCTATTTGGCTCCACGACTGACTATCGGCACCGGCTGATTGGTGACGTTCGACGACTGACTAGGCACCGGTTGAATGACCGTGGACTGAGGCTTCGTCACTCTTTTTCGTTCACTGGGACTTATATATGGTTCTTTTTCTTCTGGTGCGGTTTTTTGTTTTTTTAGAAGCTGTAACTGCTTTGTCGGCGAGTTCCTCCCTCTAATGCTGCTTTGTTCAAGTGTCTGTGATAGCCCTAATTGTGACGAGCAGGCCTAAATTGAACACGGTTAATTGAAATAAATGCATGGGGGTTGGTTGCAACATGTTGCAACCAACCCCGATTAAAATGTTGCAACCAACCCCGAAGCAATGCATAGACATTGTTATAGAAACATTTTATCGACAGCGTTGGTTTTAAATAAAATGACTAAATGCATTTCCAAGCCCAATTCCTTGTCCAATTTATGGCACCAAACAATACTAAATTGCTTCAAAACATTAAGCTAAATTACACAAAAACACAAAACCGCCAAATTTACTTTAGATTGCCGAAATTAAATTTTGACTTTTTTCGGTAGTTCTAATCAACTGCCTCTCACGAAATTAAGTCACGTTGATATAAAATATATTCTTTACAAGGTAGGTGATTTAATTTTACGCTACTATTATTTAGCGCTTAACTAGCGAGGCTGTTGCAACCAACCCCTGTTGCATCTAGCCCCGGTCTCCCCTACTATTTTATTTTGTATTTTCAAAATACTTTTTAAAAGTATTTTTGCAAAAGTATTTTCAAAATAGTTTTTAAAAAGTATTTTGGAGAATTTAAAATACTTTTTCAAAATACTTTTCCAAAATACTTTCTAAGCGACTTAAAAAATTTGATAGGCTTAAGTCACTGAAAACTGGGTCAATCAATTTTTGAGCTGGCAGATGCGTTTCGTAACTTAGAGTAACTGTTGTTTTCAATTCTACCTCTCACTGGCCATGTAAACAGTATTTGTAAGTCATCACGTATGTTCATTGGTTAAGCTACATACGCAGAACTAGGCGTCATGTGTCCATGTATGCTAGGATATAATATTATATTGTTTTCCATTCGCTTAGATAAGTACAACTCGCTTCTTACTGGTATCAATAAGTCAAACTTGCTGAAGCTGTAGAGAGCAGAACTCTTTGGTTAGAGCCATAACTAATGCATCCAAATATGAAGTTCAGTTTATGAACGTATGACCCCTGTGCTTTACTATTTACATTGGCGTCCTGTTCAGCAGAGAATTAGGGATATTTTCAATTTCAAATTGGCGCTCATAGTTTATAAAACTGTGTATTGGTACTCTTGCCAACTGTAATACTTAAAATCAGTTCTTATTTCCCAGACTTCTCATTATTCAACAAGGTTATCTGATTATCATTGTCTGGTCATACCTAAATCAAAAACTGTTGTTGGTGAACTAGCTCTTTCGGTTGCTGGACCTACTTTTTGGAACTCTCTCCCTGTGTATCTCCTTGTGTCTGTGCACTCTCCGCGGTCACTTGTGTCAATTTGTTCTCAAATTAAAATTTACCTCCTTAAAATTGCTTATCCATCATAGGCAATTTGTCTTCAGGACTGATCTTCTGGATATTGACTTGATTACGGCTTGGTTTTGGTGTGCCATCGGTTGATGCCTTGTGCATTTGGCACCTGCGCAATAGAAGTTACGAATTACAATTTCATCAATGCTTCAAGTCATAGGAAACTATTTGATCACTGTGAAGTACACTAATGCAATGTAAATGCACATAATAGCAAGTTGTGATAAATGTTCAAAATGTTGATTTCTCAAAGTATTTTGAAAAACTATTTTGAAAAGTATTTTCAAAATATTATTTTATTTTGTATTTTCAAAATACTTTTGAAAAGTATTTTGTAAAATACTTTTGAAAAGTATTTTGTAAAAGAATTTTCAAAATTTTTATAAGCCTTCGTTATTTTTCCCCGAGGTACATATGATCCCTCAGGATTGCAAAAATTAGGGGGGCGCGTTGTTCTGGGATGGCTAATCTTCACAGATGGATTGGTTGGTTAGGAAAGTGCTAGAAAAAGCAACTGCGTTGAAGCGCTGAATAGTCATTGATAAGCGCTGAAAAAGAAAAGTTGTCTCTCTATTGTCTCCAGAAGTTTGGGCAAGTCGGTAGCCAAGAAGGTTGATTAAAGCAAGGCCTTCTTGGTTTATTGGACCCAGCGTTTCAAAGGCCAAGGGTACAAAGCAAGATGGCAAAATGGCAGTGTATTTGGTTGTTTTTCTGTCTGCTGCGATCTCAGCAGCAGCACCAGCAACCTCAGCTGATCTGGTGCGGTATGACACTGCCAGGGTGTCGATGACAGTGGCATCCCAGGCAAGACTTTTGCCACCCTCCCATGGAATGAGCGTCACACCATCTGGGCGTCTCCCATCAGACCTAGCAAGTCCAGTAGGCTCCTTAGTAACCGGGAAGCCAGCTTTGGTGAGGCCACGCCAAATGATGTCATTTAGTGAGGCGTGTCTGGCAGTACGCCCTGGCCCAAGGCTGCATGACATGCCATGTGAGCCGTCCTCTTGGACTGTCGCTCCACAAGGGCACTCGTGAGGAGCACATAAATCGGCCCCGAGGCGCAGGCCTGTTGCAATACGGACTGCCTCGTCGCTTAGCCTCAATCCACAAGCGCTTATGGGGAGTGCTAGGAGCCAATCACCCGCATGTGGTGAGGCGACTGCTCTCAACCTGGCCCTGTAATATTATTATTATTATTATTATTATTATTATTATTATTATTATTATTATTATTATTATTATTATTATTATTTTTATTATTATTATTATTATTATTACTACTACTATTATTGTGGGGCGCGGTGGTGTAGAGGTATGTTCGGTGCCTTGCAGCCGGAGGGTTGCGGGTTCGAATCCACCTCAAGGGGTATATTTGGTGCCTTGCAGCCGGAGGGTTGCGGGTTCGAATCCACCTCAAGCCGCCGCGTAGGGACCCTGGGCAAGTCCTTCACTCGCAATTGCTCATGCGCTTCGGCGTGAAACTCCGATTCAGTGTCCGCGCTGTAGTCGGGAGCGCCTCTGAGTAGAAATCTTGAAGGGGCGCTATATAAATATCTGAAATGAATGATTATTATTATTATTATTATTATTATTATTATTATTATAACCTATCTTGTTGAATTTAATGTGCTCGTTTCGTATGTTACCAAATAATTCAGATCCTACGAATTCAGGAACATTTCAATCACTTTCTAGCGTTAGAAATTTGCGGCCGAATAATTCTATGACCTTTCGCTAGATGGCCGTGGAAAACTGTCTGATCTGTAGCCTACATGAATTCTAACAATTGAACGACTTGTTATGGCATCAAAGACCAATGATGTCGTTGGGAAGAAACCTCTGTACAACTCTGTCTGTGTCTGTCTGTCTGTCTGTGTCTGTCAGTCTGTGCCTGTCTGTCTGTCTGTCGCAACTTCGCAAGCATAAAACTGCACACACGCACACAGTCACACACACACACACGCACGCACACACGCACACATGACATGTTCATGTTTATTTGTCTGATGTCGCTTTATGCTTGCGAGGTACAGCAGGGCACGGTGCGTGGTTACCACTCACACACACATACACACACACACACGCACACACACACACATGACATGTCTGTCTGTTTGTCTGTATCTGTCTGTCTGTCTGTCTGTCTGTCTGTCTGTATCTGTCTGTCTCTCATTGTCACAGGAACAACATGTAGGTATTAGGATTTTAAAGTTTTCAGCAGCAACCGCACTCCGTACCGAACTCCGCCACTTCTCGTACGCTGGCAGTGCCAGTGCCAAGCCTGGATGAAGGAGAAGAGCGACGCTAATGCTCTTTCTAATCACACAGTGTCGATAAACTGAAACAACTGCGCACCGTGCTTCAGCTTTACAGCAAATAGACCTAATGATTGAAAAAATAGTAATAGTCCCTGATTGCAGTACCTCGACCCATATTCACACTAGGCGTTTCGGAATGCTACTGAAGAGCTTTATTTGCCTGATGTCGCTTTACGCTTGCGAGGCACAGCAGGGCACGGTGCCATCATCATCATCATCATCAAATATTCGTTTAATAGAAATTCAGGTTGACAAAACCGCAAACTGAAACAGATAATCATAGAGTTCGGATAGTTCTAGGTCGACAAGCCATGTGGTCAAACAGTCAATCCCGCCCAGGTGTTATTCAATATTGTCAATACATGTTCTTGTACAGGAGTCGTGGTATAAAATTTCTATTGTCCTTCGGTGGTAGTTTGTACTCGTGGGCCCGTGTTCGTAGGTTGTAGCTATGACTTCGAGACTCGGGAAGAAATCTTCTTAGCACGTGGTGCGGGTCAGATGTTATGGCCCTGAACAGGGAATCATCGGCCGCGACGGCCAATTGCTCCGCTGCAGGGGCGTTTGGAGGAAGAAACCCGTTTCGCTTTAGCCTGTCCAGAAGTTTCTCGATCTTGGCCCGGTCGCGTGCCTGGGTAAACCCCCACCAAGCCGGCGATGCATACATCAAGGATGCAACTGTGGTCATTCTTGCGACCACATGGATGGCGGGAGGGGGGAGGCCGTGAGATCGCAGGACTCGGAGAGCGTACCTAGATGACGCGCAGGACGAGAGTACCTCTGTAAGATGTGGAGTCATGCTGAGGTCAGAGCTGATGGTCACTCCCAGTACCCGGATGGAGTTGACTCGCTCTGCACCGGGTACTATCCGAGGAGGATAAGCTGTGCAGCTCTTTCCCTTCCTGAAGATGATTAGCTCACGCGTCTTAGATGGATTGAGGCGGAGGTTGTTGTCTTCTGCCCATGTAGATATGTGATTAAACTCTGCTGCGGCGGTTGCTATGTTGTTTGAACCGACGAGCAGGTACGTATCGTCAGCGTATTTGAGCATGACATTGAAGTTGTGCCACGCACACAGTCACACACACACACACACACACACACACATGAAATGTTCACTTGTTATCACCGATTAAGTTTAACTAAGAGCAACTTATAAGTTAGATTCTGTTTCAGCCAGAAATTAACATCTTTCCTTGACACATCATTAGGCCTACTTTCTCTATCAGCGGACTTAAATCATCTACAATTCTACATGCGTAACAAAGACTTTAGCCTTAACAGAAAGAACTTTTACTTTTCTGACTCGCTGTCGAATTTCCTTGAATCGACTCCGAATTCCGTCACAAAATGCGATGTGAAATGGCCGACTGTCATTGCAATTTTCAGGGAGCTCGCCTTCCCTTCCGCGCTTGCAAATGCGACTCGCGCACAGAAAAAGTTTTCTTTCTCTGGCGTTGGTGATATATAGGTCTTAATGCTCTTTCCTGCTTTTCCGACACTAGACCTATTCTCGACGTTTATTTTAGGCTACTTTTATTACCGACTTTGACCTTTGCACCTAGTCGATGAGTAGCTAGTTGCAGGGAAACAGACGCCTGCAGATACATTAGACTGATTAGAGTGCTAAGTAAGTTGTAAAGGGCGTGTTCTGGCTCAGTCAAGGCTGACTGCACACGTAGCCCCTCCCCTTATTGTTCTAAGCCCCTCCCCCTATTGTTCTAAGCTCCGCCTCCTTTTGTCTCTGGGCCTTGGCTGTCACCTGCCATTCCTTTGTTCTTGGGTTGGCACCTGCTCGTCCATTGTTCCTGGGTGCGGGGTACCTGTCAATCTAGTGCTAATGGCCCCCCCGGGCCACCCCCAGTCCTTTGTTCATACATCAAAGCACAATGGTACAATAAGGGGAGGGGCTACGTGTGCAGTCAGCCTTGACTGAGCCAGAACACGCCCTTTACAACCTACTGTGCTACAATAGGGACTGCCTGAAATGCCACGTTTTCTTTAGACTTTACGGGGTAAAAACGAAGTTTTCGTTTGATGTTAGGTCATTAAAATCGACATTGCTTTCAGTCAGGTTCGACTTAATTTGTAAGTTTAGCGTTGCCTATTAACCCTTTCTCTACCTTGCCTGTCGGATTTATCTGGCGGAGGAAATAAATCGTATTCCATAACTCCCTAAGTGCCGGATATACATGTATCCGGCAACCTACTTAATATCGTTTATTTAACGACGCCGTCATATCGACGATGATAGGCGTCATTACAAGGATCATATACACTTATACAGAGTACACAAATGGTCGTATTCGACTGCGCTAACAGTTTGTGCCTATGTCATTTTAGTAGATAGATGCTAAATATGCCTAAGATATTAGTAGTAGTAGTAATAATAATAATAATATTTACATTAGAGTCAATGTTTGCAGCATTTTGCTTTGCGATTGTTCTGTGTTTGATTTGCAATAAAGAGTTCTTATTGATGATATTCTGCTCTTCTCCTTTAATTGCTTTCTTCTTGGTCTTCTTTGTCTTCTTCTTTGCCTACGTCTTCTGCTTTGTCTTCTTCTGTTCCCTTGCTTAATGGCGCAAGGGCCGCCAGGGTTAACCGGATCTTTCCCTTGCTTAATGGCGCGAGGGCCGCCAGGGTTAACCGGATCTTTCCCTTGCTTAATGGCGCGAGGGCCGCCAGGGTTAACCGGATCTTTCCCTTGCTTAATGGCGCAAGGGCCGCCAGAGGTAACCGGGTCATGTTCCCTTGCTTAATGGCGCAAGGGCCGCCAGAGGTAACCGGGTCATGTACCCTTGCTTAATGGCGCAAGGGCCGCCAGAGGTAACCGGGTCATGTTCCCTTGCTTAATGGCGCAAGGGCCGCCAGAGGTAACCGGGTCATGTGCCCTTGCTTAATGGCGCAAGGGCCGCCAGGGTTAACCGGGTCATGTTCCCTTGCTTAATGGCGCAAGAGCCGCCAGGGTTAACCGGGTCATGTTCCCTTGCTTAATGGCGCAAGAGCCGCCAGGGTTAACCGGATCTTTCCCTTGCTTAATGGCGCAAGGGCCGCCAGAGGTAACCGGGTCATGTGCCCTTGCTTAATGGCGCAAGAGCCGCCAGAGGTAACCGGGTCATGTTCCCTTGCTTAATGGCGCAAGAGCCGCCAGGGTTAACCGGGTCATGTTTCCTTGCTTAATGGCGCAAGAGCCGCCAGGGTTAACCGGGTCGTGTTCCCTTGCTTAATGGCGCAAGGGCCGCCAGGGTTAACCGGGTCATGTGCCCTTGCTTAATGGCGCAAGAGCCGCCAGGGTTAACCGGGTCATGTTTCCTTGCTTAATGGCGCAAGAGCCGCCAGGGTTAACCGGGTCATGTTCCCTTGCTTAATGGCGCAAGGGCCGCCAGGGTTAACCGGGTCATGTTCCCTTGCTTAATGGCGCAAGAGCCGCCAGGGTTAACCGTGTCATGTTTTCTTGCTTAATGGCGCAAGAGCCGCCAGGGTTAACCGGGTCATGTTCCCTTGCTTAATGGCGCAAGGGCCGCCAGAGGTAACCGGGTCATGTGCCCTTGCTTAATGGCGCAAGGGCCGCCAGAGGTAACCGGGTCATGTGCCCTTGCTTAATGGCGCAAGGGCCGCCAGAGGTAACCGGGTCATGTGCCCTTGCTTAATGGCGCAAGGGCCGCCTGCAGAGGTAACCGGTGTATCCGGCAATTTTACGTTGTCTGTTTTATAACCTCGGTATACGGAATAACGTTGCTTATCGTCATCCAAATTATGTATAGCGACTATAGTCCGAAGTCTGCGGTGGCCAATCCCCATAACTTGGTTATGACCCATGGCTTACCCAGATGACGGCATAAAATAGATCACTAGGCTAACGTGAGGCCAACAGACATAGTTACGTAGATACATGCTTATATGCATACATGCATACATACACACATATTATATAAACACAGAAATAAATACATACATACAGTCATACATATGACCTACCCATGGGCGCAACCACGGTCCAGAAGTTGGGGGACCTACTAGAATGTCTGAGTGGGGGAATTGCGAGCGCCGAAGGCGCGAAGCTGCGATTGCCGAAGGTAAGAAGCCCCTAACGACTAGGGGGTAAGAGGGGATATCGGGGTCTGGGGCGTAGCTCCAGAATCCGACGCAATTTTGAGCATTTGATACCAAATGGAGTGCATTTTGGGCTCTTGTTTACCTCAAAATTTTCGAAAGTTGGGGGGACACGTCCCACGGGTCCCATAGGGTGGTTGCGCCTATGGGTCACCTACCATGTACACATATGTAATGTAATGACGATAATTTATACAGCATCGTTCATACGTACATACATACATATATACATATATACATACATACATACAAGTCACACAGGCATACATATGTACATACTACATATACATAGTGAAAGATATGACTTACAATGCATACATACATGCGTACGCACGTACATACATACGTAGACACATACATACATACATACACATATAGGCATACGTGCATATACAATTATACATACATAGGCTACATATACTCAAAGACATGACTTGCCACGCATACATACATACATATATACACGCATACATACAAACGTACATACATATACGTACATGTATATAAATTATACATACATACGTACGCACTTATTCCTCCGGTCACAGGATTTTTTTATCTCCGAGGACCTAATTGAAGGCTAAATGTGAGAGCGCTTTAATTATGGGTTACGTGATATGCAAAATGTGGAGGACAATATTGATGGGGATTCTATAACGAGGTTCAGGAATATAATCTAACTGGAAATCTTCGCTCACGTGAAATAATTATGCTTGAATTGCGCTGCAGCGGAAACATAATTAAATGTCAGTTAGTGGTCTAAATCAGTTTTCATGTTTTCCAATACAGGCCATACTAGGTCTTTATCGCCGTTACAGTTCTAGGAAATTTTTAGGCTAATTTCAGCATGCATATCAAGGGTTCCGGGGAGAGTTTAGCGGCTTTAGCCTAGTACGTAGTTGGTAATGCAAAGCATGCCCTGGTCTAATATAGACAGATAGGCTAGGCTAAGATTGTCCTAGAATCATAATGTAGGCCTGTGGTAATTTATTTAGCAAGTTGTGCGCCTATCTTAAATGATAGAGTAATTATGAGATGTTTTCCTTATTTTGGCTCCTAAAAGTTCTCTAGTTCTGATTGTTCCTGGCGAGGACCTCATTGTGAAAAATAAACACATAAACCTAAGTACATGTGCACTTGCCATAGTCAAAAGAGTGCATATGCACTAACGGCGGCAACCGATCAATAACCAAAGCCAGCCAACAGCCAGCGTCAATGGCAGACGTAGACACAGCAAAAGCCGAGTCCATATCAAGTGCACGTGCACTCTTAGCAGCCAGCAGCGACATGATTGATTTTGAAACGGAAGTGAAGTCGATTAACAGGGTCTGACATTAAGCACCCATATTGCTAAACTAGATTGGTGCAGATATTTGACCTGTGTTTAACTGTTTACTGTGTATAACATAATGTATGATATATATATATGAATAAATATATATAATATATATATATATATATATATATAATATTATATATATTTATGTGTGAAGGTGTAGATATAAGCAGTCCGATTTACATATGCGTAATAATTGAATGCAGATATAAATTCTTAGTGAACTGAGACTGCAGTTTTCTTTAAGAAAAGACAGCCCAGTTAGTTCACAACGTGATTATGCAGTAGGTATACTGCAGCCAAGAATAATAAAAGTTGGGACTGCCAACCCTCGTGTGTTGTCCAATATGCCCTTCGAGTTGGCTTAAAGAAATAACAATTATACTAGGTAACGAAATCGAGACGCTGAATAGAGTAATTATGCATTTTGGAAACAGAATCTGCCCTTTCACTTTTATTATTCTGAAGGCAGGGATATTTCCATGTTCCCGCAATAAATCATTCTACAAGACTTGGCAGTCGTCTTGCTTGGTGACCCTAATATTTATGCAACAGCTTAGAAAATTTGAGGGGAGGGAATTCCTTCACGTTCCCTCCCCCATGCTTAAAAGTGGGGAGGGAATTCCCTCCTTTCCCTCCCCAGGATTTACGGCCCTGAGATCTACGTTTTCAAAAATGTCATTAAGAGATTGCTCAGAATAAAAGCACTGTCCTGCTAATCTAAAATCGATACAAACTGGTAGTATGTGTTGTACTGTGAATGGAACTTGCACTCCACACATTGTAATGTCTCCACAATTGTAGAGCACATTTCCACAACTCGCTCAGTCCAGTTAGGCCCTGTTTGGGGGATAGTATAAAGGATAACACTCTCGCCTGAAGTTTTCAAGAACCCTGTTCGATTCCCGTAAGGCCCCTGGGTTTAGCTCATACCTTTATTCCCTAGCGCCGGTGAATAAGCTGGTCTCCCTGACGTGGCTTTTGTGGGCGCTGAGAAATTTTCGAAGATTTACATTACATTACATTACTAGGTGGCAGCAAATGTACAATGAGCTTAGGCGCTTTCATGGCTGCAACTTTGTTGATTTATGCCTTCTGTAATTTGTGTTCTTGTGAATTGTGTTTAATTGTCATAACATATAGGGCCTACATGTACAGCGCAGTGCGTTTGTCAGGCATTTCATTAAGGAATAAATCTTATTATTATTTTTTTTGCCCGAGGTATTAATGATCCCTCAGGCGATCCAAACAATATCCGGAGATGTTACTGATGGTGATCTGGAACGGCAACTCACTCGGCAGTGTCTGGTTGGGCAAATGTACCTCGGAAGGCAACAGCATTAAAGCGTTGAATGGTGGTAGACATGCGTTGGAAAAGATAAGATGTTTCTCTAATATCTCCAGAACTTAGTGTTAAACGTTTTCCCAGGTCCTTAATAAAGTCCAGTCCAATTATTATTATTAATAAAGTCCAGTCCAGTTACTATTATTATTATTATTATTATTATTATTTTTTTTTTTTAAATATTTTTTATTATTATTATTATTATTATTATAAGACAAATTTATTTCTTCATGAGTAATTATTATTATTATTATTATTATTATTATTATTATTATTATTATTATTATTATTATTATTATTATTATTATTATTATTATTATTATTATAAAACCAACAAACTTATTACAGACTGATTAAAAATGGCTGTTTCAATACTTTTATGAGACGTCATTCAGTCCTGGGTTACTGCTGTTGCAGTCCGAGGTGGTTAAAACAGACAGAGAGTTTCCAATCTGTAGGGCGACCGAAAGGCGTTGCAGCAGATGACTGGTCTCACGCTGGTTATTATTATTATTATTATTATTATTATTATTATTATTATTATTATTATTATTATTATTATTATTTAGAGTTATCACTACCATATTATTTCTTGTTTGCAAATCAGCAATGTATTTGCAAATTTCGAAAACTCATTCAGTTCATGCAGCATATAGTCTAGTGTTCAACTGCATTAATTACGATATTCCGCGTAGGCTAAGCAGTATGGCGGACGAGCACTCTGCGGAGTTCTCGGAGCCAATAAATCTTTCAGTAACATCCCAAAACCGTAACAGGCAGCCAGAAAATCGGAAAAGAAATGCAGATAAAAGCGTGAAATATAAACAAGAAGGACAAAATTCATTGATGCTTTGGCCTTTGCTCATTCCGGAGCTAAGGGAGTCTGCAAAGCTATGCAAGTGCTGCTGTAACAGTGGCTGATATAAAAGGTAGACAAAGTTATTCCGAAAGATGTCAGATACATTTGATCACAATAAGTTTATTTTAAATTTTTCACTTTTCAAGTTCATTTTTTATGATTATTAATGCCTCACTCTAGAACGTTTGCTTCAATTTCACCATTAATGTTTTGTTTACTAGGCCTACTAGTAGACCTTTAAAGTGACTTCATTATTGCAGGATTTTTCTTACAAGTTGTAGGCCTACGCATAAGAACAAACCAGAACAAGATGATTTTCTGGTGTTGTATAATATGCAGTGATATGGTCTCGAGACCGAAAAATGCGTTCTTGGTCTTGGTCTCGAATGTATCGGTCTTGGTCTTGAAAGGTGCGGTCTTGGTCTTGGGCGTCTGGTCTCGGTCATTCGCCTTTGGTCTTGGCCTTGGACCGTTGGTCTTGGCCTTGGGTGGGAACGAGAGTGGAATAGGCCTAGTTGTTAAATTTTCGATATTTGCCAATTATTCAGAGATAGCTTCGAATTCTTGCGACGATCCGACAAGGACAATTAAGCGAGAGAGGACCTCATTGTTCGTTTCTTATCAGAAGCGACAAGAAAACGTTTAGACACAGTTGAGTCTGACTGCTGGTGCTTTAGTGACTAGTTAGGCTTACACTGATGCAGTTTCTCGAGGCAAAATCAGTAGTCGGGCAAGCGTTGCAGATCAGGTATTTGGAGGGGAATTTTTCTCTACTGGTAAAGTTCTTTGTATCCCGCAACACCTGCCCCTTTGAGAGTGTGCTCTTCATGAGACCTCACAGACTTAGGGACAAAAACTATAACTATAATATATAATAAACATCTGATTTGAATTATGGAAATATGTAACACTACAATTGAGAATTACGTTTACGGTCTTGATGCTTAGGTCTTGATCCTGGACAGTGCGGTCTTGGTCTTGGACCACGCGGTCTTGGTCTTGGACGGACTTGGTCTTGGAATTTTGGTCTCATGCACAACACTGAAAAAATGCAGTGTGATCATCTCAAAGCGTAAACGTCCACCTGAAGGCTCTGAAAGAACGAGTCCTATATTCAGTCACAGTAGACTTACTAGACTAGGGCCTATAATATGTGCAGAAAGTAAGAGATGGTTTGACGTTCGTCTTTGCTCTTCAACAATCCTTAGATTCCTTACCATTTTCAATTTTTCTCGATTCAGTCTCAATCGCCTAATGTAGCATCACGTGATGACTGATGGAGAGTAGGGGTCTGCGGGTATACCCGTACCCGCGGGTTTACCCGTACCCGACCCGTACCCGCGGGTCGGGTACGGGTCGGGTAAGCATTTCACGGGTCGGGTCGGGTACGGTAGGAGCATTACGGGTACGGGTATACCCGGTTTTACCCGTACCGACGTGAAGTTTGGGGATGTAGGCCTAATAGTAAGCCATGCACCTTCAAAGACTTGCTATAACTGGCGGCATCCTATCTATGTACCACTTGCCTGTGTTTAACTACATGTAGGGCCTATATCTGTGCGCCTTAGTGAACTTAGCATTCATTAATAGATGTACAAATTACAGTTACAAAGTGGCTTGTTTCCATTAACACAATCTGAGCGCTTTTACATATGTCTGATCTGAGTTTCAGACCATATAGATTGGTTAATCATTTGAGTTTGAGCCTGAAATCTGAATAAGACACGCTGAGCATTAAAAAATTCATGTGGGCAGCACGATTGTTCATAAAGCAGGTTCAATGTCATCACCATTCTCATGCTCGTAATTATAATTACTCTTATTATTATTATTATTATTATTATTATTATTATTATTATTATTATTATTATTATTATTATTATTATTATTATTATTATTATTATTATTACCGCTATAATCATCAACCTATTATTATTACTATTACATGCTTTGGAAGACTATCGGACTGATAGGGACTGGGACCATGGGGAGGCCTATTAATGACGTGGCGGTTACGGTACGGGTACGGGTATACCCGCGGGTACGGGTCGGGTTGGGTAGACATTTTGACTTCGGGTCGGGTACGGGTACGGGTAACGGTCTTGTATTACGGGTACGGGTCGGGTAGCCGAAATGCTCTACCCGCAGACCCCTAATGGAGAGACTAGGAGAACTGAAGGTCGTTGGAAGGCTCCTCACGCATGAGTTAAGAAATCATATGAGCTCATGGCATTCCTTCAGGTACCGCACTTCTACGAGAATGTAATAACAGCTGCAGCTGAAAACAAAGGACTTAGCAATGAACCAGATATTTATGAACATGATCAAGAAACTTTCTGTAGACTTGTTGAATATGTGTTGCAGTAAATAAATAACATAATCTATATTTTAGTTTCACATCTTTTTGAAATGATTACTAATGGCTTTTCAAATAAAACAGCTTGTGCCTGTCCTTTGAAACTATAAAGGAAGATGCCAAACGAAAATTCAGTTTTGAAAATGTTATTGAATAAACTTTTCCCCAATTTTACCTTTAAGAAACGTCAAAAAGAGTAAGAAATAGCCTGTGAGGATTTTATGCGTAGTTAGGTTGTGCCTTTATGAATATCTTGCATTAATTTTGGTTAATTTATATAGCGCCACCTCAATACTCTGAAGCGCTCTCTGCGCTAGTCTAAATGATGTTAAATGTCATTAAGAATAGAAATTTAGCCTAAGTAAGCAGAACTGGGCAGAAGAGGAAAAGCAACAAGTGGCGGTTCTATAGGCACACATGGAGCCCAACCAGCGGCGGAGGGGTGGGATTCCCGTCCAATGTTGACATCATCAGGTTCAACGTCTCTGCGTCAATATGTGGACCGACGCCTGCAGGCGGTAGCGTCCGTGTGACCCACGATAACAGAGAGACGCCCCTTACCACTAGGCACGTGGACATCGTCGCATGTCGCTCTATAGAAGCACTGCGGGTGACTGACCGTTGCGGTCACTCCAAAGACCCGCGTCTCTCCTCCCCGGCACAGACGTATGCCGGGTTGTACATGGGGTACGCGGACCCTGGTGGCCAGATTCGACCGTACATCAAGAGGCCCACCCTTCCTCAAGCAGTCACGTAGGCCAATGAGACAAGCTAAACAACAGACATTGTCAGATGCACAAAATCCACGGCAGAAATAACGAATGAGTCCAGTCCAGCCATTAACTCAGCCTCATAAACTCCAACATTTTAGAAACGAATGAGCAAATTCTGCATTTAGACAAAACAATCTGCCAAAATACGATAGAATTAGGGGCGGACCACCGACCCAACGATTCCACTTCCTTCGTCACTTATCATAATATATACGGCGCCTTTGAAGAGCGGGTCTCTCTGAAGGGGCGATATATGTAGACCTGTCATCACAATTACAATTTCGACACTTAGAAGTCTTAGACTGCATGCATCATTAAGGGCTGCGGCTTCATTCCTTCTAATGCCAACATGACGTGGCATTCAGCAAAATTAAACATTTATTACCAGAATCTGTATTTCTGTGATACCTATTCATCACGTCTATTACAAGAGCGGAACTGTGATAGGATAGCTAGAACAGTTCAGTGTCCAGTCGTCAATGATGAATGAGGGCAAGCGGAGGGTTGTTCCGATTGACAGGCGAGGTAGGAGCTCAAGCGAACTGCATGGCCGAGATCTATCGGGAGTGTGCCCCACGAATACCATGGAAGTCCATGGATTAAGGCGCGGTCTCTTTCAAATAGAATGTCAAAGAGAAAGAGTCTGGAGGCAAAGACAGTTAAAAGATGTGATGCAAAACATATAGTTATGGGCAATTGGATAGTGAGTGAATAGCCTGCCAACGTAGAGGGTTGAGAGGTTTGAACGTTAGAGATACACTTTTAGTGGATGGGTGACTTGGACTTGAAGGTTAATCAAGCGATTTTAGATATGACATTGTGGTGATGATTGGGGGGTTGGGGTTTGGGGTTGTTATTGTATCGACAAGATTGTTCTCGATAACGTGTAGAAGTCTTTTTTAAATGCCATAGAACTGTTAGTGGGGCACGGTCACACGGTATAGCGGCCGACTGGTTAGAGCGCTCAACCTGTAACGTGGAGAGTACGGGTTCGATCATTCACTGAGAGGTGAGAGGTGTGGGGACCTTCAGTGAAGACTTTCGTACAGAAATGCTCAGCGTCATCGATGATCTGTCGTACGGTAGTCTGTGCACTTTCGAACTTTGGAAGGAGGACGATTTCAAATAGAGACGAATGACATAGAAAGAAAGTTGCAGTAGTCAAGTTTAGAGTCGCTGAAAGTGGCTAGTATTGCGCGGGCAATAATCAAGGATGGGTGGTCAACGGAGTCCAGATCCTCACGGATATGCATATAGGAAGAGCGTGATGAATGGGGATGATGCGATTGGTGATATGGGTTGAAGATGATTCTAAAAATAGAATCTGTAAATAAATTCCTAATTGCAGAATTTATGTATAAATATGAACGGAAATTATTGCCCCAAGTTTTTGATGGTTATGTCTTGCACTCCTATCAAATTCATTCATATAATACAAGATCCCAAGATAACTTTCGTAGTATTTACGCTCGAACTAATACTAGATTTTTCAATATTAAATGCAATAGACCATTAGTATGGAATACATTACCTGTTCATATTCGATGTTTGCCGACTTTACAATTATTTAAACAACTGCGCAGTCTCTTAAATGACACACGACTGTAATTTGTAACTTGTTTTATAGCTTAGTTAAGTTTAACTCTCTGTTCAGTTGATCATGTATATGATCCAATTTTTTGTTGTTGTCATAGTTAAGACTTCGATGCATGTTTAATTAGAAAGACGACTGTTCTTCGTCGCCATCTGTACTGCCTTTAATTTGGTGACCCTATTCAAGCGGAACTCTGTTCCTTCTGGGTCTACCGGTTGTTTCTCAATACCCATGTCAATGTCTCATGTCTATATTTTTTATTTTACTGATTGTTTTTGGGATTCAATAAACGAAGAATGAATGGGAAAAAACATTGCCAACTGAAGAAGATTAAGGAGTCAGAGATTGGAAGTCGAACAGTTTGGATAGGTTAATGTGATTGTTTGCTGAGTGGAAAGGCATAAAGTAACAGTGAACACGAGGAGACGGTGAACACTGCAGGAGAGAATCCTGCCAGGGGCGGACTGGGGAAAAGTTGCAGGCCGGGCAATTCAAAATCATGGCAGGCCACTGGGGGATGGGTCCGGGGAGAGGCTGTGAAATTCTGAACGGATAGACATTCTTGTATCAGTTTGCTAAATGCCTTTACTATAAATATAATCAAGAGTTGTTTTCGAAAACAATGTTATTAGGCCTCCACATCCTGTTGCGCCCATTTCACCTTTACTCAGTTTCTTGGAATGAACAGTTTTGCTCATCTTTACGACTGTCTGCACATGCTCATTCAATATCAAATCATGTTTGCTGAGTACTAGCATTTCCAGAAAGGTTCCATGGTCTAATGAGTGATCATCGAGCGTGTAAGCAGCTTCGTGAGTTTTCCCTTTTCCAAATAAGTTTGACAATATCAATAATTCTGACAAGTACATCTTGTTTGTTTCGTACTTGTGCTTCAAGTAGGCCTACAGATTTGTGACAACAATGAAGTGACATCTTGATCTTTATCTGATTGCAAATGCGCCCTGATGCAATCATCATGTTTACTTGAACTTTCATGCTCATGAATTCTTTGCTTAACCTGACGTCAATCATTCATGCCTTCTGTGAAACTACTCGTTCATCAATTTTGCTATAGGCAATACAAACTGTACAAAATAGTTTGTAAGTTCTATCGCAAAAACTAAGCCATTGTCTGTTTGATCCATGATCTCTAAAAAAACGTCTTCCTGTGATCATATGGCAACAATCAAATTTTCAAGCATAATGGCTGAATGGGATGCAACCTAAAGAAAGAACTGATCGTTCCAATTCGAGGTTTAGAAAATGCATCCAGGTTTTCTGTTAATTGAAGAACTGGGCTGCATGACACTTTCATAGTAGTTGTTGTAAGAATTGGAACCACATGGGCATTGCTACCTTCTGTCGTAAATGATGATGCTGAAATGTCAGTTGCAGAGGTTGCCTTTTGCGTTACTTGTGTACTACTTGCACTGGTTAAACTAAATAAATCTGTAAGTCCTCTACAATCTACATTTGTTGGCTTCAGCAGAAATCTGTACCAGTGTTTTGTCACGTTCACTTTCGGCGGCAACTTTTCTTTTCCTTACACCCCCGCTGTTACCTTCTTCCATTCATACAGTCTTTCCTATCATACATAAATTCATACTATAAACTTAATTAAAATATTAGTTATCTGTTCATCTTAATTTCACTTGGTGAAAACTGAAGTTACTTTATAGAATTATTGCATTATTTAATTCATGGGATATAACATTGAACTTCCGTCTTCCTGTGTGAGGAAAAGTCAATCGAGGATTCGACGATTTAAACTGTGAGGCGCATTGAGTATTTGAGTTCAATGAGTTGCATAGGCTAATTATTATAGCCATAAGCCAGTTAGATGACATCTGAATGTTAATAATTATAGTCTACTGTAGTCTGCAGCGTCCCTGCGACAAATCCGTCAGATGTTATTTTCAGTTTTACTTTTTTGAAATCGTATTTCCCAGGCCAGGCCACCGGGCATTTGCCCGGTTGCCCGGTGGGCCAGTCCGCCTCTGAATCCTGCTCTTAATGTTAAGTACATTTACCTCATATTTATGACTGGATCCACATCGTCTTCATTCCTAAGCCGACGCTACTACTGACAACGCTGTTGTGCGATGTGGAGAAAGCGGACACGGGAATAAACACATAGGCCAACAGACCTAATGCACTGGTTGGTG
The DNA here is from genome assembly GCA_020284085.1 of Aporrectodea caliginosa. NCBI lineage: Eukaryota > Metazoa > Annelida > Clitellata > Crassiclitellata > Lumbricidae > Aporrectodea > Aporrectodea caliginosa. The sequence goes on from JACEVL010001014.1 coordinate 2,170,897, forward strand.
GCAATTACACTGAGGTCGTACAGTACGCTTCAATATTTCATGTTATCTCGCAGATGCCACGAAGTGCCAGGGCACCAGCTTGTTCACAAACGCTATGTCGTGTCAGAGGGGTTGTCCAGTGTCCAGGGATGTTCACACTGGGGGGGGGCCGAGTTCGGTTGCAGGATAGACCAGGGACAGGGGGCATTGGCGTGTCATTTGTTACATTTGTCTCAGTTGGTCATATTATGGGGATTTTATGGATAATTTTCATTCGCTTGAACTTCTAATGTATGAGTTCTTGGAGTTCTGACTCTCTGTCACCATTTCAGTCTTCTGAGTGAGTATGAGAAGAGTGTTCGAACGGCTGTCATCATGGTCTCCGGCGCTACCATGGACTATCTTAAGCAGTTTTAGGATACTAAGTGGATAGCGTCAGGATTCAGTGGGAAGGTCTACAGCATCTGTGGATTGGTGCTGACCGTTCTACTGCAGTGACGATAGTGAAGAATGTCGTCCTCCACCACCACAGACCCGGTCCATGCAAAGGGGATGACCAACTGCAGCGAGGTTCCTTGTCCATAAGATTCGTGTGTTGTGGCGAGCCTTGTCGCTTGTCGTTAGTTACTGTTCTGTGATGCTACATATAATCTAAGAACTGCAAGCATGGTGTCTTCGGGATCAGCTCTGAATTAAGTCATTCCAGAGGTTGGGCTCTGCGTGTCGGCGGAAGCACGCCACTGGTGTCTCAGCTTGTAATATGCGCACTGTTCTTTATTTATAAACTTTTTGTCCTGAATGACCTCAACATCGTTTAGGTTGGCGAAGGCAGCGCTTGAATGTGAGGTAGGCTATCTAAACGGCGCTTTAGTACGTGTCTAGGAATACGTACATGTACGTATGCACGTACGCAGTATGCGTGCATACTGCGTGCATATAAATTTGTATGCATTTGTGTATGCATAATAAGTACATAATGTGTGTATACGCATATTCGTGTGTATGTATGTACTCTTTCATTCATTCTTTCATGTCGAGTCATATGTAAGTATGTAGCAAGTACTTGCATATAATTCTGACAGTATTTGTGTTAGGTGCATGTGCACTTTAGTTGTCGTTTTAGGACAGATCAGTAAAACGCGGCCGTCTGCCGCTATTGCTGTGGGCTTAGTACGCATGCACTGACCCAAAGCGCGCAACACACCGCCTGTGTATACTACGCTATACGCAGTTGAGAAACTTCAAATATTTGGCCCTCCACATATTACTCATATGAGACCTATTTTCATTTGACCCCTCCCCCCCTCTTCTCAGGTCCAAGCCATGCTCCCCCCGCAGATGCAGGCCCTGCGTGTCCATAGATTACGTTACTGGCTATAAGAGAGGTAGGAGTCCTAACATTAATGTTGGATAAACAGATAAGACGACTTAGAACAATAGGTGTAGGATTGAATATGAAGAGATAAGAGAAGAGATAATGGCCTCAGAATTGCGACTTCATATCAGCTGCGTTCACTTACCATCATAACCTTGAGTTAATTCAAGTGGCGTTATCATGCATGCAGTTGTGGGCATATGTAGTCATAGCATATAGGCTGGGCTCGTCTGCTTTCAACTTGACCTCTGTTTCTATTTAAGCAATAGGCGGTGGCACCATATGCTATAATAATGTCATACATTCTTATATTATTATAGGAGGCATGTGTAATCATTCACGAAAAATTGTTGTAGAGCTGTAAAGGGTATCTGGAAAAGCTGGCCTCGTCCTCCACAATATCAGTGAAAATGCTTCGTAATGCTATGGCGTTATAGAGCTGGATACAGATGGATAGGCCATGGAAAAGGAAATTGAACTGACATGACTATCGAGAGATGGTTGAAAGGCGATGGCCAACCTCACAGATGAAATCAACGACGGAAGAGTTAATCAGGTCCAGTGTTTCGAAGGCAATGGGTAGAAGATAATTAGGCGAAGATGGCAGCCATGAACTAGTTTTCGGCTTACATTATGGTAGCCTGTTCTGCATTTGCTGTGTGAGCAATATAGGATGCCGCAAAATCAAGGAAAAAACGTCATAACTCAGCCAAATATTATTCTATTTTGGGTGAGTCTTTCACCTATTTGCTAGGGCCGATAAGAACTGAATTCGAGAATACATAGAACCAGAAGGTAAGGCTAACATAATCCAAGGCCAGTTCAAGGTCAAAGGTAAAAATCAATTGGTAAATGTTTTTGTATTTGGGTGATTCTGAGTTATGGCAGTTTTCCCTTTATTTTCACCTTTTGAAAATGTCAAAATCAAAGAACAATTACAGAATCACTCAAAAAACAACATTTGGCTGAGATATGGCCATTTTCTGTTAATTTTGATCTTTTGACCTTGAAATGACCTTGGATTATTTTAACCTTTAGGTACTCTGTCTTCTCGAATGTAGCCCTTATCTGGCAAAGAGGCTAAAGAATTACACAAATAGAATAAAATTTGACTGAGTTATGGCCTTCTTCCTTGATTCTGACTATTGACCTTGAAATAGCATTGGAATGTGTCAGATTTTTGTCATAGTTCTTAGATAGGGTAGCCCTTATCGGCTCGAGCAAACAGGTAAAAGAATAATTAAAATGCAACAATATTTGTCTGAGCTATGGCTATTTCCTCTGATTTTCATCTGAAATTGACCTTTTTGACCTTAAAATAACCTTGGATCGCCTTACATTAATAGTCTTGTTTCTTATCCCAGATAGCCCTTATCAAGAAGATAAACACAAGAAAGAATTAGCTGATTGCAGGAATTATTGGCTGAGATCTGGCCATTTGTCTCTGATTTTTGCTAGATTTCATTTTTTCTGACCTTGAAATGACATTGAATGATCAAAAATTTAGTGTCAATATTTTCCCCAGATATAGCTCACTTCGAGACAAACAGAACAAAACAAGATCATGCAAATTGGACTATTTGTTCATTTTTTGTGATAAAAAGCGTAAATTGAGAATGGACCCAAGTCCCGAGGCTGAGCGCCTACAGTCCTGCAATTTAAGGGGTCTATGGGTGGAGGTGACAGAGCTCGCAGCACACGATGACGCTGCCGCCGACAGCCCGTCGTTGGTAGAAGATGACGCATGTCCGGTATTCGTCGAAGCGCCACGCAGTGGCGTAACGAAAGGGGCAGAGGGGGGCAGCCGCCCCCGGGCGCAGCACCAGAGGGGCGCAAAATTAGCTTTCAGTGGTACACAGTACTATGACAAGAACGATTAAAAGTGAGAAAAAAAATTGAAGGGGGCGCAGTCATCAACCTTTGCCCCCGGGCGCTGATACCCTTCGTTACGCCACTGGCGCCACGCGTAGCCTACGTAGAAAGGCATTCGTTGCATATCGGTCGGTATACGTTGAAGCGTGACCAGTGAATAACGGTCGAGGTCACTCCAACGACCCGCGTCGGTCGGTCGGCCTCCAATCTCCGCCTAGACGAAAACACCCGGCGAATAAATCCGGTACGTAGACTCAACACCAATAAACACCAAAGTGTTTGAAATCACTGTCTAAATTCTACATTTAAACAAAATATATTCCGTTGAAATGACGGAGAAGTCGATCAGCCGGTTGTTTTCTTCTCGGTGGGGAATGGCCGACTGGGGTCATTGGAGTGACTTCGACCGTTAGTCACTGGTGGCGCTTCAATCATCTACCGACCGACACGCGACAAATCCCTTGTCTACGTACTCTTGGCGCCTCGACGTGTATCGTCTTCTGCCAATGAGGGACTGCTCAGCGGCAGCGGCATCGTGTGTGCGAGCGCTGTCATCTGTGGGCCCGCCACTAGTGACTCTTCCAGCTTAATGAGCACTGTTTTACTAATTGATATATTTTCTTTCGTAATGACATTTTAAATCGTATAGGCTAGATTTTGGTTTGCCCTTTTGAGCAGCGCTATATAAATTCACAATTACATTACATTACAAACGCCCAAAAGTGCAAATAGACATAAAGAAAACGTTAAAGCCCGATGAATTAAAACGAACAACGAGATAACCACTGTCACGTTGCAGAGGAGATTCCTGCAGAGGCAGTGGAACACGTGACAGTAGAACAACCAATGGCTGGGTCATCGTCTCTTACTTTTCTTTGTTGCCTTGTTGCCTATATCCTTGCTCCTCCACATTCTGATTTTTTCCCAAAATGTTTGGAGTTCATCCAGAAATCCTCAGATTTTTCACTTGCAGCATCTACTACAAACGACTGACGGCAGACTATAACGTCCACGACGACAGCCTTTTAACTTCATTCATTCATTTAAGAGATTTATGTAGAGCCCTTCAAGATTATCTACTTAGGAGCGCTCCCGACCGATCTCCGGCTAAAGAGAACAGTTAGAGAAGAACGTGGCCGCAAGGGCACTAGGCATTAGGCGTAGTGCCACAGGGAGCTCATTCCAGATTGCAGGGCCAGCCAAAGAAAAAGCACGGCACTGCGCGTGCATAATAGAAGTCCGTGACCGGGGAACAAGAAGCTCAGCCTGCTTAGAGGAGCGGAGAGAACCACGGCGCTGGATGCTCAGGATGGAACAGCAGTAAGTAGGGCCACACCCGCGTGGCAGCGACAAACCAAAGCAGATATCGATCCGGTTAGTGATCCGCTGTGGGAAAGGGAGCCAATGCAAGACATCCAGCATATATTCAGTGACATGCGACCTATATAAGGCGTGCCGCCGTGCCTAAGACCCGATCCAAACACCCAACCCAAACCGCCAGAAGTCCCACGTACGTAGAGGGCGCTGCAATAATCAAGACGGGAAACAACAAAGGAGTGGATGAACGTAACGGCAGCATTAGAGGTTAAAGAACGGAAGACCGCTCTAAGCTGACGCAGCTGACTGGTAGTAACAATCGCGGCATAGCAGGTCTTGGTCCAATGTGACACCAAGGTCTCTGATAGAGGATGAGATAGCAAACTGCGGGAACTCCTGAGTCCTGGGCAAGGGCCTCCACAAATCAATCTTTGCTGGCGCGTGCCAAACCAAATAAGCTGGATCTTAGATGAGTTAAGCCGTAGGTGATTGGAGGACATCCAGTTCTCCAAAGCCTCCATTGCCCGGTTCATGGCCCGGACTGCGGTAATGGCTGCTGACACGGGACAGTGCAAATACGCCTGCAGGTCATCCGCATAAGATTGGCTCAGCACAGAACCAACCGGCCAGGAGAAGACAAGATCAGCAGTATAAATAATATATAAAAGAGGGCCCAGCACAGAACTGTGGGACAGGTAAAACGGGGACAAGTTTGAACAAATTATTTGGAAAATAAGCCATTTTTCTTAACATCTGACTTCAAGAATCTGCTCGCATGTCAGCCTCATTCAGCACACCAACTTCTGAACTCCAAGAACCACATTCCTAAAGATTCTCTTAAATTATTCTTTTCGCTTTTATGTATGTATAATCTGAGCATAGGCTATGTGTTTATGTATGTAAATTTGGTTTAGAGGCGGCATGTAGGCCTATAATTTGTTGTTAAATCCTCCTCTGATCGCTGTGAAGCTCTTTATGTACGGTAGCTAATTGCTGCGAAACTGTAGGGCCTAAGTGTTATCGCAAGTTTCGCAGTGGATAAAGGTGCACTGTTTCTGATAGATAGCAGAATATCAGTTAAATAGCTGCGCTGTGAATATAAGCCCTAAGCCATGGAGGAATTACAACTCTTTATGACTATCTATATGACAATTCTATATCAGTGTGCAAAGGCATTCAATGCACGAATTATTGAAATTGAGGCCAACTCAATGTAGGCCTATAGTTTTATGTCACTTAACATAGCGTATTAACACATTCAAGCTAATATCCAGCTATTTCATTAACTTGCTACGCGATGAAAGGTTGAAAATTAAATGCTGAGAATCAATTGACAACATTTGTTTTACCCTTATAAACTGTAGCCGAATAAAACTTATAAAGATCAACAAATAACTGTATGTATTCTTTATGTTTAATAATTCCGTTGTACGTGAGTTTACGCGAAGTCAGTGCACGGACTGATAAGCGCGATAAAATATAAGACAGGTCCATTGAAAACGTTGAAGTGTATACATGAATAAATACAAAAACCTCCTTGATACAAAGTTCATTAGGCTTCTTCGTTGTCCGGCAGAAACAGGATCTGCACCATAATGGCAGGACTTTAAATGAAGTTGTTGATCGATGTGCGAACTAACTGAGCAGCCAATTCTTCACGAAATAAGTACAAAATTTAAGTACTGATTGCCTGATTGCTGTCGTATCAAATTTTCATATCTTGAAATTAGGTAGTATACCTTATATAATAAAAACTAGTCATTGTTCTGCATTCTTAAACAGTACCACAAATCCAGACCAACCGGTTATACACAGATTCATTAAAGACGGTGCTGCGTCAGAATTGTTAAACTCAAAAAACAAAGATTTTCAGCATACAACCAGAAGGCCAGCAGAGGTTCTTAGAAGGTTTCTGATAATTAATCATGCATAATAAATAATACACACTACAAGTATATGCATACTTGATTGAGTGTTTGTTTGATTGATTGATTGATTGATTTAAGGTGGTTATTGATTCATCAACAACATAACTCAACAATAACATTTCCAAACGCTTACAAAGCTGCTAGATGCAAGATTTACCACTAGAAGTAATTTCACATGGGCTGACGATTTACGTCTAAATAAATCTTTTAAAAAGTAATATAACCCAAGGAAACCACAGAAAGCATGCATGAATACCTAATGAAATGTACATAATACATGAGCATGTATGATGCACACATGCATACACAAATAAATGCATAGACCTACTTTGAAAATATTCAGTTCATTAGGCTTCCAATTTCAAATGAAATCATCATAGCCTTTATCAACATGATCTATGTTATTACAAAACAGACATCAAAACCAGTCTGAAAAACGATCTATCCTCTATATATTACTTACACTAACAATAAATAGCAAGCCTATGGCTACAATCGATACCTTTAACAAAATGCATACATTTATAATCACAGGTAATAAATATGATGGTAATAAGTTAAAGCTTTCAAAGGCATACTTTGATAGTTTTCGACAAGAGAGATTGGCTAGACTCATGCAAACCCAAAAAACTATACCGGGGTATACAGTTAGGCCTAGAGCCCTAGATATACACTTTATGAACATAACTTTCGAAACGGCATATTTAATATTTTAAAACATTAAAGGTGTTTTAATTTTTTAAATGTCATTATTTGTGAAATTGTTTAACAAGATAAGAAAGTCAATGTGACATAGACAAATTGACTTAGACATGTATTAATTTAAAATTAGTTTATACCCTTAATTCTACTGTCAGGTTAAAACAGAGATTGATGAACTAAATCTGGAACAGCTGGTTTTAATATTCAAGTGTCAATATTCAGAATCGTTTCGCTTCCATGACAGGTTCATTGAGGTCGTACTGTCCTGGAATGGATTGCGGTGACTTGGATCCTTTCTTCTCCCAGTCCATCATTGCCTTAGGCTTGTATCCACCTGCTCTTTGGCCCGGACATTCAGTTCCAAAAAGACGGTCAAACCAGTTGAAGAACGGTTGGTAGTTACACAGTGGTTTCTGATGGTGCATGTCATGTTTGATCGATCCACCCCAGAATGGCATCCACTGGTGAGGCAAGAAAGGAAGATCGTACCCGATGTGTGCGTCCACACTAACAAGGATGCTGAACTGCATGAAGCTCCACTGAGTCAACGGGTGTGCTCCAAACCACCACGGCGATGTCGTAGTGTACATGCCAACCGTTAACAGTTCGTACGGGTGTAGATACTGGGTAACCCAGGCCATGGGACTGCTGTAATGATGATGAACGGAATGTACATGGCGATAGAGGAAACGAACCTTATGGTGCAGCCAGTGCCAGACGTAGTACTCAAAATCGAAGATGGCTAGGGATGCGTACTGTTGCCAACAAAACTCCCACAGACCGGGTGCCAGTGTGGGCAGCGTTGTCGCAGGCGTCCACACAAGCTGAGCGATCGACACCGGAAGAAGGAACAACAGATGGTTCCAGAGCGTCAGCAGAATGGCGTTTTTGACAGCTGGCCAAGTGACGACGCGATCTGTTTGGATCTTGTACTTCTGGATCCACTTCCAGTCGCGTCCATAAAGGTCGCAGATCGTGAACGGAACCATACACGTGAAATAGAAGGTGACAGAGAGGATGATTGGGAACAAAGGGGACGATACATACTTCTCGTATCCAATTCTTAAATCCCAGATGGGCTGCAGTATGCGGAATTCGCCCGGTTCTCTCTCGAATAAACTCGATGTAAAGTTGTCTCTGCTCACCGTCTGGTTAGGCAGCAGACCAGGAAACTGGAAAAGTCTGGCCAAAATAGCATCAACAATTGTTTCCGTCATACTGAGATTGTTGTGACTTCGTAACGCTCAACGAATCACTTTCTTCTAGCACGTTTTAAAGAACGTCGCAGCTAATGATGACCAGCCGAAATAACTTAAATATTTTATGTCTCCCAGATGTAATGCTAGCACATACGACGCGCTTATTCTCGTGAAGGATGCGCTACCGTCACACCGATGACGACGCCGCCTGCATGGATGGATGTTCGCTGTTCGTTCTCTGGCAGCAGCTATAAATAGTCTAGCTGTGCCTCACGTGATATCGCTAGCGTACGTGCAAAACACAAGGCCAGCAGACCACGATGCAATCACTAATCTCAACAGCCTTTAACGCTTTCATGACGGTAAGAAGGCCGCAAGCTCGGACATCTATAATCTACTAATTGTTGTGCAGAGGGGCAAGAACTGAGTGCGTGTACTTGTTATAGGCCTGTACAATGTATATGCATGTATTATATTGAGCTGTCAGTTCAGATTCGAGAATTAGGTAGATTTGCGCAGTAGACAGCTATTCATGGAGTAAAGTGCAGCTGCCCTTTCATTCGACGTAGGCCATACGTGTAATAGTCCAGTTTACGGCCCAGATTTATGCCCTTCTGACAACTGGGAACCTAAGTGACGCATCAGAAAAGTAGGGCACCTGAAGTTGCCTTTGTCTGGGACTGCCTCTGAGCTTCAGATGTGACCTATAATATCTTGAATACATTATAATTATTATAATGTTTTCAAGATCTTTTAAGGTTACAATGACACCTTGCAAAAGAACGACGTAATGAAAACGCTTGTATTAAGGGCAGTGATCCTGGTTTATAGGGCAACCGCAAGCAAGGCAGGCGTGAGAACGAAATGACTGAGGATCAAAAGGAACTGTCAGCGACAGTGGCAGACAAAGACAGAACTCTAGAAACGATCCAAGTAGACAAGACGTCTGTACTTAAATTGGCCGATATATTGGACGCCACGAACTGTACGTCTTCGTTGTGATTGATGCACTACGATGATCTTAAGCCCTGACCGATATGAAAGACAAAAGACAGAACTTAAGGTGTGCACCAGCCACAAAGGATAACTTAAGTATATGCCATATCATTACAATGTACCCATATCCTTTATGGTAGATGCCCCACGCCGTGATTCTCATCTCTTCACATCTCACTCCGAGGACGTTGCTGGCGATGTATTCCATCAGAGGCAGATCTATAATAGTTATTATCTGCGATACGTTTGGAAGTCGAACGATCATGTGACCTAAGTTACGACCTGTAAGGTGATAAAGTCGTTTACTCATTTCCTCCTCCGCTGCCAAACGCGCCGCCATCTGTCGACTCCGATCCCAACAGCTATCTCTTTATTCAGAGGTTGTCAGCACTCTATAGTACATGGTCTTCTAAAACTCAGCTGGCCTTAACTGAAGACCATCATATCCAACATGCTGGCATGCTATAAGTCACTAAGCCCCAGTAGAAGTTATAGGAGGGTCACGACGGTGGATAGAACGCAGGATTAGGTGATTCGCTTAATTACTGACCTCGAGCAGTCAAGTCACTTTGAAGATGATCGATTCAGTCGAGATGGGACCATATACTGTGTTACTCGTCGTGAGCATTCATCCAGGTGGGAAACCAAGCGCCCTCGAAATACTCAACCCTATTGAGGGTAAAGTATTTGATTCGCTGAAGTTACCCACCCTACAAGCTTTGCCTTGTAATCCCAAACAAATCCATTCCCTAACTAAGATGGACATTTCCATAAAAAAAAGAACTAATGTTACACCGCCAGAAATACGGGTCAATTAGAATCTCTCATGGACCCATAAGCTAGGAGGAACTTAGCTTAATAGACCTTAGAATGACGGGAGGAGCATCGAGGAAAACAGAGAAGGTGAAACCAATGAGAGGAATGGAGAAGCTAGATCAATGAAGGAAGGCGATTGAAAAAGAGGAGGGGAAGAGAAGGAGGAGCAGGAGGAGCAGGAGAAGGAGGACGATGACGAGGAGGAGGAGGAGGAGGAGACAAGGCGACGGAGATGAAAGAGGAAGACAGAACAAGGTTAGGGGTTTAAGAATGTGCACCAACCACAAAAGAAAACTTAGCCATAAGTTAGCGTTACATCGTTGTTTCTTAGTGCATGTGTACTTTATGAGCTAATTTTAGGATCGCTGATGCTTTGATAACCAACACGAAGTTTGAAAGCGCAGACGTTTAGGCCTACTGATAAGATGTAATCGATAAATAGTGTAGGCTTGCAGCCTTGCACTAATCTCTGCAACGGCAGTACTCACTGCACTGGTTAGTTGATTATTAAATTGCCTCATTTATGTTGATATTTCCTTTGAAATGGCTGCGTACAGTTGTACCAGTCTAGACTGTCTAGTACCAACATGACTCAAATTAAACATAAGGCATACAGTTCTGTAAGGTAATGCAGTTCAAGTTCTTAGGCGTTAAGGTTGTCTTGAAATCGAACCTTCAGTCTTCCCAGTGTTTACAGCAGCAACGACACGGCTATAGGGTAATCGGTGTCACCTGTATAAGTATCGTATCTATAGCCTGATGGCACGAAGTAAGCAAGTGTTAGCCTTGTCATCGGCAACCGAAGAGAGAGAGAGAGAGAGAGAGAGAGAGAGAGAGAGAGAGAGAGAGAGAGAGAGAGAGAGAGAGAGAGAGAGAGAGAGAGAGACAGAGACAGAGACAGAGACAGAGACAGAGACAGAGACAGAGACAGAGACAGAGACAGAGACAGAGACAGAGACAGAGACAGAGACAGAGACAGAGAGAGGGGGGGTGGTGGATGATTTCTACGTCCATCTTATCTCGCGTCTATACTGAGCACCTAGATGCACTGCGTCTTCAGTGGACTCAAACTCACCAGATTTTCAGTTATCCGTATTTTGCAATTTCGTCATCAGATGGTTGGGTTGGTAAGATGTGCTCGAGAGTTGTTAGAGAAGCGGCTGATCACCACAGAATGAAAGCCTATCATGATATCATCAACAATATCTTGGAGAGGTCGTCTCCAGGTCGGAATGGGGTCGAGGAACGGACTGCGAGGAAACTATATATACGTTTCCGACGGCGAGGGCAGAAGAAGCTTCCTTTAGTTGGGTTATCGAATACGTTGGTGGTCTATGTATTTCGAGGGACATCAAAGACCCTGTCGGTCAGATGGCGCTGGCGTCTGTAGGTAGACCACTGCAGGACAGAACAATGGACTCCGCTACCTAACAAAAGCCGCCCATTAATCGTCATGCAGCGGTCGGTCGGGTGGTCACCAAAGAACAAAGATCTGTCCAAGTGAACTCTCAATGCCACTCAGATTTACATGACATGCTGTTGCACTATGAGATTGATTTTCCAGTTTGCAGGAAAATTAATTGGGGCTTGATAGTGATACAGTACGTGACAGTGGGAGTGTATATAATTATATATCTGAACATTTATAATATAGCACCTTTTAGTTACTTAACTATGGGCACTGACTATTATTTGAAAGCATGTTTTATATACATGGCCACTTCGGAACTTCCGGTATGTATACGCCTATATGTGTATATATGTGTGTATGTGTGTATGTATGTCTGCATGTAAGTATGTATGCATGTATGTATATACATGCATCTATGTATGTATGGATCAGGACACTTAACACAGCGTTTTTTGGTAGGCCTACCTCATAAAAAGTGGTATAAATTGTAATTCCCCAGAATACTAATGTGCATACATTTTCATGTCTACTTCGTGTCATCACTTCTTACATTAGAACTCCATAAAACTCGTTCCAAATGAGGTGGTGGTACTCTGTCCCGCAGGTTCTTGTCCTTATTCTCAGATAAAATCTAGGCTCTCAGTCTCTAGGTGATGTGAACTAGTAGGCCTACTTCTTTTGATGGCCTATCTCCTGTGCCTTGTTCTCTCTTCTACCGGCTGTTAACTTAAAATTCAACTAACAGTTCCATATGAAAACTTCGTAATTAAAGTTTCTCATCTCCTGACTAACAACATGCTTAAGAGTTTAGACCTTGCCTGCTAAAACCTTATATAGGTTTTTGCCTATAATTATTGGAACTTATGGAAGTGCGCTGAATAACTAGTATTCTATACAACGAGATCATAATGACGGTTGGAGAGAGGAGGGCTGATCGTAATGGCTCAGACATCTGAAGCACTTCGTCGGCGGCGCCAACTACAGCCGACGGTAGAAGCCTTGTCGTCGCTCGCTCGTTAGTCATCCGTACAGCCGCCTCATTGTCAGGTATGAATTGTGTATCTGTAGGCTTAGTCGTGCACTTTGAGGTTTTGGAGTGTAGGACATTATCCCCCGGACATTACCCCGGACATTATCCCCGGACATTATCCCCGGACATTACCCCCCCCCAAGGTAGGACATTATCCCCCCCAGTCTAAGATATAATCGTATAATATTCTTGCCGAAAACTAGTCTTCACTTTATAACTTATTCACCGACTGACACTAACAAGTCTTCACATTGACCGCCAGGTACGAGTCAACTCGTACTTGAATGGGATTGCCGAGACGCCAGGTACGAACGAGTTAACTCGTACTTCAAATATATGCTGCCAATCAACGCTGCCTCTTGTAATGATAGCTCACATTTCGAGTCTGGCCCTGGCTTGTCGACGCTTTTCGACAGGGCTGACGCGTGTCAAATTTACGCCAGGAATGCCTCGTGTCAAATTTACAATAGGGCTGTCGGGATTAAAATGTTCTAGAGGGCTGTGGCGTACTGCTAATAAATGGTCTGGCGGTCAAAGTGTTTCGTACTGCTTATGAACTGAGCGACATTAACAAGTCTTAAGTTATATACATATATATATATCTATATATATAGGATAACATATGTACATGTATATATAAATACATTATATGTACATATACATATATTTACACAGAGGGGGGATAATGTCCGGGGGGGATAATGTCCTACGCAAAATCGGGGGGGATAATGTCCGGGGGGATAATGTCCGGGGGATAATGTCCGGGGGGATAATGTCCGTTCCCCGAGGTTTTGTGCACAATGTTGAAGACTGTCTATAGGCTATGTCCGTGTCACTCTATGGAGATAATCATGACGATTATCTCTATAACTTATTTGAAGTTCGCTTGGAAGTGCGCTGTTTTTTAGGTAGTAGGCCTACGCCATATCGTGCAATGACTTGTCTGAAACTTAAGCCTACACAAACCTTTGTGATCATAATGTTGCTTAGGAGGCCTATATAGTATGACACATAAAAACTTGAATAGCTACATCATGTATGTAACAATGGTCGACATCGATGATGACAGTTGTTTGCGGATTCACCAGGACAGCTGCACAGGAACTGAAAGATAGGATAAATGAAGGGAGCAAAAGATTTGAATTCAGAATACAGAAGACTGTAGGCAAACAACACGAAGAACACTAAGGGCGAGGCTTGCTGGCGAAGAGCTGGAGCAAGTCACGAATTTCGTGTATCTGGGGTGGGAGAAGATGACAGATATATAAATGACATAAAACGCAAATATGACGTGCAAATAATATATCAAGAGGAACCAAGCTATGACTCCATAAATCATTTACCTATCTCTCGGAGGGAGGATGAAAGGAGGATACAGGGGTACATGTGGAGATGGGCTGGTTGAGAGAAATTTTTAGAAAGACCAGACGAGAGATAAGATTCGAAATGATGTGATTCGGGATGAGTTGGGACAATGAGAGGATCCGGTGGAAAGGATTAGGTAATGTCGCGCATATACATGTAATCAAGGATGGACGGCGATATAGACTGCCAGCCATGGCAGTTTATATCGCATGGCATTTTAAAAGAATGTTTAGAACTGCACAACCCCTTTTCTCTCTTCCCATCCTCTCTCGGCCTTCCCTCCCCTCTTTCCAGTTACCCTTCCCTTGCCCCGTACCGTTATCCCCACACCCTTTCCCTTTCGCTGTCCCCTCCCCTTTCCCGCCCCCTTTCCTTTTTCCTCCCCTTCCGATTTTTAACGGGGGTTCGGACAGAGGTATCCCTCCAGAAAAATTGTGAAATTGCAGATGCAAGTAGGTGAGGTTTAGCGCATTTTAGACACATAAATAAACACTTTCTGAAGTAGTTCACTATAGATATTAGCTAATATAGTTTACATTTTAGAGCAGAAAAGCATGAAGCAAAATAGCAAAATTAAACAACAATGCACATTTATAAGCAGTATCAAACGTAATTTAACGTATCACGTGCCAATTGTTCACATTCTATGGAAGTTTTATCCTGTGTAGTCTGTACAGTGAGTGTACAGACTACACAGTCTAGTACAGTGTACTGTCTGTAGTGTTACAGTCAATCAGTCACTCACATCAGTGTCAGAAGTGTCTTCCTGACTCCTGACTAGCCTCAGCGAATACTCCTTTGAAATACGATTGTTGTTTACCCTTTGTCCTTTCTCGCACCCATCTGAATATGGAGGGGAGGACAAAAATATTTTCGACAAGTTGTACATATGCCTATATGGTCTTAACTCAATTTATTTTCGACTGGGCAACTAATCAAGGTCGTCTCATATGGCGTTAGAAATATGAAACACATTTGGAATCCAAACAATAATCCGAGCTAAAGCGTTTAAAGAGATTGGAAGTTGTTAATTCGAAAAAGATAGAGACCTGCATCAATGGACTGCCATAGTTATAGTCAACCCTATAGTCAGGGCCGGATTAATACTTCCGGGCCCCCTAAGCCAAGAGCCGGGTTAAGACATATGGGGACCCTAACCGCAAAGCAAAGCTAAATAGGCTATAGCCTATAAGTCTTAATTATCGAACTGAATGACACTAACAAGTCTTAAGTTTAGGCCTACACCTGAATGACATAGCGAACAAAAACAGGGAATTAATGTTTATCAATGACATGCAGAAATAGGCTAATTGCACAGAGGGGGTATTTTGTCGCGGGGGGATTATGTCCTACGCAAAATCGGAGGGATTTTGTCCGGGGATTATGTCCTACGCACAATCGGGGTATTATGTCCGGGGGGATTATGTCCAGAGGGGATAATGTCCTACACTCTCTAATTCAACTCTTGAACTTCTTGTTTCTGTTTCCGGCGATGTTCAATCTTGGAGAACCGGTATTGCGAGTTTCTCTTGATCCTTCTACACTGAATTGCTTTTCTTAGGCATACACAAATTTAATTGCCTGACGTCTGTTCAGTTGGGTGGATTGATGCTGATCGCTCCGAATGTTCACACGCAGTGTAGGCCTACGCATGACATTAGACTTCACTATGACTCTACTCAGGTTAACACCATAATTATGCAAATCAATTCGATTTCACATGTGGGGTGTTCGCATAGGCCCTAATCAGATTTCATAAGCCTCAAGCTGTCTTGTCGCACTAATTAATGCCTTCATTTCTAACAGACTCGACTACTGTAAGTCACTTCATTGGCATCACCTTAAAGACATTTTCATACACTAGAAATGGTTCAAGATCCTGTGACCAAATCAATTCGCAAACGAAATAGCCGTCCAATCAGAGCACACAGAACTCAAGCTGTCTTTAAAGTAGTTCAAAATTCTGTTTCAGTGCCATAGCAATACCATGAAACTTATAAATATAAATCGCCTAGACATGATTGTGTATCCGTGTTTCAACGTAGCGCCATCTGGCGAATTGTACGATACTAATATACTGTGAAGATCCGTTTCCGTTTGTAATGTTTATTTTGCGATGACGCCACGTCAAAGCTGATTGGCGTCATAAGAAAACACGGTATAGAGACAATATGCTAAGCTACGGGGTCCAACACAGGTGTGCCGGCGGCTACCCAACCAGAAGACCCCATTGGGGGTGACTTAGAGGTAGGCTTTTCCTGTGCTCACGCCTTACGCAGCGGAATTGGGTTTGCTCCCCATCCTGTCTTGGTATGTTCTTGGCAAATTTAATCTAGACTGTTATTTACAAGATTTTCTAGGAATGTTCTTTAGCGTGTATTTTGCTTCTTTTGCCTTCAGTCTTCGTTCCTCTTGGCCTTTTACCTTCTTCCTTCTTGTTTTCTACAGTCTTCGTCTGATGAGCCCTTCCCCATAGGGGACCTGTGGGATAGCCAGGGCCGATGAGAGGGGGGTTAGGGGGTTGCTGCCCCGGGGCCCGGTTCTATGGCATGGGCCCCTGGCAGGGGCCCGGAAATGTCTAAAACTATGTTCAATCTGAAGAAATCTGTGGGTTTTGGCCCAATGCAGTCTGTATATATTTATATATATATATATATATATATATATATATATATGAGACGGATGCTTCATTACGCATCCTTATGGTAAAATCCTATAGCTACGCTACTGCTTATAAAGGCTATCCTACAGTTTCAGTTATTTAAGTCACATCTGTAACAGTTGTTGTCATATTATAGTTGAATAACTTTAATTTAAAACACACTGTGCTTATTAGTATTATATTTCAGATTCATCAGCAGTCGGCCTAGAATATTTATTTTCTGGCAGCCGTAAAATCTTTTACTGGATGTAAATTTACGAATTGAAATTTGAGTTATTAATTTATTATCAAAATAAATAATACTTGAACTTACAACTGGATATACAGTAGGCCTACATAAGTCATCACAATAAGTAATTGATACCAAATTACCAATATTTTATATTATAAAAATTATTCCTTTAAGTTGATGACAAATTAGACGACGAATTACCATAAGAAATCTGGAGTTCAGAAAAGGAAAGAAAGATTAGCTAGACAGACACTTCTCCAAAATCTTGGATTTTCAATTTCATAAAAGCGAATAATGCAGCAAATCAAGCTGACAATATCATGGCTAGTAGTGGCAGTAATAGTGGAGTTGATGATCATAGCACAGAGCGATCGAGTTGTTGATGTAGTCTATGTAGACATTGCAAGTGACATATCCGCACCCTCTGAAATTGGACATCATAATGCGACAACTGTCACAGGTCAAGTTGACGTGAAGCCTGAAAATGGAAGCATTTTCATGCCTGTCAATGAAATCGCCGGACAAGATGACTCAGATAGATCTGTCGAGGCTAATGGACCTTTTAAACCAAAAATTGATTTTTACATCTACTTTAACTATTATTAATATTACCCTCATTATTATTAATGAAATATAGTTTTGTTCGGTACCCCCCCTTGGGGGTGACTAAAGGTCGCGTTTCCCCCTTTCCTGTTCCTGCCAATTCCAGGAGAGCAAGAGCTGAGCGGATCTCTCCTGCAGGCCGATCGGGGTAATATAACGGGCTATGAGCAGGGTTTGCATGCCGTAGCGGATTAGAGGGAGTGAACTGATCTGGCAGACGGGTGACCAACCCGTCTGGAGGCTCGTATTCGTGTTGGTACCTTATCTCTTCTGTTCTCCTAAATTTACCAGGGCCAATTTCTTCCTCACCAGAGGGCGTATAAGGCTGACATTCTCTGTCTGCGGTTCCCGGATTGGGAACTGTCGTTTGGTCCGAACGACCTGGGTTCGAATCCTCCCGTTTACGACCTTTCCTTAGGGTTTCCTCTAAAGCCAATTTTAGAGTGGCATTCTGAGATTGTAAATGCAGTACTTGGGCTTGCAACCAAATATGGGAATCCTCTTCTAGGGAGGGATCTATTCCTTGTGTCCCCTTTTCGTGAGGGACGGACCCTCTCACCTCCTCCTCACCTCCTGTGGCGCCTACAGACTCAGTCATCAGGCAAGTATCTGGCGTAGCCAATAATTTGTCTTTATTCATTTACAAATTATCGTTGTAACATAAAATGAATATTCCTTTACAGACAGGTATTTGTCGAAATTAACATTGCTGTTTGAATTACAGTCGTTTTAAATTAAAAGAATTATCTGCAGTACAATGTCTTGTTGTTTGCATTAATGAAACAAATTTACGCCTGTTTGGAGCGTATTAAAAGAATTAAGACAAAGCAGTTTAAGATATTAAACTAAAGACATCTACTAGTTAGGCAGACTCCTAAACAAATACTTCCCCAATAGACTAGAGCTATCAGAAGGGACGTGGTTCCTAACAACCACGGTGCTGAATTCAATCCCTAGCGTTGAGATCTCTCAAGGCTACCCCTTGGACTGTCACTGTCAGATTATCGGCAAAATGGCGCTTACACACTCTTCATTTTACCAGCCGTTCCTGTGCGACTTTCCTTAATAAACGCAGTCACCCGATCCTAGGTTACACGAGGGCAAACTCTTTAAAGTTTTTACTTCAAACCTCAACCTAAATGTGACTTTTAATTGCATTAATCATGAAAGATAAAACCGACAAAAAGTCCGCCAACAGGAACTCGGAAAACCCGAAGATACAATCACATAGAGCAAAAAGCATTAGAACTAGCCTTAATTCAGCCCTCTAGTGGTTGACTGCAGATCAACTGACTAGCGCTATATAAGCCCGCTTAAGCCCATGCTCTTAACTTAGAGTTTCTTAGCAGAATCTCTACAGTGTGATAGCCTTTTTACAGACTTACATCAGACTCGGGCTTGCAGATAAATCGAAAAACAACAAGGGGCCCTGATGGACTCTGAGAAGTGTCTGCCCCGGGGCCCGCCTTGGCTTTCGACTCCCATGGGGATAGCCTTCCCTCGTTTAAGACAAGAGAGCCGCCAGAATTATCCATGGTAACTCCATCCTTGTCTAATGTCACAAGGACCGCCAGGGTTAACAGGGTCTCATTACTTGTTTAATGACACAAGGACGATCAGAGTTAACCGAGTTTTATTCTTTGTTTAATGACACAAGGACGATCAGAGTTAACCGAGTTTCATTCCTTGTTTAATGACACAAGGACGATCAGAGTTAACCGAGTCTCGTTCCTTGTTTAATGACACAAGGACGATCAGAGTTAGCCGAGTCTCCTTCCTTGTTTAATGACACAAGGACGATCAGAGTTAGCTGAGTCTCCTTCCTTGTTTAATGACACAAGGACGATCAGAGTTAACCGAGTCTCATTGCTTGTTTAATGACACAAGGACGATCAGAGTTAACCGAGTTTCATTCGATCCTTGTTTATTAACACAATGACGATCAGAGTTAACCGAGTCTCCTTCCTTGTTTAATGACACAAGGACGATCAGAGTTAACCGAGTTTCATTCCTTGTTTAATGACACAAGGACGATCAGAGTTAACCGAGTCTCGTTCCTTGTTTAATGACACAAGGACGATCAGAGTTAACCGAGTTTCATTCGATCCTTGTTTAATGACACAAGGACGATCAGAGTTAACCGAGTCTCCTTCCTTGTTTAATGACACAAGGACGATCAGAGTTAACCGAGTCTCATTCCTTGTTTAATGACACAAGGACGATCAGAGTTAACCGGGTCTCATTCCTTGTTTAATGACACAAGGACGATCAGAGTTAACCGAGTTTCATTCGATCCTTGTTTAATGACACGTGAGTTAACCGAGTCTCGTTCCTTGTTTAATGACACAAGGACGATCAGAGTTAGCCGAGTCTCCTTCCTTGTTTAATGACACAAGGACGATCAGAGTTAGCTGAGTCTCCTTCCTTGTTTAATGACACAAGGACGATCAGAGTTAACCGAGTCTCATTGCTTGTTTAATAACGCAAGGACGTTCAGAGTTAACCGAGTCTCATTGCTTGTTTAATAACGCAAGGACGATCAGAGTTAACCGAGTCTCATTCCTTGTTTAAATGACGCAAGGACGATCAGAGTTAGCCGAGTCTCATTCCTTGTTTAATGACACAAGGACGATCAGAGTTAACCGAGTTTCATTCGATCCTTGTTTAATGACACAAGGACGATCAGAGTTAACCGAGTCTCCTTCCTTGTTTAATGACACAAGGACGATCAGAGTTAACCGAGTCTCATTCCTTGTTTAATGACACAAGGACGATCAGAGTTAACCGAGTTTCATTCGATCCTTGTTTATTAACACAATGACGATCAGAGTTAACCGAGTCTCCTTCCTTGTTTAATGACACAAGGACGATCAGAGTTAACCGAGTTTCATTCCTTGTTTAATGACACAAGGACGATCAGAGTTAACCGAGTCTCATTCCTTGTTTAATGACACAAGGACGATCAGAGTTAACCGAGTTTCATTCGATCCTTGTTTAATGACACAAGGACGATCAGAGTTAGCCGAGTCTCCTTCCTTGTTTAATGACACAAGGACGATCAGAGTTAACCGAGTCTCATTCCTTGTTTAATGACACAAGGACGATCAGAGTTAGCCGAGTCTCATTCCTTGTTTAATGACACAAGGACGATCAGAGTTAGCCGAGTCTCATTCCTTGTTTAATGACACAAGGACGATCAGAGTTAACCGGGTCTCATTCCTTGTTTAATGACACAAGGACGATCAGAGTTAACCGAGTTTCATTCGATCCTTGTTTAATGACACAAGGACGATCAGAGTTAGCCGAGTCTCCTTCCTTGTTTAATGACACAAGGACGATCAGAGTTAGCCGAGTCTCATTCCTTGTTTAATGACACAAGGACGATCAGAGTTAACCGAGTCTCCTTCCTTGTTTAATGACACAAGGACGATCAGAGTTAGCCGAGTCTCATTCCTTGTTTAATGACACAAGGACGATCAGAGTTAACCGAGTCTCCTTCCTTGTTTAATGACACAAGGACGATCAGAGTTAACCGAGTTTCATTCCTTGTTTAATGACACAAGGACGATCAGAGTTAGCCGAGTCTCATTCCTTGTTTAATGACACAAGGACGATCAGAGTTAACCGAGTCTCCTTCCTTGTTTAATGACACAAGGACGATCAGAGTTAGCCGAGTCTCATTCCTTGTTTAATGACACAAGGACGATCAGAGTTAACCGAGTCTCGTTCCTTGTTTAATGACACAAGGACGATCAGAGTTAACCGGGTCTCATTCCTTGTTTAATGACACAAGGACGATCAGAGTTAACCGAGTTTCATTCGATCCTTGTTTAATGACACAAGGACGATCAGAGTTAACCGAGTCTCGTTCCTTGTTTAATGACACAAGGACGATCAGAGTTAACCGAGTTTCATTCGATCCTTGTTTAATGACACAAGGACGATCAGAGTTAGCCGAGTCTCCTTCCTTGTTTAATGACACAAGGACGATCAGAGTTAACCGAGTCTCATTCCTTGTTTAATGACACAAGGACGATCAGAGTTAGCCGAGTCTCATTCCTTGTTTAATGACACAAGGACGATCAGAGTTAGCCGAGTCTCATTCCTTGTTTAATGACACAAGGACGATCAGAGCATAATCTAGTCCAAGTACAGGTCAAAGGTCAAACGACGACCACACCGGCTAAAAACAGACACCCATTAAAAGTTGGCTCATTTCAAGGGTTGCTCTTCATGGGTGGGGCGTGCGTGTGCCTACCCCTCCCCTCCATTCTTCTTTCGCTCTACATGGCACAGCAAAGCTCAATGAATATTCATTATTTGCAAGTTCCGCATTCTATTTGGGCCTTTCACACTTAGGCACGCTGCTAATTTTTATACGCACACGCTGACAATTCGTTCAAGCAATACCATCGTTTCACATAGGCAAGCACTCAATTTTTACTCCCTAGCATTCATCTAGCGCCAATACACATCATCCATCTTTGCTCAAGCATTGCAAGGCGCCATTTTTGCAATGTTTCTTAGTACAATCAAGCTGCGTATGCCACTACATTAGGCGTTTATACTTGCAACCAATGACAGTACAAGCCAGTGAATTATAAAATTATCGAATAAGGGGCTCTTTAATTTAGTAGTTGATATGTTTTGGTGCGTGGATACAAACTTTTACCACGTAAAGTCATGTTTAGTGAGTTCACACACATCCAGTTTATGAATCAGACTTATAATTTTCTAGAGAATTTGGTGAGTTAAGATGAGCATTTACACGAACCTAGGATTATCAACGTTATATGGAGGTGTGTTTCAAGAGCTCGCTAGTGCACGTTTACACGAGCTGCATAGCAATTACCCCATTGTAAGATTTTCGAAACCAAAAACACTGACACATACACAGCAAAGCTGACTCGGTTGGTATGAAGTTTTCTAAATTGAAATGAAGCTGAATTGAGCGTTAAAATGACATCCTTCTAAGAGACAGAGTGAACATGTGGTTTTTTCAAAGAGGCTAGGAAGCACTTTCTACCCATGGGGAGGCTGAGGCTGAGTTGACTCTCATTTTAGAAGACTAGGCATTTCTCATTGTAGAGAGGTTGGCAGCGAGGCTAAGAAGCAGAGAGGCAGAGAGCGGCTACGAAGCAGAAAGAGTCACAGAGCTCGCTTTTTTCTCTAGACATGAGGAGGCTGAGTCAAATGTAATTTAGAAAGACGACAGAGAGCTGTTGATATTCATCCTTGCAAAGCACACGGTAGGCTTTTCGCTTTTAAAGCAAGCTGAGTTTTCAAAACTTAGCGTTTGCAAATTTAAAATTTGAGATCTTCTTCTTTGCAACTTTAAAATTTGTGATCTTCTTCTTTGCAAATTTAAAATTTCCGAAGTTGTGGTTTTCAATCCCTTAGATTTCTGATGTCGTGGTTTCCATCTTAAAAATTTCAGACATTCTGGTTTGCATCTTTTAGATTTCAGACCTGGTGGTTTTCAAAATTTTTATTTCACAAATTCTTGTTTGCAAATTTAAAATTTCTGAAGTTGTGGATTTCAATCCTTTAGATTTCTGACGCTGTGGTTTCCAACTTTAAAATTTCAGACACTCTGTTTTTCATGGTTTTCAATCTTTTAGATTTCAGACCTGGCTGTTTTCAAAATTTTAATTTCAGAACTTCTTGTTTGCAATTTTAAAATTTCTGAAGTTGTGGTTTTCAATCTTTTAGATTTCAGACCTGGCTGTTTTCAAAATTTTAATTTCAGAACTTCTTGTTTGCAATTTTAAAATTTCTGAAGTTGTGGTTTTCAATCCTTTAGATTTCTGACGTTGTGGTTTCCAACTTTAAATTTTCAGACACTCTGGTTTTCAATCTTTTAGATTTCACACCTGTTTGTTTTCAAAATTTTAATTTCAGAACTTCTTGTTTGTAAATTTAAAATTTCCGAAGTTGTGGTTTTCTATCCTTTAGATTTCTGACGTTGTGGTTTCCAACATTAAAATTTCAGACACTCTGGTTTTCAATCTTTTAGATTTCAGACCTGGCTGTTTTCAAAATTTTAATTTCAGAACTTCTTGTTTGCAAATTTAAAATTTCTGAAGATGTGGTTTTCAATCCCTTAGATTTCTGACGTTGTGGGTTCCAAATTTAAAATTTCAGACACTCTGGTTTTCAATCTTTTAGATTTCAGACCTGGTTGTTTTCAAAATTTTAATTTCAGAACTTCTTGTTTGCAAATTTAAAATTTCCGAAGTTGTGGTTTTCATCTTTAAAATTTCAGAGCTGGTGTTTTTCAAATTTTGATCTTCAGGTTTGCAACTTTAACAATTTCAGAGCTGGTGTTTTTCCAAATTTTTAATCCTCAGGTTTTCATCTTTAAAATTTCAGAGCTGGTGTTTTTCAAAATTTTAATCGTCAGGTTTACATCTTTTAGATTTCAGAGCTGGGGCTTTTCCAAATTGCAATCTTCAGGTTTGCATCGTTTAGATTTCACACTCTGCGGTTTTAGAGCTGGGGGTTTAATCCGTTAAGTTTCAGAAATTCAGGTTTGAATCGTTTACATTTCAGACCTTGTGCTTTTCATCCTTTAAGTTTAAGAACTTCAGCTTTGCATCGTTTAGCTTTCAGACTGGCATGGGGGTTTTCCAAATTTTTAATTTTCAGAACATCAGCTTTGCATCGGTTAGGCCTCACACTTTTAGGTAGCTCAGTTTGGTATGACGATGTCTTCTTTGAAAAGTTGCTGAGTGTGACTTAAAATGAGATCTTTTAAGGGGCACCTCATTTTTCAAAGACCCATGAATGAGAGAAAAATTATGTCTTTTCTGTGAACTGAAGACTAGTCGATTAAACTTAGCACAGCCGCTGCTTGTATGCCTCTATTTCTGAAGCATTGCTCATCGAATTTGCGTGTTTTTAGTTGGCATTTTTCTTACTAAACCACAAACTTTCCATGTTTCAACTGTTTCAACTGTTTCAAATGAAAGGTTTTAATCTATTTGACTGTGCTTGTGCACTGAAGAGTGGCAGCGGAGCTGCCACTATGTTACGGAAGCGGCGGCGGCGGCGGCGGCGGCGGCGGCGGCGGCGGCTGGGCCCTTCCCTCATCTTACAACTATTCATGGGCTACCATGTCGCTTTCACACTATGGCGCTATAGCATCACTTTGACTAAACATTTATTCGTCTGTTCGATACAACAGAAATGGAAAGACGAGCATGCTAGTTGAAATTTTTTAAAGAGCTTACAAATATATATGGCCCTCGTATACATTCTAATCGGAACATGTCCAAGTCTTATAATTTTGGAGTTTATACTGCAAACAGAGTATCAATCGTGAAATTCTCTAAAGCTCAACTGTGTCCACTAGCAGCTTCAAGAGGTGTTGGCTGGCCATGCGTTGCAAAACGAGGCATAGCATTTTAAAATGGTTCACGGGTAAATTTTCTATGTGCAATGGGGTTGGGTGCGCGGAACTTTAATTCTATATTGCAGCAGTGTGCTTATACAAACGTTCTTTAAAAATTTGAAGTGAGTACTGTAGCGGCGCATGTAGAAGCCGCAGCTGTAGAAGCAACAGCATGAGCATTCTGATTAGCAATAGTGATGCACATGGAGCATTGGCTCTTTCACCATTTAACTCAAAGTCGATATCTGTTTTGGATGTGTATGAATTGTTAGCTGCCGTTAATCGAAAGAGCTTATGTGAAGTGTTTGCACAACAACGGCGTGTGTTATGAAATTTAATAACTTTCTGCGAATCTGTTTAAGTGTATCAGCTGTAGCTTGTGTCTGTACAGGCGCCATGATAGAAGGTTTAGTAAGACGAAGAGTTTAGCCTAGTGTTATAGTGCATATACGAAGAAACAAATATAAGTGAATAAAATTTTAATGAAATGGACGTCGACTTGGATGTTCAGAACAAGACAATCGTATGCATTGTAGAATACTAAACCATGTATATTCGGGCGATTGCGAGAACACTTTCGCCACACAATGGGTAATTATCCAAAATGTCAGCCCATCTTGAACAGGTTATGACGTGGGCGCACTGCAACACCAGAATTTCTACACTATTCGATTTGCAATTTCTACAAATCATAGCTGTTTTAAACGTTTCATTCACCGTCTTAAGAGTTAATAGACGATATTTCATTGATTTCTCTTCCTTTCGCACAGCTTCTGCCATGCAAATTTCACATATACAACCAGAATTTCCACACACGTCGAAATGACAGGGCTGCATACCAATCAGTTCAGTTGTGTTTAATATATGCTCGTCAGCCCCATCTATTTCGTCTACACCGATATGGCAATTATCGTTTGACGGTTGCTCACACAACAGGCCAAGCTCCACCATGTCTTGCTTAAAACACATTTTTGCGCACAGTTTGAGAAAAGTAGCGAATTTTTGACAACTCGAAGTATAATGATCTTTAGATTACGAAATTACAGCTTTGAATCGACTCTCAAAGAAGTGAGTGCTCAAGTTGCAAATTTAAAATGCCACTCTACACTCAAAACATGAAACATATGGCAAAGGTTGCCATCATTCTATATTCACACCTTTGCAACGCCATCTTTCTGAGTTGATTGTTTCTGTAATGCACATTTCAATGCTTCTGATTCTCATCCCTCAGTTCCCATCTTTCTGAGTTGAACGTTTAAATGAGCTTTAGAGAATTTCACGATTGATACTCTGTTTGCAGTATAAACTCCAAAATTATAAGACTTGGACATGTTCCGATTAGAATGTATACGAGGGCCATATATATTTGTAAGCTCTTTAAAAAATTTCAACTAGCATGCTCGTCTTTCCATTTCTGTTGTATCGAACAGACGAATAAATGTTTAGTCAAAGTGATGCTATAGCGCCATAGTGTGAAAGCGACATGGTAGCCCATGAATAGTTGTAAGATGAGGGAAGGGCCCAGCCGCCGCCGCCGCCGCCGCCGCTTCCGTAACATAGTGGCAGCTCCGCTGCCACTCTTCAGTGCACAAGCACAGTCAAATAGATTAAAACCTTTCATTTGAAACAGTTGAAACAGTTGAAACATGGAAAGTTTGTGGTTTAGTAAGAAAAATGCCAACTAAAAACACGCAAATTCGATGAGCAATGCTTCAGAAATAGAGGCATACAAGCAGCGGCTGTGCTAAGTTTAATCGACTAGTCTTCAGTTCACAGAAAAGACATAATTTTTCTCTCATTCATGGGTCTTTGAAAAATGAGGTGCCCCTTAAAAGATCTCATTTTAAGTCACACTCAGCAACTTTTCAAAGAAGACATCGTCATACCAAACTGAGCTACCTAAAAGTGTGAGGCCTAACCGATGCAAAGCTGATGTTCTGAAAATTAAAAATTTGGAAAACCCCCATGCCAGTCTGAAAGCTAAACGATGCAAAGCTGAAGTTCTTAAACTTAAAGGATGAAAAGCACAAGGTCTGAAATGTAAACGATTCAAACCTGAATTTCTGAAACTTAACGGATTAAACCCCCAGCTCTAAAACCGCAGAGTGTGAAATCTAAACGATGCAAACCTGAAGATTGCAATTTGGAAAAGCCCCAGCTCTGAAATCTAAAAGATGTAAACCTGACGATTAAAATTTTGAAAAACACCAGCTCTGAAATTTTAAAGATGAAAACCTGAGGATTAAAAATTTGGAAAAACACCAGCTCTGAAATTGTTAAAGTTGCAAACCTGAAGATCAAAATTTGAAAAACACCAGCTCTGAAATTTTAAAGATGAAAACCACAACTTCGGAAATTTTAAATTTGCAAACAAGAAGTTCTGAAATTAAAATTTTGAAAACAACCAGGTCTGAAATCTAAAAGATTGAAAACCAGAGTGTCTGAAATTTTAAATTTGGAACCCACAACGTCAGAAATCTAAGGGATTGAAAACCACATCTTCAGAAATTTTAAATTTGCAAACAAGAAGTTCTGAAATTAAAATTTTGAAAACAGCCAGGTCTGAAATCTAAAAGATTGAAAACCAGAGTGTCTGAAATTTTAATGTTGGAAACCACAACGTCAGAAATCTAAAGGATAGAAAACCACAACTTCGGAAATTTTAAATTTACAAACAAGAAGTTCTGAAATTAAAATTTTGAAAACAAACAGGTGTGAAATCTAAAAGATTGAAAACCAGAGTGTCTGAAAATTTAAAGTTGGAAACCACAACGTCAGAAATCTAAAGGATTGAAAACCACAACTTCAGAAATTTTAAAATTGCAAACAAGAAGTTCTGAAATTAAAATTTTGAAAACAGCCAGGTCTGAAATCTAAAAGATTGAAAACCACAAGTGAAATTTTAAAATTGCAAACAAGAAGTTCTGAAAGGTCTGAAATCTAAAAGATTGAAAACCATGAAAAACAGAGTGTCTGAAATTTTAAAGTTGGAAACCACAGCGTCAGAAATCTAAAGGATTGAAATCCACAACTTCAGAAATTTTAAATTTGCAAACAAGAATTTGTGAAATAAAAATTTTGAAAACCACCAGGTCTGAAATCTAAAAGATGCAAACCAGAATGTCTGAAATTTTTAAGATGGAAACCACGACATCAGAAATCTAAGGGATTGAAAACCACAACTTCGGAAATTTTAAATTTGCAAAGAAGAAGATCACAAATTTTAAAGTTGCAAAGAAGAAGATCTCAAATTTTAAATTTGCAAACGCTAAGTTTTGAAAACTCAGCTTGCTTTAAAAGCGAAAAGCCTACCGTGTGCTTTGCAAGGATGAATATCAACAGCTCTCTGTCGTCTTTCTAAATTACATTTGACTCAGCCTCCTCATGTCTAGAGAAAAAGCGAGCTCTGTGACTCTTTCTGCTTCGTAGCCGCTCTCTGCCTCTCTGCTTCTTAGCCTCGCTGCCAACCTCTCTACAATGAGAAATGCCTAGTCTTCTAAAATGAGAGTCAACTCAGCCTCAGCCTCCCCATGGGTAGAAAGTGCTTCCTAGCCTCTTTGAAAAACCACATGTTCACTCTGTCTCTTAGAAGGATGTCATTTTAACGCTCAATTCAGCTTCATTTCAATTTAGAAAACTTCATACCAACCGAGTCAGCTTTGCTGTGTATGTGTCAGTGTTTTTGGTTTCGAAAATCTTACAATGGGGTAATTGCTATGCAGCTCGTGTAAACGTGCACTAGCGAGCTCTTGAAACACACCTCCATATAACGTTGATAATCCTAGGTTCGTGTAAATGCTCATCTTAACTCACCAAATTCTCTAGAAAATTATAAGTCTGATTCATAAACTGGATGTGTGTGAACTCACTAAACATGACTTTACGTGGTAAAAGTTTGTATCCACGCACCAAAACATATCAACTACTAAATTAAAGAGCCCCTTATTCGATAATTTTATAATTCACTGGCTTGTACTGTCATTGGTTGCAAGTATAAACGCCTAATGTAGTGGCATACGCAGCTTGATTGTACTAAGAAACATTGCAAAAATGGCGCCTTGCAATGCTTGAGCAAAGATGGATGATGTGTATTGGCGCTAGATGAATGCTAGGGAGTAAAAATTGAGTGCTTGCCTATGTGAAACGATGGTATTGCTTGAACGAATTGTCAGCGTGTGCGTATAAAAATTAGCAGCGTGCCTAAGTGTGAAAGGCCCAAATAGAATGCGGAACTTGCAAATAATGAATATTCATTGAGCTTTGCTGTGCCATGTAGAGCGAAAGAAGAATGGAGGGGAGGGGTAGGCACACGCACGCCCCACCCATGAAGAAGCCCCTTGCAACCCTTGGCCAAATTTAATTGTGTCTGTTTTAGCCTGAGGTGGTCGTTTGACCTTTGACCTGTACTTGGACTAGATTATGCTATGTCTGCCAGGCTCGGCCTCTCCGGTCAGGCAGAGGACTTATCGATGTTAGCGACCACCGAACGTCGATTAGATGAAGAAGACGACAAGAGCCAAGTCAATGAAATCACTTGTATTATCGACGACAACTCAAATTCAACTGACAGAAAGTAATCAAGAACGACTGAACTCACTACTGCACTCAAGAACGACTGACTGACCAACCTGAACTACACTATTCAACCCCCAAATGAACTCTGTTCTGTCAACTATACTACAGACAGACTAAGCGTCTCAAGCAGCTCTATTTATACACAACTGGCCGGTCACGGGGGAGGACCAACGGTCCCGGGGGGACCGGCGGTCCCGGGGGGACCAACGGTCCCGGGGGGACCAACGGTCCCGGGGGGGACCGAAGCCTACTTTACATGCAAATCGGGCAGGTTCAAAGCGTCCATAACGCTACACTATGTCTATTCCTTGTTTAATGGCACTAGTGAAAGAGCAGGGTGTTTGCCTATGTCCTTTTCTAAACTGTCACTATAAATAATAATGGTGTTTGATATTTGAACTTGAGAATAGAACGGGGTGACTTATATCCATAGATAGCCTATGTATAATATATAAATATATCACTAGAGCGAGCATCTGCTATCTATGTTTGAGGCCGCCGATTCATAACGTTACCTGTATATACTGTATAGCCTAAGGGTCAACTAACGGTATACAAAATGGCGAAACGATCGAATTTCAACCAATCAAAACGCCGCGTCATTTCAATTTCCATTAACTGCCGAACTCTCTTTAAGGTGTTATTATATCTATGATTGTGGCTTCAAATATGTGCAAAGGGAAAGGGAATATACGTCATATTCCCTCTAGCGTTAATAATATATCTCATTGCTTATATCCATAAGTATTTTGACATTTTATTCTTGGGAATATCTGTTCCATGGAATTCAGTTATTATCACCTGTGGCGTGTGCCTTTGGAGCGTTGCCTTTTCACAATTCTGCGTACTCCTTGTGCCCCGACGAATAGCCTGACATGCGTCATATTCTAACAGCGAGGAACTGCTTGTCGGCATCATCATCGTGTGTGGCGCTGTAACCGGTGGCTGCTCTATACTCTATCGACGCAACATGAGCCATGTTGTGTGACTTCAATCAATCAATCAATCAATCATAAAATTTATATAGCGCCTCTTCAAGGGCTCTACTCAGAGGCGCTCCCAAGCCAGGCCTGATCATACAGAAAAGTCTTCAATTGGGCGTAGAAGGAAGCCGAGTGAATGCGAGGAGATAACCGAAGGAAAGATGGCAAGACATTCCACGCTGTTGGACCAACAACAGAGAATGCTCGGCGCTGCATAGTAGCAGTGCGGGCATGTGGAACCAGGAAGTCACCCCGAGAAGAGGAACGGAGGGCTGAGCGACCCTTAATAGACGAAGAGAGAGTGAAGATGGTGCACAAGTAGCGAGGAGCTGAACCCAAGACGCTTTGCCAGACGAGAGAGCAGAGCCGATATAGGATACGCTGCCGGAGGGGAAGCCAGTGTAGAGTGGTGACTCTTCTAGACAGCTTCTGTCGACACTATCGTTTCGCTAACTGGTTTAATATTATTTTCGTTCGCAATGACACTTAAACATCATACATACTAGGCTAGCGCAGAGAGTGCTTCTTGTTGAAGTTCACTTTAGTTCTTTAGGATTATTTAGATATAGAACTGATCAGAGTTTAAACATTTTAATTAGCACAACGAGCAAAGAAGAACGTAAACCGGAAGTAGAGTACATAGAGTACTAAAGAGTCCTCTTAGCACACCACCTATTGTCCAGAATGTGTATAACACAGGCTTAATTCCAACACCCCCACTTTATACACATTCTAAAAATAGATCAGAGTCTTATTTCAGAAACCCCATGCCTAAGATGCATTTTGCATGTACATCTTTAAACAGTCCCTTTGTCAGACAGTCAGCAACCATGTCTGTTGTAGCTATCTGTTCAACACATATATCTCCAACAGTGATTCTATCTCTAATAAAATGATGTTGGATAGCAATGTGCTTGGTCTTGGCTCGATATCCAGGATTTCTTGCGAGATCAATTGCACCTTTGTTGTCACAGAAGATCTTCACAACACTAGAGGCTTGAGGAACTAGTTCTTGATGAAGTCCCTTCAACCATACAGCTTCTGCAGCAGCCATGCTCAGAGCCATATATTCTGCTTCAGTGGTTGACTTTGCAACAGTTGGCTGTTTCTTAGAGTTCCAACTAATTGCAGCACCACTCAACACAAAAATGTATCCTGTAGTTGATTTTAGATCCCTTTTGTCTCCGCCCCAATCAGAATCACTGAATCCAGCTACATCTTCATCATTTTTCCTGTATACCAACTTTAAGCTTGCAGTTTGTCGTAGATATCTAAAGATTCTTTTAACTGCAACCCAATGGGCTTGGCCATAGTTGTTGTTGAATCTACTCATGACCCCCACTGCAAACGTAATGTCTGGTCTTGTAGCTTGTGCTGCAAACATTAAGCTCCCAACCGCTTCTTGAAAAGGAACCTTCAGCATATCTTCCTTTTCAGCTTGACTGTTTGGAAGAAGTTCTTCCCCGAACAAGTCTTGGTTTGGATCAAGTGGAGTTGATACACCATTACACTCATTCATATTGAAACGAATCAGCATTTCTTCAATATATTTCTCTTGATCAAGTGAAATTGTTCCCTTTTCACGATCTCTCTGAATGTGTATGCCTACACAATAATGCGCTTCTCCCAGATCTTTCATCTTAAGACATTTCATCAGATCCACTTTCAGTTTCTGTTTCTCTTTCTTATTGTTCGAGAAAATCAAGAGATCATCAACATACACAGCAATGATTAAGATCTTTCCATTTTCATTCTTGTAATAAATACATGTGTCGAAATTTGACTGCAGAAATCCAAGATCTTTTAGCAACTTGTCTAGTTTCTTGTTCCAAGCTCGGCTGGCTTGTTTCAGGCCATAAATTGACTTATTCAACCGACAAGTTCGATTATTTAGCCGATAACCACTTGGTAATTCCATGTAAACTTCTTCTTCTAATTCAGGATTCAAGAATGCCGTTGTGACATCCATTTGATCGATGTCCAAGTCATACTTTGCTGCAAGTGCCATTAGAAAACGGATGGATGTGTAACGAACAACAGGTGCGTAGGTTTCCTCATAATCAATGCCTGGCTTTTGTGAACAGCCTTTAGCCACCAAACGAGCTTTGTAACGTTCAACTGTACCATCTACTTTCAGTTTCGTTTTGAACACCCATTTGCTTTTTATAGCTTTCCTACCATCAGGTACATCAGAGAATGTCCATGTATGATTTTCAACATGTGCCTTGATTTCTTCTTCCATGGCATGTTTCCAATCATCTGCATTCTTAGAACCGAGGGCTTGTTCAACTGTTAACGGATCGATGTTTCTGCATAAGGTAGCTTGATTTACCACAAAGTCCTCATTAAATATCCTCTTATTCGGAACATGAGTTCTTTTTGGCCGTCCATCATCCTCAGAAATATTTGCATTGCTCAGTGGAATATCTGCTGTTGTATCATCAACGAAATCAACATCTCTCAACTCTTCATTTTCAGTGCATGCGCCATCAGTAATGTTAGTCTTTGTACTGGTAGACTCCCCCACTTCAACAGGTGCCTGGATGAACTGGAACTGCTGTTGAGGAGGTATCAAAGAGTCTGTAGGAGAAACAATACTGTCATCAGAAGTAACTGGGAAAGGATCGAATGAAGATAACTGTCGAACTGAGAACTGAGATTCGAAGAAAACAACATCTCTTGATTGAGTGAGTTTCTTGGTAATTGGATGAAGAAGTCTGTATCCTGTGGTTCCTTCTGAATAACCAACAAAGATATACTCCTTTGACTTTGAGTCCCATTTTTTGCGAGAATTTCCAGAAATTTT
The DNA here is from genome assembly GCA_020284085.1 of Aporrectodea caliginosa. Classification (NCBI taxonomy): domain Eukaryota; kingdom Metazoa; phylum Annelida; class Clitellata; order Crassiclitellata; family Lumbricidae; genus Aporrectodea; species Aporrectodea caliginosa. Next base: position 2,204,141 of record JACEVL010001014.1, read on the forward strand.
TGCCAAGGCTTTGCATCCAAAAACACGAAGATGACTAAGATCAGGTTTTTTTCCCGTCCATGCCTCTTCAGGGGTCATGTTTGTTAGAGCTTTTGTGGGTGAGCGATTCTTCAGGTAGTTGGCAGTGTTAACTGCTTCTGCCCAAAAGTCTGTGCTTACATTGGATTCCATTATCATGGATCGAGCCCTTTCCACCAAAGTTCTATTTAGACGCTCTGCGACTCCATTCTGTTCTGGAGAATATGGAATCGTCGTCTCATGTCGAATTCCGCAGCTTCGTAGAATGGTCAAAAAAGCATTATTGACATATTCTGTACCATTGTCTGTCCGTATAGCTTTAATACGTGCACCAGTCTGGTTTTCAACAAGTGCTTTGTATTCCTTGAACTTGTCGACAACCTCAGTCTTTGACTTCAGAAAATAGACAACCGAGTGTCGTGTGAAATCATCAGTGAAGGTAAGAAAATACCGTGCACCACCAACAGATGATACTTGCATAGGACCACAAAGATCAGAATGAATAAGCCCCAGAACGTGTTCTGCACGTTTGACTCCTGTTTTCTTAAATGGTTTCCGATGCTGTTTGCCTTTCACACATGCTTCACAAGGAATACTTGAGACTTCGTCTGATTGAACACCAGACGACATCTTAATTTGCAACAGACGCATCGAAGGACGATTAAGATGTCCAAGACGACGATGCCACAAGTTCACAACGCTTGTTGACATTACTGCAAACGAATGTGATTTCTGGCGATCCAGGCAATATAGTCCATTAACTGCTGTGGCAGTAGCAATGACATTCTTTGAATTGACCTTCAACTGTTGGTTGATTATACGACAACCCTGTTCGTCAAACAAAACAGTTTTACCTTCCTTTGCTATCTTGTGAACTGCTAAAAGATTGATTGCTAAATCTGGAGCATGAACCACATCAAAGGCAGTCATTGTTTCTTTTGACGACAATGGAATGGATATGTTCCCTGTTCCAGTACTTTTCAATTTAGTTCCATTTGCAATTCCAACCTGTTGACTATCATTAGGAGTAAAACTCTCAAACCAGTCAAGTCTCGATGTTAGATGTACTGTAGCACCAGAATCAAGGTACCAGTCATCACCTGTCGAAGTGGTGGAATTCACTGATGAAACAGAAAAATTCGTGTGTGCTGACAAGGCACCAACATGTGCACTGAAAAAAGGTTTATTTTGTTTAGCACTGATCCTTTTTGAAGATTTGTATTGATCGCACTGTGGACGAGTATGCCCATACTGATTGCATTCAAAACATCTTGGTCCTTTTGGTTTACCCTTCTTTTGGAGTCTGGGCATGGAGAAGGCAGACTGAGTTGCACTTGCACTTGCACTTGCTCCAATATTCTTAATGCCATCTTGTAGCAAAAGACCTTTCACAAACTCCACTGTTGTGTCTTGTTTTGACCCTTGAATACCCAATATCAGAGGCTGAAATTGGTCAGGAAGGCCACCAAGTATTATACCTCCCACAACATTCTCCGGAAAGGGTTGACCAATCGACTCTAACTGTTCAGCAATTGATAAAATGTGATCAACATACTGTTGCATCGAAAGAAAATTTTCGAAACGTGTCTTGAACAAACTCGAATATAAACCAATTAGGCGAACCAAAGCAGTGCTTTCATATTCACCTCTCAATGCATCCCAAGCAATTTTTGCAGTTTGGCATTTCTTTGTGATTTTTGCCGCGCAAGGCTTTAGACTGAGATTGATTTTGGCTAACGCTCGTAAGTCCAAATCCGGATCAACAGACTGACCTTCTTTTGGCAAAATGCAACACCATAGACCAGCGTCTATCAAGAAATTTTGCATCCAGAACTTCCAATCACCATAATTCTTTCCATCAAGATGTTTCGCTTCCGATAACCCTCCAAGTGAACTTGAAGTTGCTCGAATGTTTTTCAGGCTAATCTCCGTCTGAAGTTGCTGCATTTGCAGTTGTAATTCTTCTAATGACGACATGTCGGAATGAACACGCGGTACAAAGAACACAATAAAAACAGCTTCTGTCGACACTGATAAGAAACGATAAATCTCGAAAAATATTAGTCGACACGCAGTAAACAGTTCTTTACAAGTCGGCCTGGGCCCATAACCTGTTGAAGTTCACTTTAGTTCTTTAGGATTATTTAGATATAGAACTGATCAGAGTTTAAACATTTTAATTAGCACAACGAGCAAAGAAGAACGTAAACCGGAAGTAGAGTACATAGAGTACTAAAGAGTCCTCTTAGCACACCACCTATTGTCCAGAATGTGTATAACACAGGCTTAATTCCAACACTTCTGAGTAGGTCTCTTAAAGAGGCGCTATAAAAATTCTCTGAATGAATACGACTTGCCAGTAATCTCTAGTAATCTCTCTGGTTCTCTATTCTGGCTTGTCTTATTCTGACTGTGTGTTGGTCGAAATTCAGCCTGCGTATATAGGTAGAACTCTCGCACCATTCGTGTTCACGTGTGGCTAGGAGACGGATATCATATCCTGCAGACTTCTGGCATGGTCCAGTTCGATGTCGCAACATAGTAGTAGTAGTAGTAGTAGTAGTAGTAGTAGTAGTAGTAGTAGTAGTAGTAGTAGCAGTAGCAGTAGCAGTAGCAGTAGCAGTAGCAGTAGCAGTAGAAGTAGCAGTAGTTAGAGTAGCAGTAGCAGTAGTAGTAGAACCGTAGAATGTCATAAAACGAAGTTAAACAAAGACCATACAACAATTGCCAAGAGAGTTGAAGAGACGCCATTTTGGCATTTCTAATTTCTAAATTTGTAAAAAAAAACAAAAAACCAAAATGTGCAGTTTTTTTAAAAAACAAAAAACAAGCCTTTAACAGCCCTGCATCTACTGTAGCCGTCTGTCTGCTTTTACTGGTGGTCAATGATCTTGACCTGGAACCGAATTTGATCTTGCAATTGCCTGCATGCCTAATTGCCTATCGATTTTGTTTTGACCATGGTTTTGACCAAGCGACTTGAATAAGCTGGTTCCCGTTACTTGGTTGCTTTGGGTGCTGTAGAAATATCTCGAAGAGCCGGTGCTCTGACCTTAGTTTGCAAGTGGCGCTTTAGAAAGTTAGAGTTTACGATTACGACTACAATAACGATTCCAATAATATAATGACATTGTTCTATAATACACTGCACCGCGTACGCTCGAATATTCTCTGAGCATGTCCAGTTAAACTCAGAAGACGCCCACTGTAAAGATATCTTTCCAGCGCACCGAGACCAGTCTCTAACTGCGCTAAAGAAAATATTTCCTGTCGATTTAAAGTGAAACAAAAATAAGCTTAAATGATATACCCATAAAAATAAAATTACAAACTATGTAGTGTATTTGATAATAAAAGAACTTCCGTATTTTTACTTGCATAGGTTGTGCGAAAAGCATTGCAATGATAAAAAAATGTGTGATGAGGTAGAGCCGGACTACTTGCAAACATTCGTTTGTTTTCTGTTGCTTTTACAATAAACTTAACAAAAACTGTGAGGACAGTTGTTGTAAAAATAAGTTTTCCCGAAATAAAAGTAACAGTGAAACATTTGATCAACAAATACCAGACCTGCTTGCTAGCTATATAGCTGTGATTTCCATGGATTGTTCACATCTGGAGGAAAATGTCATAATTACGACGACCCTAATGCCCGAAGAATCACCGCAGCTGCAATGGTGTTGTTCAGGTTGGTCATCGTATCAGTGTCAATTGTAAAAATTGCTAACATATTCTCCAATTAGTGTCAGCATTGAAGTATGTGCGCTGTGTACACATTTTAAGTTGCTTGCAGGTCTTAGCTTAAAACTGGTTACTACCTGTACGGGGATTACCTTTACATTTCATACTTGTCACCCCCCGTAGAAATGGTACTTCCTAATTAGAAGAAGGTGTGCCGTAGTATTGTCCTAACTTCGAAGACAACAAATGCGAGGAGTTTAATGTAAATGTGCACAACGACCCTGATTATTCTTCAGTGAATTTATTGGGTGAGACCCTTTCACCGCTGCCACGCCAAATTATAGTTCCCGTGTACAAACAGTGCTAGCCTGAGATTTTAAATAATATTGTCGCATATTTAAGATAATATCTTAAATACGCGACAATCGCTAGAAGGAATGGATTTGTCGTGCACAGAGGCCTCTGGACTTAAAAAGGACAAGGGGATTGGCTGACATCAGCGAAAACTGTAACTTTGAGTGTATGTAGTACAGATAAATTTGAGATCATTGCAGCTATATACATAGATTGAACTTTTACGTTTTTCTTCTGAGAATACATCCACTGCCTTTTGTCTACTTTTTGCATAAATTGTTTTAAATATTAGCTTTTGCAGATGTGTTTAGTTAGACCTGTAATCAGGCACCTGAAGGCCTGGGCACTGGTTTGAAGTCTAGTACTTGGGCTGTAAATTCAGCACGAATACCCCAAACCATTGAATTTTTCTATAAACTACTTTTAAGTGTGATGCGCCAGCAGAAAGTGGCCTGGGAATCCAGCATCCAGCTGTTTTAATCTCTGCCCATACAGCAGCTGAGCTCAGGTTAGAGTGACCGCAGACCCACCAGTGATGATGGCGTTAATCAAACTATTTATTAGAAATTCAAATTCTGTTAAGTTAATTAAACCCTTAGATTATGCACAAAGCTTTATTAATTTACCTGTTTTAATTGTGTATCTTTGTATTTTGGGTAACTTTGGATAGATTTATTGCTGGTACTTATTGTAGTACAATGGCATCATAAAATTTCAAACAAGGCATTAAAATTGTGTTGCTGATCTTCTGGATATTGACTGGTGTTGGTGCACCACAGATAACCATCTGTGCGAGGCACAGATGGTTATCTGTGCCTCGCACTGGTGCAATAGAAGTTCCTAATTAATTTATTATTTGGAAAGTGCACACTTTTTATTTAATCCGAATTTTTACCACATTTAGATGTACGTTTTTAAAAATTTTAAATAAGTTTTACCGCATATTGTAATTGTAGTTGTAATCTGACATTTATAAAGCACCACTTCAAGTATTAACTCCCAACCCAAACCAGTAAAATCAATGTCAACCGACCAAAGGGTGCCACGACTTGGGAGTGCTTCTGAAATCATTAAATTTGTTTATAGATAAAAATACGAGAGTATGAATTGATTTTCAGTGTGTAGCAGTCAAGACAGCCCATGGATGTGTTTGCAGTGTGCTAAGATTCATTGTGGAAGGTAAGATTCTGTGCTGCCTCACTGTGAACTGTTTACTTACTTTCAGTGACAGTCTAACATAAAACTCTTGATTTAATGTTGGACTATTTGTATATCTCCATAATTGTGACAATAAAGGTGATTAGCTATGGCGGCATTAGCAAAAATATATTTTAGCTGCACAGCTGTAATAATAATACGAAGACAATTTATATAGCGTTGTAGCACAGGTGAGGCCGATGAAAAGGGCACTGTACATGAGTTCAGAAATCATAGACACTTAGACAGTTGTATGATACTTCAAAAGATAGGTCTTATGCTGTGATTTGAGTGTCTCAAGATTTGTTGCATTCTTTTTAACATGTTTGGAAGACTGTTCCACACAGTTAATCCAGCAACAGAGAAGTAACAGTTGCCAAACTTTGTTGAAGACTTGTAGTTGATTTTTCTATGAGGACCTTAACTGACTTCTGTTCTGGTTGTCTGCTACTCAATTGCAGAAGACAGATATAGTCTGGCTTGAGGTCAGTCAGTGCTTTGTAAGTTATCAAGCACAACTTGTACTTGATTTGCTGAGGAAAAGGACCATATTATTATCCCTGGGTTTCTAACTTGCATAGGAAGAGTTTTCTAGTCTATCGGGGGTATCTGGATGCAGATTCTGATTTCGTCACCCACACAAGACCAAGATCTAATGAGGCAACTTGTATAAGCCACAAACTTCCATCTCGTCTCTGAACTGTGCTGCTCTGACTATGATTTCAATGTTTTCATATATTATCATAATTGTTTCCTCAGGAAAACCAGAAATTAGGCTGTGGTGGGTAAGCACGTTGAAACAGATCACTTTTAAGTTTAGTTCTGGATAATGGTCAAGAAATGTCTGAATAAAACCTGGAGAGGGAATTTCAGAGGTTCAGACCAGCCACTGAGAACACCTAAGAGCCTAATGCTTTCGTGGTGCAAGGCTGAAAAAGATTAAAATGTCTAATGTAAGGATTTGCTTTTGAATGCATTTTCTAAGGGTGCATTTACGAAAATAGCTTTCGTGGTGCAAGGCTGAAAAAGATTAAAATGTCTAATGTAAGGATTTGCTTTTGAATGCATTTTCTAAGGGTGCATTTACGAAAATAGCTTCACTTCCCATGGTTATATCCACAGCACCAAGTTGTCACCACAGGTTTCTCTAGTCACTCAGTAAATTTACCAACAGTCATAACTATCAGCAAAAATCATAAGCTGCTGAAGGTCTGAACAGATTCTGTTTACATTTTATATGTAGTATTAGACCGCTTTCTATTTCTGTGTGATTTGAATGCATAATTGTATTGTATTTAGAAATTTATAATTTTATATGAAACTTGGTCCCGTATAAATGTCTGATCAATTACTGCATATGTTCTGTGTAGATATGTGAATGGTCATGCTAAGATGCATCATGAGGAGCTGCAGCCACTTCACGGTGTGTGCATCGACTGTGCCAATCTGACAGTGTTTTGGTGAGTACAGGAGCTGTCAAGCGCTAGAGAAGGTGGATAGGATTTTGCTTATAAACCAAAATGGAGATTTGTTTGCGCTTAGTTTTGTGACAGCCAACCTCGTTTGTGTTTCAGTTTACATCTGGTTTTGCAAATTATCTGCCTTGTGGAATGCCTTCAAATTAGGAAGATGAGATTGAATTCTGCAAATTTCCGATGTGGGAACATGAACTGTTTTACATACAGCCAAACATGTTCAGAGAATGATATCATGTGGGTCAAGTATATGCTCCTTGCCAAGTTAGTATGATTAACAAGCAAGCCACCCAACTGAGCAGATGTAAGCCAATCAAATTTTTGGCATTGTTGGCTTATGCCTAGGAGAAGGAAATCGCTTGTTTGATGAAGTCACATGTTGGCAACAGGTTCCAGATCAGTTAAGCTTTACTCTTGAGCACTGCAAACTGGCATGCTCAAACCCTCAGCTTCAAATCTGGTTCAGTTGTAATTCTGTGAAGAAACTGGATCCAATGAGCTACTAAGGTCTAATCCTTGTCTTTTTTACCTTTTCCGTCACTTCCAATGTGCTCTTCCTGTATGTATATGTGTAATACCGTACATATATGAACATTTGTGTAGAATGTTCTACAAGCTCACAAAGACATGGCCGAGTAACAGATATAAATAGGTGCATATTAAGATTAGCTGAAATTGGCTTGAGCTGTATGTGATGGTAAAGTTCTAATTCTTAGTGGAGGGATGTTTCATACAAATGGCCTGTGGGGCATCAGAGTTCAAGGTAAGTAGTCCACATCAAAGTAATGTTATTGCAACAAACTGATCGAGTATGAGGGTGCAGCTCAGATGCAAACCAACTGAAATTGGGGCCAGGACGACCAAACCTACTGGGAGGCTTGTGCTCAAATCAAATCTGCAAAAATGTAAAAGTTTTTAGCTATGATGTGTATGCAGCATGTATTGTATTGTATTTAAGCCTTTGTAAAGCGCCTCTAGTAGGGTGAACCGTTCAGAAGCACTCCCAGTGCGCAAGGTCCCGCGAAAAGAAGCAGGTTTTGAGAAAAGCGAAGGAAGAAGAGAGATTGCTAGGTAGAATTGTAGAGCGAGCAGAAGGAGAAAGCGCATTCCAAAGAGAGGGACCAACTGAAGCAAAGGAGCGAGACTGAGCCATAGCAGTTCTACTACGGGGAACCAAGAGGTCAAGTCTATTGCAGGAACGAAGTGGACGGTGGGAGGAAGCTGAATGAGGCCGAAGTATTATGTCAACCAGATATTTTGGGGCAAGACCCATCTGAGCCTTGAAGATCAGAGTGAGGATTTTAAATTTTATGTGAGCAGTGAGAGGGACCCAATGAAGTTCATCAATCATAAAGGTAGACGAACGAGAGTACCGCGTAAGGCGGGTTAGCAGTCTATCAGCTGTGTTTAGCATCTACTGAAGAGGAGAGAGGCATGTACCACAGTCGTTTATAAAATGCCCCTTTAGAACCTCTAAGGGTCACTGAAAAGGTGTGACATAAGATAGGTTGATAATGTTTATTGAGCTTTATGCAATAATGAAACTGTTTTAATCTTTTTATCTTATACCAAGTTATGTAAGTGATAGTGATAGATTTGCCTCATGAGCAGGCAAATTGAGTTGTGGATGTTACTGTGACGGGTTACTTTGGGAAGGGGAGTTTAGGATAATGGTAACACTCTGGTGCGTAGACGCCGTAGAAGCAACGGACCCGGAATCGCTTCCCGGTACCCGCCCTTAGGTCGACTCAGCCTTTTCATTCGCTAAGTGGCGTTGAAAAAATGAGTGGTAGGACATGATGGGTGCCTTGCATGGCTGCCAAACAGTTAATTTCGACTCCTGTAATAACTTGTAATCATCCGTTCATACTATGATTTGTAATAATCCTGTATACTTGTCAGTTTGAAACATTAAATGAAGATTATTATTATTATTATTACTTATTATATAATGTTGACTTCATTCGGAGCCTTAAACTACTAAACATTGATGAACAGAGTTTGAAGTTTAAAGGTTAATTTTCTGTGATTGTCAGTTATGCCTGTGATGAGTTTGTTGTCAACGACACAGCCGCCAGCCATCTTGAAAGCATACGCAAACATCTTCAGAAATTGAATTCCTCGTATGTCAATTGGATGTTAGTCTTTTTTCTGTAGTTTTGGGATATCCATCCTGTTTTGTATATCAGCAGCATATGTATTCCTGATTTTTTGCAAATTAAAATGATACACCTTTAATTGTCCTCATATTATTACTAAGCAGATATCTTTACCTTTTGGCTGAGAATTGAATATTAGATATTATCCAATATAGACATAAATGTGGATAGACTTGAGGCCTACAGTCAGACAACAGATGTGGTATTCATCAATCAGCTAAATATTTTGTCTGTAGAACGAAGTGACACAGGTGTTAATATTTTTGACACTCCACGACTATTAGTACAAAATATGCCAAATTGATGAAATGAAAAATCCATTGCTGGTTATTCAGATATGGCCATTTGTTTAAGGTTAAACCCTGTTGTTTAGTTGACACTTCTGCAGTTTGGTTGATGTGTCTGGTGTATTTACTATTTTGTGCAACTGCTTTAAAACTTTTACAGTTGGCTTGCCTCACTATTTCAGTAGAATGAATTTTTTAATATTGGCCTCACTGTGGCTTGACCTTGATGCACCATTTTTTAATGCCTTATGCATTAGAACCTGGTGTAGTAGAAGTTGCAAATGAATAATATGTAATAATGTTATTTGTTTTTGTCATGCTTTTAATCCTGCTGGTTTTGAAAGCTGTTGGGTAACAACCAATGATCCAGGAAATTTTTATTTATATTTTAAGCTCTGCATTATACTCTTTAATTTTTGGTCTGATGTTGGCACAACCAGTGTTGCTACAATTCTCACAATCAGTGCTCATAATAAATGTCACAAAAATAGAAATAGTGTTAATGGTACCAGATGCATTTATTTCTTCTGTGAGAGTGCATTTTTTTCTCGCGAAGAAATGTTAGTAGAAACGCCTGTTTTGTCAAACATGTAACATCATTGTACCAATAAAAGCCTCACATGTGCTGCTCCTTGCCTTTTTTGGACAATAATGTTGCCTTTTAATAGATCTATAATTGTTTACCTTTTTCCTTTCACAGTTATTTAGCCTTAATATAAGACTTGATAATTTTTTTATATTAGCTGAAAGTGCAGACTAGACAACCAAGTTCTGTGGTTGCACAAAATTTGGTGGTGGTGCATTTGTTTATTCAAATAAGCATTCACATTTGTATCAAAGGCAATGAATGTCATTTGATATCTGTAGCAGTACCAAGCAAATTGTGCTGTGAAAGTGTCTCTTTTTGGTATCAGCTTTTATAGGTGATTGATCAAACCCAATCAGTCACTGTACCAAATGACCTGGTCATTGATCAATGAGTTTAATATTTTCTTTTATAATGATAACCCTGGTCAACAAGCATTTTTCTACTCATCAAAATCTGAGATGGTCGAGTGGGAAGCATTTGTTGACTTGAGATGGAATGACCCCTGGGATACCAAAAAGAGACAATTTCACAGGGCAGTTTGCTGTCAAAGGAAAAAGTTAAAACAATTGTCTATTAAGGGAGTGTCTTGCTAGGCAGGAGAGGAAGCAGGGCATTGCAGGATGAGTTCTTAAACTAAATGTTCACTAAATAATATTTTGTGATTCATAATTACATATGATAACAGCATTTGAAGCTAATGCTCTACAGATTTTATTATGTAGCATTTTTCGTTAACATATTCCTTAGTGCATTACTGGAAAAAATTGATATACCATTGTGACATCAGCATCCTGTTATCAAATTAAGAAATATGCTATACGTAGAAGACCCATTAACATGAAGTCGTTGGTGGACAAGCCATTGGACATGGCATGCAAACCATACTGTGTAAAACAGACTAACGCAGAAGTAGCCTATTGTCTTAACAAAATCCGTATGTTCGTCCAACCATCCATCAGTCTGTACGACTGTGTTTCCATCCAACCGTCAGTCCATTCAACCATCTGAACTTCCATCTATCTGCCCATCCATCTGACCGTGTGTCCATCTGACCATTTATTCAATTGTCCTTCAGTCCGCCCATCCGATCTTCCATTGGTCTTCCGTTTGATCGTCGATTCATCCTACCATCAGTCTGTCCATGTGGCAGTCCATCTGACTGTCATTCCTTTCGACCGTCAGTTAAACTATTTGGCTGTCAGTCCATCTTAGTTGAATGTCAGTTCATTCGTCCAACTGTCAGTCCAGTCCGTCTATATGATCGAGTCCGTCCACACTGTATTAGCACATATAGTTGATGATATATAATTGTCCATAACATGCTGAGATATGAAAAACATATGAATATGGAATTTTCCATAGTGCACATCTGCATTGCTATGATGAATCATGTCATAAGATTAGGTCTCATAGTTGAAAACGATGTCATTATGCAATAGCCTCAACTTTGGTTGGCTTAGATGCCGCAGACATAATTTTAATTATAACGATTACAATTTCCAGATATAAACACTACAAATGAAGCAACTTAGAAAGAAAGGAAGATGAAGTTGTCTTACAATATAGACTTTAGTATCCTATCCATTGTATTTGGTTTACAGGAATTGCTACATTTTGGTGCATAATTAAGCAATCCTATGATGTATTTTCCACTGCATTATCGGCACAATTAGTTTTTAATAATATTGGCTTGGAACACAGGTCATCAAGTCATATTCGAGTCCAGGCTCTTTGAATTTAATACTAAATCATGATAGCCCAAGTTGGAGTTTAAGTCTGAAAAAACAGAAAAACAGACTCAAGTGTCATGACTCATGACCTGACTTGAATATTACATCACTGACATCAGTGGTGTAGTCGAGGGTATACGCGGGTATACGGCGTATACTCACTGACAATTATTAGCAAGCACCGTATACCCACTGGAATTTGGTGAATAACGCGGGTATACGCTTAAAATGTTTGCAAAAATGTGGGTATACGGCGCAGATAGCCCTATGTTTAAGTCCCGATTCAAATTTGGTCACTTCTTCATCGAAGCTTTCTGTGGTAATTGACGAATCACCACAGTCGGTAAACAAGCTGTTTTAGTTATCCATATAAAGCGGTCATTGACAACGAAGATCCAGTTTTTATATTTTTATATTGCTGGACCTCATTGAACTGGGGCACAGACAGCTGCGGCCACAGCTATGAAGAGTTATAGCCTACATGCATGTATCGATAGCTAGTCTGAAGGTTCGATAGTCCGAAGTTTTCATGGTTAAACCGTATTTTACGTTGCTAAATTATAGTGTCACTTTAAAATGGAAACTGGATTGATGAAAAAATTGTTTCCCTAAATGGAAGTGGGATTGAGGAAAATATTCCTTTCCTGTGTTTAAATAGAAGCTGGATTGATCGAAATAATTTTTCCGTAAATAGAAGCTGGATGGATGAAATTAAGTTTTCGATTCAATAGAAGTTGGATTGATGAAAATAATTGTTTCTGTAAGTAGAAGCTGGATCCATGAGAAATTTCTTTGCTTAAATAAAAGTTCCATTGATGAAAAATATTTCTTTCGTTAAGTAGAATTTGGATTGATAAAAGAAATTTTTTTATTAAATGGAAGTTGGACTGATGAAAAGATTTCTTGATGAAGTGGAAGCTGGACTGATTATTGGTTTAAAAAAATTTTACGTTCTTACTTGATAAAAGACATGATTGCTTAAGTACTGTTACTCTGTTAGTTAAGATTTACTTTTTTGTTTGTTTCTTTATGCTTAATGAATCGACTTAAGTTTGATAATTACGCATTTGATGTTATCCTGTAAATTCAGGCTGTTAACCGTCCTGCCACTACGTTAATTTAAGGCTTAGCAAATAGGTGTCCCTGTTAGCGGGATCTTTAATCCCTTAAGGGCCTTCCTTGTTGCCATCTCGATATGTGAAGTCTATTACTGTACATAACTGTATTGATGGTTTCAATAAAGATTGATATTGATATATTGATATTATAATCATCATGCACATATAGGTAGACTGCATGCTTACTTATCAACGTCAAGTACGGCATTGAAGACATTAAAATAATTTAGCAATCTAAAATACGGTTTTACTGGTTTCATTTATTGTAGCATATAGTTTGAGCATCGATCCAACTTCTACTTACACTAGGACATTTTTTCATCAATCCAGCTTTCACTTAAACTATAAAATATTTTCATCAGTCCAACTTCTATTTAAGCAAGAATTCGCTTAATCGATCCAACTGCTACGACCATAGGACTATCTAGCCTTCGGACTATCGAACCTTCGGATTATCGACCTGTTCCCGTTACAACACATTTAATTCATTCCATCCCTCCTACCTCCGCCAGTTGTTCACGGACTGTTCAATAGGGTGGAGTGAAAAAACGAAGTTAACATTTCAGAATCGGCAGGGTGTGCAAAAGTTGTGTACTGTATACAGTAGCCTGGGGGTAAAATAATACCAGATTTGATGAACTTCTTGACTCAATCTTGAGGTGCCCCAAGGCCACCCAAAAATCACAAAAAGTCTAAATTTTGCATAAACGTCTTCAAATTTGTTAAACATACAATGTTATGTTTTCACTAATGTGATTTTATTATGGCAATGTATTTTGTTAGTACGTTGAAGACTGAAACGCATCCCTAGATTCGGTCACGTCTCTGGCTATATGCTGGACGTGCTGCACTGGCTCCCCCTCCAGCAACGAATGACGTACAGGATCGGTGCTTTGATCTGGCGGTGCTTGCTGGGCCTTGCCTCTGTCTACCTTCGCGAGCTCTGCTGCCCTACCATGGGTGTCTGAGGCCTTTGCTGCCTCCGCTCAACCGAGCTGGGTGTGCTCCTTGTCCCTTTTACCAGTAGATCTAATAGGCAGAACCGCCTTCTCAGTCGTTGGCCATCGGTCTGGAACGGGCTCATCTTGGTACTGCGTTTGCTCTTCAGAGTCCGTTCTGATTCGTTCTATTCTAACCTCAAAATTGTCCTTTTTAGCCGTGCTGGGGTCGAGAGCACTTCTGAGTAGTAGCCATGAAGGGTGCTATATAGGTCTCTGTAATGAATGAATGAATAAATGAATAAAAGGTCGACTGCAAAAATGGCAACCAAGAAGCCGAAAACAAGAGAAACTAGTAGTTGTCCAGTATTTGGCTTTCCTTCAGAATTGACTCAAACGGTGCTTCCGACATGTGCTGACATGTTGAAGTTCTCCCGGTTCATTGTGATGATAAGAAACGAGAGGAAACAATAAAGTAGCGGCTTGTATGGGAGCGCTCCTTATTTCTTGAATGGGACCTACATAAGTCTTCAAAACGAATGAACTGAATGAATGAATGATTGAATGAATGAATAAAAGAAAGGAAGGATCTAACAGTAGCTGACATAGCAGAATAGGTGGCGCATGCTCTTGAAGAACGGTGGTGCAAAGCTGCTGGGAAATGCTCTAATGAAGTTGCTTATCGGAAACCAGGTCCAGTAGTTAATTCAAGATGGCTTACAACTGCTAACGGAATTCTGCGTTTCCATGTCTACAAACCATCATAGAAGGTTCTCACCAACTTTATCGATACTTGTCCAAAGATATGTTGAAGATTGTTGATCCAGTAGTACAAAGGAATGCCTACTTTGGACATATTGAGAATCATTTGCTTGCGATATTAACCGATGACAGAAATTATATAATAGAACTGGCATCCGGGCGACAAGGCTCATCCACTAGTCAGACAGTGCGCCAACTTTTAACTTGATGTTACAGATTACGTTGACTTAATAAGTTGGAAAGAAACCAGCAGATGTCTGGAACTTATGAACCTTTTCATAAAAGGCTTCTGTCATACGAAGAAATTCTGGAACTGGTCAAGAACAAGAATGCGAATGAAAGGAAATCATTATTGAATGTCCAAAGTTTCCTTGTCTTACCCAAGCAAGTTAAACATGCATCAGACTTGTAACTGAAGAGTCACCGTCTGTGTGACAGTGTTTGTAAAATGAAGATCAAAGAGATGGATTTATATGGGCCATACTACAATCAAGAAGCTTTGTTAAAACGTTTGATTCAAAATCTGATTTTCGAGCAACGATATACGTTTGAAGAGTGATTCGAGGAAACTTCACAGAAAAAATTTTCAGCAAATAATTCTAATCAAACCAATATCAGTTTAAGAATTGGCATTATTTAGTGTTCAAGTGAAAGTAATTTTGCATAGTTTAGTCCGTTCATATCAGTGAGGTTACAGCATATTAAAGTATGCACATTACACAATTTAACACAATTATGAAAGATCTCAATTCTTCGGTTATAATGAGATTGGTTTTTACAGTTGGGGCACCTCAAAACATAATACTAGAGGCAAGATATTTTACTCTAGCACTACTAGTATCCATACACAAGTTTTGCACCCCCAGCCAATTGAAGATTCTCGAAAAAAAATTTCCTTATAACTTTCACTCCACCCTACTGTTCAACCCGTTCCTCTTCCACCCTCACACTGCTCCGCCCTTCCGTCACCTCATCACTAAAATTTGCAAATCGCTCCATAGCCATAGCTGTACCGCCTCGTTGGAACAAATTCCAAAAGTGCTACGACAAATATCCGATCCATCCCACGAACTCACCAAAACCTCACCTCTTGCTCCACAGGTCTTCCACTCAGAACTGAAAACACGAATCCAATCCCGATTCCTTATCTTCCTCTCACCTCCCTCGACATTTCAACTCTAAGCATCATGCACCCTATAGCCGTCTGACTGCCTGCCTGCCTCTCTGGATCTTGACCCTCTGCCTATCGATTCTGTTTTGATTAAGCGCCTGTTCCCGTGACTTCGCTTTTGGGTGTAAGAAATCTCGAGTTTCCGATTACGTTGTTGCTCTAGGGAAGTGCTTGCAATTAGCCGGTTTTACGAAAGAGTAGGCCTCTGGGACATGTGCATACTCTAGGTTTTTTCTGAAGTTAAGCTATCATTGTTTGTTGTAGCTGCAGCTCTTCCACTGCATCACAGTCACTGAGCCAGTCCCTGACTTATTTATATAAATTATTTTGGTGGTATGGTTGAACTAATTATGTCATGTTTTCAAACTGCAATACATGAGTTAAATAGTGATATTTATAATAAAAAATACCAAATTTAGTAAAAATAAAGTGACTAAAATGGGCTCCATTTGGCAGCAAATGCTCTAAAATGCGTTGTCAGCTGGGGCTCCGCCCCAGACCCCGCAGGTGGAGCTTACGACGCTCCCCCAGACCTCTTAGTCGGATTTCCTCGGGCGATGTGCTCCCGAGAACGCAAACACTCTGCGTCGTTGGCTCGCGAAAATTTTTTATTATAATTTACAGCCAGGCATATTTTACCTGTTTAAGTGGTGGGACAAATGTCCCACAATGCTCGGATATGTCCCACTACTGATTCGAATAAATGTAGGCCTATCGCGCGTGAGCGCGAAAAATTTTTTTCACCCTAATTTCAATGAACACTTCAAATTCACTAAAATATGCTATGATTTACAGTATACCCACTGCTTTTCTTACCACTACACCACTGACTGACATACGCCCAACTAGTGAACAAAATCGGTATGCACGATAAAGTCTGGTTGGAGTTAGTCCCCCTTGCAACCCAGTATAAGTGGACTTGTTTTGGCATGTTGAAAGAAAACAAAATGGTGACTATTATAATTTGTTGATTTGACAATGTTTCCAATGTCAATGAGGGCTAGGGACCTATGGAATCTACTCAACTGTATAATAATATTTACAATAAACTTATAGTGTAAATCCTTTTCTGAACTTTATTTTTCTATAAATACTATGTTTTCTTGTTTTTGCAAACTGCATAAGAAGAAGAAGAGCAGTCCCTTAAGCTAGCCCTGAGTCAGCCATGGGTATGAAGTGTTAGCAACTTCATTTTTTTTAGCCTCGGCATATGAGAGCAGGTGGCCAGTCTTCTCCCTCGCTGTCTCATCTTCCCGCCATCAGTGTACTCATTAAATATAGCTGCGTTGGTTAGGGTGCAGCACTGCAGGTAGAGCAGACATTTCAACCAAATTTCTACCATGGTGGGGTTTTGAACCCATGACACTCTAACCACTACACTATCGATCACCCAAAACCTCATAAACATAGCCTCATAAAAACCTTATAAACATAGCTTCATTCTACATATAGACATCATGATACAACCACATAAGTGTATCATGTTGTCTATAAAATACTTTGGTGCATTTGTTGTCAACAAATACAAATTAATATTGGAAAAACTCTTGCATAAGAATTGGCACATGGTTTAGTCTTCGACTTGTAAGCCAGCCTTTTGCATACCATTTGTCAAAGGCTGCTGGTCAGAGTACTTACTACACCTGTAGTCCTGGCTTAGGCACAGGTAGCCCAAGATCGGCTCATGTATATAGCATATATTGTAATTGTAATTGTAATCGAACATTTATATAGCGCCGCTCAGAAATCAGCAGCGCTATTGACCTGCGTCAGTGCCTGAATTAGGAAACAAAAAAGTCTTAAGACGTCTACGGAACTGAGAAGGAGAGAGGGCTAGTAACTCAAAACGAAGAGACTGAGGAAGAGAGTTCCAAGCTGATGGGCCAACACGGGCAAAGCACCTAGAGTGGGCCGTAGCAGAGCGCATGCGAGGGACAACCATAAGGCCACGGGTCGAAGATCGCAAAGAGGCCCTCGCAGGTAAGGAGGAGACAAAGGTGCAAAAAGACCTCAGGTAGGATGGGGCCACCCCAACAAGGCAGTTACGCATGAGGGAAAGGATTTTGAAGTTTACCCGCTGTTGGATAGGAAGCCAGTGAAGAGTATCCCGAATATAGCTTGAGATATGAGCAAACTTTGGAATGGCGCCTATAAGCCGAGCAGCTGCATTAAGAATAGACTGGAGTTTGTGAGTATTAGAGGCGGAGAGTCCAATGTATGCAGCGTTCCCAAAGTCGACCCGAGTGCAGATCAAGGCGTGGATCAGAGTAGTAATGGCATGCAGTGAAAGAGAGCTGCGAATGGAACGTAGTTGGCGCAGATGGTAGAAGCAAGATCTGGAAACCGAGTTGACCTGGTCAGTAAAAGAAAGGGAAGGATCCAAGACAATTCCCAGGTCACGAACAGAAGAGGAGAAGTGGATGTGGGGAAATCTGAGATGAAGGGAAACAGTATCAATCTTATTGAGCTGAAGACGGCCACCAAGCCATATGAATTGTGTCTTGTCAGGATTCAGCCGCAGGCGATTAGAAGAGAGCCATTCATCTATGGCAGAGGAAGCCTCTAACAACCGCTCTACCATTTGAACAGCAGAAGATGCTGGGCCATGTAAAAAGGCCTGGGTATCGTCAGCAAATTGATGGGAAGAGACCCCAAACAGTTGGAAAATACCTCCAAGGTCTGAGGTGTACAGAACAAATAGTAGAGGAGCAAGAACAGAGCCTTGAGGAAGACCATAGGGGACAGTGACCCAAGGAGTGCGGTTTGAACCAAAGACCACGGATATAGTCCTATCAGTAAGAAAAGATTGGAACCATAGGAGAGCCCTGTCCGTGATGCCAA
Organism: Aporrectodea caliginosa; assembly: GCA_020284085.1. Taxonomy (NCBI): domain Eukaryota; kingdom Metazoa; phylum Annelida; class Clitellata; order Crassiclitellata; family Lumbricidae; genus Aporrectodea; species Aporrectodea caliginosa. The sequence goes on from JACEVL010001014.1 coordinate 2,222,461, forward strand.
AAGAATTAGATAGCCGGCTAAGGAGGATGGAATGGTCTACTGTGTCGAATGCTGCGCTGATGTCATACAAGGCGAGCAAAGTAACATGACCTTGGTCGAGGGCTTGGAAGACATCAGTAATAAGCCTGAGCAGGAGAGTTTCAGTAGAGTGAAATTTCCTGAAACCGGATTGAAATGAAGGCATAAGGGAGTTGGAGTCGAGGTAGTGAACTAGTTGGAAAGCAATACATTTTTCCAGGAGCTTGGAAAGGAAAGAGAGGTTAGAAATAGGCCTAAAATTTGAGGGAGAGTTGGGGTCTAATCCCTACCGCTTGATGGAAGGAAAAACAACAGCCCGTTTGTGTGAGGCCGGAACAAAACCCTGCGCCAAAGAAGAGTTACAGAGTAGTTGCAAAAATTGAGAAAAATCGTCTATAAAATCCTTAATTAGAAACGATGGTAGTAAATCCAGTTCACACGATTTGGATGAAGAGTCCAGAACTAGCTGTCTAATGGTAGCAGGGTTGGCAAGTTGTTGCCATCGCCGGTTATAACCGGTTATTGCCATGGCTATAACCGTCCCGGCAACAACCTCTTGGCAATAATGGCAACAACCTCTTGGCAAAAATAGAAACTATTAATTATTCTGGTAATAAAATATGGAATCTTCACACTCACAGTTAACTTATTTTTTTATTTCTTCTGGCTTGCTACTTTACAGAGTTGAGTTATTCAAATATATCATGCTTTAAATCAATCAAGTTTTTCCAAATAAAAATCACCTGATTTAAATAACCATATAATTTCTTCCTAATAAAAGACATTTACTAGTTTTACATGTTAAGTACAGTCAATATCGAATTGTGTAATTATGAGTTAGAAATTTTGCCAAACCATTGGCTCCTATACACTACTAATAAATGTTATACTACCAGGTAAGTATATAGAAAAGGCAATGATCCAGAACCCTGTTGACCTGAATATTACTACTGCAGTGCAAATGGCAGTTTATTTTGGAGTAGTTGAACTGTAGGTCAGAATTTTTGTTTCGTAATCTCATATAGTTGACTTTAACTAAATTTATTCTAAGGGTAATATAGATTTACTACAGTAGTTTTAATTTCCCACAAAAACATTCATTATAACTATGCAGTCTTTGCAGTGAAATATGATTTTCATTTGCCTTGTCCTAACTTTGGAGAAAATGGGCAACAACTGGCAATAACCGGCCGGCTATAACCGGTTATTGCCACTGTCCCGGCAACAATAGGTTGTTGCCGGCATTAACCCAACCCTGAATGGTAGCTAGTTGAAGAGGGTCCCATGCTGAGAGCGACGAAGTCGTAGGTTGAAAGGATGGAGGCTGAGCATTGGCCGTTGCTTGACGTGTGGCGGCTATCTTTGACTGTAAGAAGTTCAGATAATCAGCAGCCGTGAACGCAGACTGGGTCGGTAGGCGAGGAGTAGATGATCGACCAAGTACGTCAGAAAGCGCAGTCCAGAGGTGACGTGAATTACCCTTCTCGCTCTCGATCAGAGACTCCCAGTATGCAGTCTCCTTGTCACGAAACTCGCGCTGCATACTTCTCAGTATGTATATATATATATTTATATATATATATATATACACATATATATATATATATAATTTATTATATATGCATATAGCTCCCCTAGGAGCTATGCCTGCTCCCTGGGACTACTACTGAAGTATTTTTTATTAGACTCAAAACTTTACTTTTTGGCTGTGCTGGAGTCGGGAGCGCCTCTGAGTAGTCCTCTTGAAGAGGTACTATATAAATTTATGAGTGAATGAATATGTGCCTAGTACTTTGTAGGATCAGGAGTTTTTTGATCCATGTTATATTTTCAAATGCGGGTGACTAGTGCCCTTATCAGAGCTCTGATGTTTTGTGCAGAACATTCGATAGAAGTTCACAGCACCACACAAAAGAAAATGTGAGACTCTCCCGACAAAATTCCAACGATTCAGATGGAAGTCAGAAGAAGCGACTTAGAAAGGTTCTTCCAAAATTTGTAATTCTTTTGCAAGTTTGTAGTTCAGCTGTAACATTACAACCTCGGTTGTTTCAAACCTTTTGTATGCACTGGTATGTATGTATGCATAATTGCATATATGTATATACACACACACACGTATATATATATATATATATATATATATATATAAGGGTGGTAGCTGAAGAAGCAATTTTCTGTCTAATGCTTAATATTAAGCGTGTTTCAAAATTTAAACGTAAAGGAGGTACTGAAGAATGTTCACTGGGGCCAGTGTCCCTACTTTTTTATAAAGGACTTCATTGATAGCGTATTGCCATTTCTGCATTTATCATGTTGTACTTCTATGGGTGAGATATACTCCTCAGTTCTCAGAAGCAGGCCATTGTACTTCCATCTCTGAAATGACCTGGGCTTGATCCTGCCATCATGGCTAATTACCAACCGATCTCAAAATTATCCTACTTGTCCAAAATAGTTGTCTGTTCCCAAATTACGTCCTACCCTGACTCCATTCTACCCTACTCACTGATGTGTTTGGTGCCTCTGATCAAGGGCATATGACATGGCTGGCTCTTTGATATAGGCTCTGCTTTTGAGACTATAGATCATTCTGTTCTCCAATAGCGCTTGGAGATCTCTTTTGGTATCTTGGGGCTCCCACTCGGTTGGATCTGCTCTTTCAGCTCTGACGGCTCACAGGTAGGTATCTACTTGGTCCCCTATACTTTTTGGTCTCCCACAGGACTATGTCTTAGCCCGCTTCTTTATATTCTTTATGCGGCTGACTTGAGTCACATTCTGTTCGAAAACGGGTTTTTGCTCATCAATATGCTGATGACACCCAGACCTATGTTCAATTTGTTCATGGCCTGTCTGTTGCAGCAACTACCTTAGCAGATCAGATTGCGCATATGTCGGAGGCCCTTGCTGCTTGAATGTCCTCAAACCGTGTTTGGTTCAATTCTGATAAGACCCAATTTATTTGGCTTGGTGGTCAGATTTAAATCTCTAAGATTGACCTTCATGCCCTTCGCCAGTCTTTTCCTCATTTTTCTGACGTCACATTCTCTACCTCTGTGCGAGACTTTGGCATTATTCCTGATCAAGAGCTAACGAATCTTAACCATGTAACAGTGTATGAATGTATGTGATACCTGTTACTATCACCTCCATCAGATCCATCCTGTGCATCGATCACTTACTAAACAGGCTGCTTCTGCACTGATCCATGCTTTCATTTCCTCCAGAATCAATTTTGGAAATGCTATCTATTCTAGTCTGAGATCCTCTCTTACCTTGAAATTACATTTTGTTCTTAATGCTTGATTGGTGGCATCCCACTATGGTGGCGCGGTGGTGTAGGGGTATGTTCGGTGCCTTGCAGCTGGAGGGTTGCGGGTTCGGATCCACCTCAAAGTCGCCGCGTAGGGACCCTGGGCAAGTCCTTCACTCGCAATTGCTCATGCGCTCGGCGTGAAACTCCGATTCAGCGTTCGCGCAGTAGTCGGGAGCGCCTCTGAATGGGAAATCTGGTAGGGGCGCTATAACAAGTGTTCAAATACAATACAATACAATCCCAAGAGTTGGTCATATATCTACTTTCGCAATACCTCCACTTGAAATGGGCTCCCGCTTGCATTACACTTACTGCCCCGGAATAATTTTCCTGCTTTCTACCAATTGCTCAAGTCCTTTCTCTTAGGCTGTGGCTGGGCTGGGAGTGCGTCTGAGTAGGATTCTTGAAGAGGCACTATATAAATTTCTGGAATGAATGAAAGAATGAAATTAATTAAATGTATATTTCACAGTTCTGATACATTGACTGTAAATTTCATTTAGGATGAATCCATTCGACCTAAAACATCTGGGTTGCGAAACCTAGGAAACACTTGCTTCATGAATGCTGTATTGCAGTCGCTCAGGTTAACTTTTTCTGTTTGGTGTTGTTATATGCTAGCATGATCTTCACTTAATTTGTTTTGTTAATCTGTTAATTCATTTAAAAATATTTTTGAGCAACTGGTATAGCTGCATGTATGCATCATTTATGGCTTTGTCTAATATCTATGGATTAGAATCCCACTGATGAACCTTACGACAATAGTTATGTTCTTGGCCAGCGTTACAAATAACCAGAGTAATCATGCACTTCACACTATTTGGTGGCTCTGCTACATCTTTTCACTACCTCAAAACTTGTCTTTATTCTCTGGGACTTTTGCACTGGGAGTGCCTCTGATTGGTGTGCTCTGTGAGAGGTGCTTTATATATTATATACAATATATATAATAACATTGCTACAATTATAAATTGTTTTATAGTATAAAGAAAGGTTTATAGTCTTAATTGAAAAAGTCCTACCCACCATTCATTGCATGAAAAGATAGGGCACTTGAATTGTTAAAACCAAAGATAAGATGAACAAAGATGACCATAGATAAAAATAGTAGAATGATCTTGCAATTGCCCGAGTCTCAATAGTGGTAGCAGTCATTCAAGTTATTTAGTACTGCAATAATTTTCATCTTCACCCAAGTTTTAAAGAACAGGCACTTCCAGCCAAGGACAGTATTTAGTTCTTTGAGGGTAATTCAGCCCATTCAAGACACTTCTGAAGCTTTTGAGATCAGTAGCTGATTAGTTAGAGTACATGTCTTGTAACATGGAGGGTACAGTTTTGAGCCTCCTCTGATATGGTTACTGTGTAGGGACCTTGAGCAAGTCCTTCGCTCACAATTGCTTCACACCATCGATTGATGCTTGGTCATTGGATAGTGGTGCTTAATAATAAATATGTAATAATAATAAATATGTAATAATAATAATAATAATAATCTACTTGTAGTTGTGCTGCTGTTTATTGGAATTAAATTCAGTTGCTGTTCCATCCAAAATCTTGAAAAGCACTGCTAGTTGTGCTGTGTCAGTGTCATCTATCGTGGGGGGGCGATAGCGCATTGGATAACATCTGGCACAGAGACCGAGAGGTACCGAGTTCGAGCCCCCGTTGGGCGGATATGTTTGTAGGCTGCTATTAGCGCCGTTGTATTACAGGCTGTCTGTTCTGTTAGTAGTTAAGATTTAAATTGCATAACATGTAAATGTACAGCGCAGTGCGTTTGTCAGGCGCTTATTAAAGAAAAGATATTATTATTATTATTATTATTATTATTATTATTATTATCTCATCATGTGCTAGTAAAAATGCTTGACAACGCTTAGTTAATTTAAAAACAAATTCTGCACATTGGCTGCTAATTCTCAAATTCTACTGGTAGCTGTGGTGGATGATAAACTTATGATTTTGAAGAGGTTTGTATTTTCTGGACAAAACATTTTGCTAGCTTTTAAAAGGCATTCTTGTATGAATGTCCCTTAGTTGAAAGGACTGATGGTTTTGAAGCACCTAACAAAAGTTCCATCTAATTAATCTAAATAGGTATGTTTTGAGAAAGTTTTTAGCAGTTTGCTGAGCAGAGTCAAAAGCAACAGCACTGAAATGTATTGCTAAAACTTTTAACTGCTATAAGCACTGATGCATGACGTAACCAGAGCATCAACGGTTGCGAAATTGGTATATGCATCCCCAGCCTGGTGGGGATTCATCGGACAAAGGGAACGATCTCGACTCCAGACCACTATACAGTGATTGGTTCGAGCAGGGTACTTGGCCGACTCCGTCCAAGATGTAGAACTATTGTATGCAGCTGCAGACGACCGCCTCTTCAAAGCTGTTATCAACAACCCCGCACACGTATTATACGGGCTATTACCCCCGATTTAAACAGACGCCGTACTCACTACGTCCAAGAGCCCCAATCGAGTTAAACCGGAGACTTTGTAAGAAGTAAAACATGATGATGTTGGGCTGAGACGTAAAATAATTCAGACTTTTAATGTCTGGCCGCTTTAAAATTAAACTGGACTTCACAGGTTTGGATTTAAATTAATAAGACTTGATAGGGTAACATGAGCATAGATGTATGTGCGTAAAGCATGCTTATGCCTCAGAAAATAGTGCGGAACTGTTAATGTTCGGATAGACTTTAGACACTTTAGCATCTTATTTTATGATAATGTGTCATGCAGTATTATTACAAGTCTTTCTTTCATATTATTGCTTAGTATATTTGCAAACTGGCCATACTTTCTTGTACACAAAATTCAGGCACTGAATTCGACTGTGCTGGTGGAAAAATCCATCATCTGCAATGTTTAATGGAGGTGAACCACCATCCTGCACATTGTAGCATTTTTCATTTTACTACTGCTGTGACGCTATCTGGCAAATAATATGAGAGCAAAAAGGATGTTTACAAAAGCCCACAAAATTTTATTGATAATGTTCCTGTGTTAAGTATTTTAAGTTTGTTAATATTGATTGATAGCTTACAGCATAAATATCATTTTAAACTAATATTATGTCATTATTAAAAATAACAACTGGTTACAATATGAAAACTAAAAAGACTGTTTATGAATGACCATGTATAAATATAAGGTTTTCTTTCATGATGTGTTAAATGTAAAGTATTTTGTCAATAATGATAATTTCACAAATTTCAACATAAATATTGTTGAATAAATTTCATGTTATTAATACTAATGACAGGTTTTATTACAGGTCCAGAGGAAAGACACCCCCTTATTCTAATATTGATTTTTGTTTAGTGCAGGAAGTCCATTCCAAATAAATAATCCAACCCACTGTAATTCAGCTGTTTTGGCTAATTAATGGGATAAGGCAAAGCTGGATGCATCAAAACCTCAGCCTTTAACTTCAGATTTCAGGAACAGGCTTTAGTGCACATCTGCTATGCAACTGAAGCATTCCACATTTTCAACAGTGGACCATTTAAGCAATGAATCATGGAGCATTTTGCCTCTTCGACAATGAACCAATGAAAGGTGGAGCATTCTAACTTTCCAGTGGTGAAGTATAATGTTCCTACTGCCTACATTTGGTGATTTGACTCCACCCTAACAACAGAGGGAAATTCTAGTGAAGCATTGGTGGACCCCAAAAACCACCAAATTGGTGGAACGTATCACAGATTTCTTTGAAGGCACAAAGTGGTGCAAAAGAATTTGAAATGACACACTTTTGCTCTGGACATTGCATGTGGCAAGGCCTAAGACAAGAAGGCATCATGGATGATGCTATGCCCATCTGAGTTTCGCTCCAGAGTGATAGAGGGGCATTGTCAAATTTCTTTGCATGACTGGCCATTGTACTTCTCTGGAGACAGCTAAAGAATCACTGTCATGAAAACAGCAGCTGACAGCTGCACAACCTGTATGTTGCTACTGCTTCCGAATCACTTGTATACATGTGTATGTGGACATTCTACTCTCAATTACCAAAGTGTGCCCGTAGCATTAATTTGTGAAAACCTTCAAAGACACTCGAATGTAAAATTGTTAATTTTTGTACATTTACAGCAACATTCAGTCATTTTGCGGGTACATCAAACAGCTGCCATCTTTAGACCAGACACCAAGCAAAAAGAAGCCACACTTGCGGCGTGAAAAGGACGGTGAAGAAGTGTGAGTCCAAAGCTGAATTTGCATTTACTTTAGCCCCAAACAACAGACTTTGTATGAATTTTCATCTCCAACAGTTTGTAAAGCACAGAACTTTCTTCCTGTCCATTCTGCTTAAATGTCATTTCAATGTAGACTTACATTTTTCAAATAGCTTATCTGTCATAGGCTGCCTCTCTGTCTTAGTGGACTGATCTGGATATTGACCTGATTATGGCTTGGTTTTGATGTGCTATTGGTTGATGCCTTGTGCATTAAACACTAGCACGATTCAAGTTACTTATTACAATTACAATTACAAACTGATTGACAGGAGGAACTATCTTTAGCACCTTTGTGCAGTTATTAAAGGACACTATGTAAATAACGAGATACATACATACAAACGCGCCCTAAATAAGCCACTAATATGGAAGTTTAAAATGTTGAAATTGCCGTAAAAGGTGCATTTCCCACAGTGGGACTTACAAGAGTTGCTCATTTCCTTTTCGTTGAGCCTTGAGTGAGCAATGGATGAATCCTATGGTTCTCTACCCAGGTGGGGCCAGTGCATCACAGCACTTGCTGTTTACTTCCTAGATTCTACCAGTACCAAATTATACTGCTTGGTGACAGACGCACATTTGGGCAAACAACTTGCCCAAGGTCAATACACAGAGTCGAACTGACAGTCGCATGATCATTGACCAAGTGTGGTACTGATAGACTGCTGTGGATCACAAAGACCATGGTGCAGAGAAAATTGTCTAAGATTAAAATATTAAGCAAAGTAGATCTTGAATTTTATTTTCACTTTATGCACATTAATAAATGCTGATATTCTATCTGTTACATTTTGTAGTCTGTTAGTGGAGGAGCTTAGGAAAACCTTGGTTGCACTCTGGCAAGGTGGAAAAACAGCCATTTCTCCAGAGTCGCTCTTCTCCGTCATCTGGAAAGTTGTCCCTAGGTTCAGGTACTGGTCGTTGGTTTATAACTTTTATATTTAGTGTTTTGCCCTAGTCTTAGTAGATTGAACCTGGGATATTCTTGATGTTGACTTTTATTTGTTTAATCTGTTAAGCAGAGGCATCGCCAGACATTTTTGTAACCAGGGCAGTCATACAAGTAACCAGCTCTTTCTTTCTTCGTGAGTATATGAGGTCCTCTTTGAAGAAATTTTTCCCGTCTTAGGATGGGCAAATATTTAGTTATTATTAATTAAATTTGTAGTGCATGCGCAGTCACGCCGAAATATGCATCTGAAGCGTGGATAGCCATCCACCAGGAGAAGGGGAAATGGCCATAGCTCAGCCAAATATTGGTTATAATTTTGATTATTGTTTTACTTGATTGCTTGGACTGATAAGGTCTTCCTTCTCTAAGAACTATGACAAAAGATCTAACTGTCCTATTTTATTTCAAAGGAAAATAGAAGCAAAGGCCATAACTCCCATATCGCAAAAGTATTGTTCGGTTTGGGTGATTCTTTCACTTGTTTGCTGGGGCCAATGAGGGCTACATTCGAGAAGACAAAACTATAGGGCTAACATGATCCAAGGGCATTTCAGGGTCAAAATCGCTCAGCCAAATGGTGTTTTGTGTTGGTGATTCTGAGTTTCCCCGTGATTTTGACCTTTTAACCCAAGGTCATTTCAAGGTTAAAAGGTCAAAATCAAGTCAAAATTACCATAACACAGGATCACCCAAATAAGACAACATTTGGCTGAGATATGGCCATTTTCTATTGATTTGGACATTTTGACCTTGAAATAAAATTGGGTTATATTAGTCTTTTAGTAAGTACTCTGTCTTCACAAATGTAGCATTGTAGCCCTTATTGGCCTCAGCAAACAGTTAAACAAATAGAGCAATATTTGGATGAGTTATGGCCATTTTCCTTTGATTTTGACCTTTAAATAATCTAGGCATGTGTTAACATTTTAGTACTGTGTCTTCTTGAATATAGCCCTTATCGGCCTGAGCCAATGGATAAAAGAATCATGCAAATAGAACAATATTTGGCTGAGTTATGGCCATTTTCCTAGATTTTCCTCTGAAATCGACCTTTTTGACCTTAAAATAACCTTGTAACATCTTACATTTAGTTGCCTTGTTTCTTATACCAGTAGCCCTTATCAAGTTGAGAAACACAAGAAAGAATGAGCCTATTTCAACAATTATTGACCGAGATCTGGCCAGTTTTCGCTGATTTTTGCTAGATTTCATTTTTTCTGACATTGAAATGACCTTGAATGGCCCAGAATGTAGTGCCACTATTTTTCCCAGATATAACTCTCGTCAAGGCACACAGAACAAAAAAGTTTATCCAAATTGGACTATTCGTTCATTTCTTTGTGATGAAAAGAGTAAATAGAGAAAGGTTCCAAGTCCGAAGGCTATGGTCCTGGTAATTTAAGGAGTCTATGACCTAACCATTGCTTCACTGAATCCAAGATTTGCCGCGGGTCATCACAGACCACATGAGAACCAGTCACGAGTGGACCAATTAAAATGGCTGTCAGGCTTCAATTATGACTTATGACCACTGCTTCTTGACACACTATACAGTGACCATCTAAACACAGAAATCCTCAGTGAATCTAAGAAACAACTCAAAAACATACAAATTCAGACCTTGTAGATGGCCTAATGTAATAGGACAAATGAGCAAATTTTGCACATAAACTAATCTTATGAAATTAAGCAAGAGCAAAACAACATTTGTGTTGGTTATGAACATGCACAGAATATGTCATGACATGACTAGATTATGTTATGTGCAGCTGTCATAGTTCTTGGTTTCAGTCTATTGAATTTCTTTCTTGTATTTCAATTGATGTATGTTAGTTTCAGTTTTAAGGATGTTTAAATTTATTATTTTGAATGTTTATTTGCATTTCAATTTATCAAACTAGATTATGGCAGGATTTTACTGTGGTTAATGTGTCTTCCTTGGCCACAAAGTGTTGCTGGGTTCAAATTCTTTCAGATTTCTTAATTTTTTATGCAAGTTAAAGTTGTTTGAATCTGGTGAACTAGTTATAATGAGGGGAACATAGACATCAAAATTGAATGATTAGTAATGGTAGGCTCTAATTTTTTGTTGATTTTCTGGTTCTTGTGTGTTTTACCTGAGCAGAGGCTACCAACAACAAGATGCTCATGAATTTATGCGCTACCTCCTCGACCGTGTGCACACAGAGCTGCTGACCCTCTTGCCATATCCAAATTCAAACAGTCCATTCATTGGTCCAAAGGGTAAAAGCACGATTGTAACTGCAATTTTTGGTGGGATTCTGCAGAATGAAGTGAACTGTCTTATTTGTGGAATGGAATCAAAGAAACACGACCCTTTCTTAGGTTAGCAAATTTGAATTGTTTTGCTGTGCTTGAAATCGTTTTCTGAACAGACTTATATTGCTTGATGGGACAGGTTTTCCAGTCTCATAAGTATATTTTACTGCAGAAAACTTAATATTCTTGATGAACTCTAAGATGTGATGATTTCTGTATAAAGTACTTCTGAGTAAGACCAGAGTAGGTAAACATGTTCAATTTTAATATTACTTTGTATTATCACCCATTCATTGAGGAAATTTTGCAAATTTTCTTTAGCACATTTCTTTAGTCAGACCTGAGTTTTTATTGTTTGACACCACTATTGATTGATTTGTCTTTGTACAAAATAGGTTTTTGAAATAGTTTTTGAAGTTTTGTTCTAGCATTTTAATTTTTAATATTTACAACACTGCTTTTACTGTACAATGACAGATCTCTCACTGGACATCCCAGCCCATTTTACTGCCAAAAGTCAAAATCCAAAAAATGGAGAGACTGTCTGCCATTTGTCAGGTGAGAGTTGTAGGGGTATCAATCATCAGTTTTATTTTACTGTAAACAATTTTGTTTTTCTGTGAAAAATTTAGCATTCCTGCAAACCGTATTCTCCTTCTGTTCTGTTTCTTCAGTGTGCATTTCTCCTCATGTTTTTCTTCTCTTTTTTCTTTTCAAGTTTACCAAGCTGTGTGTATGTTTTCTACTAGTCATCATTCCACTTGTGCACAACAGATTTCTTTCTCATGCTCTTCATGGTTGGTTTATGAGTCTGTGAGGACAAACACTTGCGACCCGCCGCGTGTTCACCAACAATTTTGGTGGCCCATAGGCTTAAAAAGGTTGGCCACTCCTGGTTTAGGCCTACTAAAACTATCATGCGACCCGTGGGCTGTCGTTGGCGGCCCACACGACCCTTCGTAATAATTCTTTTGTTTTATTTTGCTCCTACTTAGCCATATAGGCCTACTGCTACAATACTGCGTGATAATGATGTCTAAAACACTAGAAATTTAGTGTTGTAAGTTATAGTGACCTAGTGTAGTCGTACCTGTTTTCATACTTCGTTTAAAAATATGAAATTATTATTTGTGTTTCTTTCGAGTCTGTGAGGACAAACACTTGCGACCCGCCGCATGTTCACCAACAAGTTTGGTGGCCCGTAGGCTTAAAAAGGTTGGCCACTCCTGGTTTAGGCCTACTAAAACTATCAGTGGCAAGAGCATCGTTTTTGTATTCACTACTGTTGGTGCTAGAATTCGTCATCAGTTGTAGGTTCGCAAAAGTTTCGTTTCCTTATGATAAATTTGTCCATTTGGAATGTTACAGTCTCTTATAATAGTAATGGGTAAAAGTTTTCATCGGCAAGGTCGCATGCGTTTATAATGTGTCCTATAAGGTAAACATCATGGCCGCTCCAGATTGCGATAAATAGAATAGAATATGGATAAATAGCGTGCTACGATTTCTCACAGGCTACGTCCACTAAACTCGCGGCTAAAGTGCTAAACTGATAAAGTAAGTCAGTCAGTGTAACGCATGAAGAATGACGGACATATGCTGTATGAATTCGAGACACACCAATTTTTCGCGACACACCAACAACACACCATGTCTATGCGACACACTGCCGGTCGATTCGCAACACACTAGTGTGTCGCGACACATCTGTTAAGAACCTCTGATGTACAGTACAGGAAGAGTGATTCAGAGCAATACTGACAAGGTCACACACAAAGGCTCATTGCAGCAAACTATGCTATATTTAGAGATGAGAGAACTAAAACCAAAATACTACTGTTTGTTAAGTTGCATTCAAAATAAAATCTCCAGCATTGCAAACATTAGGATGTTAGACCTTTTTGCAGGATCACCTGAAGTTTGACCTGACTGGTCTACAGTTCGTAAGTGTTACTCTGCAGCAAAGATATGGTTATTCTACAGAAATTTTCTTTAATTTAGACTCTGTATGTTTGAATTGCAGACTGTTTGTCTAGCTTCACAGAGGTAGAAGAATTGGAAGAAACTGAACTCTACATGTGTAGCAACTGCAAAGCAAAACAAAGATCTACAAAGAAATTCTGGATTCGTCGCCTTCCAAATGTAATAGTAATTTAATCTGATGGGCAGAGCTTCTCATTTGAAAATAGAAGGCGATTTGAAAATCGATCGCTGGATTGCGTAGGCGATCGGTGCGCGATCGACTTCGAGAGCTTTTGTTGCTTTCAATAATTTCCGAAATTAGTGATGCTACGAACTTACAAATGAGGTGTCCACCGTGTTGTTATGACCAATCATATTGCACGAAATAGGAGCGGATCAATCAGCAGTCATTAGGTCACGAAACGGTGAGTTCCGAACGCATTCACCGCCGCAAGTAAGCAAAAATTAAAGTAATGTAAATTAGGTAAATAAAGTAATGGCTGCAGTTTCCTCTTGGAGTAAATCGATCGCGCTCGATTTGCGCGATCGATTTACCGATCCACCAGACCTTTGCTAGGCGATCGACCAAGGAGATCGATCGATCGATCGCCTCAAATAAGAAGCTCTGCTAATGGGATTTAATCTAATGTAATCTGACAAATTCTGTAACACCTCCAACTTCTGAGATATGTATGCTTTATGGTTAGTGGATGAGATCTTTCTTTGCTCTGTTGTTTAAGGCATATGACTCTAAGAGGAAAAGAGGCAATTTCAATATGCAGCTTTTTTGTTCGCCCAATTGTATATATTTAGACACTTGCGATCATGCCTTTTAAGTACCTCACAAAAGCACAACCTGTGCCAACGTAACTGATGCTGAAAGTCATTAAGGACAAATTTTAATCAATAGGAAACAATGCTGCTGAAGATAACTATAAGAGTCACTATTGCACAGACGTAGACCCAACTGATGGATTCTCATCCAGTGTTAGGTGAGTTCTTTAGAGTGCCTGAACTATGTAGCATTGAAAAGAGGAACAACGACAGGCCGAGAGCTATGTTGTTGGTTCATACAGTTATATGGACTGACACAAAGTATGTATGCTGTCTGTCATGTGCTTCAATTAGGCTGCACCCTCTTTCTATCTACTCCTACTATCTATGCCATTCGCGTACAACTCAAGCTGCCACCACCATCATACATGCATTCGTAAGCTCAAGGGTTGGTTATGGCAATGCTCTGTATGCAGGGCTTACTCTTTCCTGCATTAAGCAACTGCAGTCTATCTTAATGCTGTGACCAGTCTGATTGGATTGGACCTAGGTTTCGGCATGAATCCAGCTTCATGCGAGAGGAATTGCACTGACTGCGGAAGTACAAGTTACTGGTGCTTATGTGTAATTACCTTTTGGGCTGTGATCCATTTCTTCATAGGGAGTTCTGTGTCTTGGTCTCATACGTTCCTGGCCGCAGATTTATTCAGAGGTGACCTAGTTCTTCCCTCGACCAGAACATCCACAGTACAGCACAGAAAATCTGGTTTTCAATTGTTAGGTCATGAGTGCCTCTGATGAGTTTCTCTTGAAGAGGAGCTATATAAATCTGTGATTACATTAGATTACATTACATCTCCTGGTTTGTCGGTGTTGTCTGGATTTTTGTGATGACACAATTGATTGTGGTGATTGCGTTTGTGTGCAACTACAATCTTGAAAAGTTTCCAGAATTGAACACAGGATGCAGAAATACTATGTAAGTGTGACGTAGTTCTACGAACAGGAATGTATAGATCTGTAGGATTTGTAGTATTCTCAATGCCAAGCTAGCTAATACGAGCCATCTGCAAAGTCAAGAGCTAGTTGGTGATTTTGTGAGAACAAATGGGCCTGTGTACAATTCCAGAAAATTTTTTTTAGTTTTAATGGGACCATTCTGTTTTTAGGTGTTGTGTCTTCATCTAAAGCGATTTCGATGGAACATGTATTTTCGTGTGAAAGTCGATACTTACGTCGAATTTCCACTTCTTGGTCTTAACATGAACAGATATATGTTGAACAACATTGTAAGTAATAAGTTTACTGCAATCTGATTTTAGTATCTTTTTTCTGATTATTATTATTACTAAGCTTCACTTGTGATATTTTGTGAGATATTCTTGAAGGTCAAAATAGTTTCAGTTATTTGAGCTTCTTCCTGTATTAGTCTCTAAAAAAATAGGCATTTTGTGATGGCGTTTTGAAACAGATTCTTGAAGACACCATACAACTAATTAAAGTTGTTTGAGTTTTTCTCAAATGATCCCTAGGAAACATTGGCATTATTCATCTGTTGTTTTGTTACTCTTGCACACAGAGGATTTTGAACATATCTTTGAGGTAGGTAAGTAAAGTAAGTATATTCTTTATTAAACCAGTTGCAGAAGAGCCACACTCCGGTGTACAAACATCATGGGACAAATTTTTACAAAATCAATAGGAGTACAGCATTCTTCTTAAAAATGTTTTCCTAATATAAGAGTCAATAATATATAAGTCAATAAGAGTCTGCCATGAGACCGTGGGGAAACCAAGGAAATGAACTAGCTTTACTGGTAGTTGATTTCCTTGGTGTGAGCAACTTAGTAAGACATGCCCCGGGTTGTTTAGAACAGCTGTGAAGAGACCGGTATCGGCCTGCCGACAGGTTAACAGTTACCAGAATAATACAGAAGGAAATCTGAATTTCAAGAGTTGGGCATAAAGTCATGATTGCCATGTTCTGAAAGAATAGGAGAAATGTCAATGGCAAAACAAAATTATAATTACTTTCAATCTAGCTGAAGTTATATCTGTGTTATATCAGATAGCCGTATCTGCAGTGCTTCTGAGAGGTTCTTAACACATTGACTGCCACCACATTCATTATCTTCATGCCACAGAAGTTTGGGAAAGATGTGATTGCACCTGAGAAAACCCTCATAAAGTCAGAAGTTAATTTGCGAAAATTGAGCGTAGAAGGCAAGGATGTATAAAACGGGGCAAAATTAGTTCTTTGCATATTTATATTTCTTGCTGTGTTAGCTATGAAACTACAAGTCCCTTATAAATGTAGTTTTTGTGTCTTAATAATATTTTATTTTCAGTTTATTATGATAATAATATAATAATAATATCTTTTTCTTTAATTTAGCGCCTGACAAACGCACTGCGCTGTACATTTACATGTTATGCAATTGAAACAATCTTAACTAGTTAATTACTAACAGAACAGACAGCCTGTAATACATGGCGCTAATAGCAGCCTACAAAGCAAATCCGCCCTAACGGGGCTCGAACTCGGTACCTCTCGCACTCTTCGCCAGATGTTATCCAACGCGCCACCGGACCCCCCCATTGCACATTGCACTGCAACAAAAGGTTAATTTAGTATGTCCCCTTGGTGCCATAATTTGAAGTCATTTACACTTAATATTATTTAAATAACCATCACTAAGACACCAGGTTTGTATGGAATTTCATTGATGCAGACTTGGGCATATGAATATGCACCAATTTACTATATCCATGAACAGTCCTGACCTTTATACACAGTGATATACTCGGTAGGTTGGGTCATGTGGTAAATTTTAACTTGCAGTTTTTGAAAAGTACCCATGAAGAGCTACATATTTCAAATTTAACTCTTACTATTCATATTGTATTGTATTTGTTAATTTATATAGCGCCGCTCACAGCAATTCAGCAGTGCGAGAACCCCTAGAGAAGAAGGTTTTGAGGAGGGAGAAGGCTGTTGGAGGAGACCCAGAAAGAATGGTAACACGTAGAGAGGAAGGAAGGGCATTCCATAGGGAGGGCCCAATAGTGGCAAAAGATCTAGTTTGGGCCAGAGTGGTCCTAACTCGTGGAACAAAAAGAGTATGCCTGACCAAGGAGTGGAGAGGTCGATGAGAAAGTGAGAGAGGGGAGCGAGTGTGATCCCTAAGATATTTAGGAGCAATGGAGTTGAAAGTATTCGTATTAGAACATACAGTTTTCACCTGATTGTTCAGCAACTGCAGCCCAATCTAGTGCAGTATGGCTTTGACATGCAAATTTTGCAGAGTATCAAAATTCTTTATAATTTCCTTTCTTATTAAAGCTACACATTTTTGGATGGATAGCCTTCAGCTTAATCAGTAGCAAGTCAAACAGATGTTACTCTATCCTGATAGTTGTGACAAATCAGATGAATTGTGATGTATGAATGGTCTGCTGATACACTTCTAGACTAGTAGCTACTGGGCAGCCATTGTCCACACCAAACTATGATATCCTACAGCCAAAACCACAATTCATTATTTGTCTTTACAGCTGTTTATAGGCAATGATCATGGCCATGTCAAATAAATCAAGAACATTCTTTTTATAACAACTCTTTAATGGGTCTAGTAAGTTTATCGGAGCAGTCATTTCCACTCGTTTAGTTGTTGTAGTCAATTGCCAAGGCTTTCAGAGTTTGCCACTCTGTTGTGTACCATATTATATCTGGAAGATGGCCATAAAGCCATATTGTTTGTTATTGTATCATTACGAGAATAAGTTGAATCATTTTGATTTATTGTGTCATTAAGAGAATAAGTTGAATCATTTTGATTTATTCTGTGTGATTTAGCATGAGACAAGGAACAGTGGAGGTGGTAGCAATGACTTTGACCTTGCAGCTGTGATTGTTCACCATGGTTCAGGGTGAGTGTGTTTTAATTTTGATATAATAAACATATTATTAGCATTTCCAATCAAAAAGAATCAAATAATTTTCAGGCAGTCTAGCATTGAACATTCTCCAGATAATGTTCTGCCCTTAAAATCTTAGCAAGTTGCAAGGAATCACCATACAATACCATACGTATATAACTTTTCATTGTCCAACCATCTTAACTTTATTCATGTCCTCATAGCCAAAGTCCTTCTTTCTCGTCCACCTGGAAAACAGTACTACATTACTCAAAGCTAGATGCAATATTTCAAGGAGGAATTATGTTTTGCACCACCCGTTTATGCTGGAATCCCTAGCTCCTGTGATTCTGTTTGCACTAAAGTAGCTATTACAACGATTTGCAGATCTATGGTAATTATGTGTTATCAAATGTTAGCAAATGAAAAATTGAAGACATAATGTTACAAGAGTAAAAAGAGTTCTGTGAAATTCGGTATGCGGACGTTTCATCAAAGGACGATTCGTCAACGGACTGTTCGTCAAGGACTGTTCGTCAAGTGGACGATTCGTCAACGGACGATTCGTCAACGGACTGTTCGTCAAACGGAATCGATTATTAATTCTCGTTGACCAATAAAGGGATTGCTAGCCCATTAAGCGTGACGGCAGGTGCGCAAAATACATGCAATTGAAGTTGGATTGGTGATAATAACTCTTCTTTAACCCTTTCCCGACCGGAAGGTAGTGAATGGTACAAGACAGGCATCCGACCGGAAGGTACCGAATGGTACTGGGCGGTTCTCGTCATTTTTAGCCTTATATCGTTTCGTGGTCGATATAAATTTATGAATACTTATTAGTTTTGGATCCTACGTACAATTTCGAGCCACATGACGTCTTGGGATCCCCGGAAAAACACCTCAGTATATTAAAAACAGCCAATCAAAACTGGCATTTAAATCACGCGAATTTGTGCGACTATGGTATAAATACTAAAGAAAATGTATCTCCTTCAGTTTTAAAAATATTTGAAAGATTTTTTCTTCATGTTCTCTGGAAACAATTTCTGCACATTTTATATGCTGACATAACATATGTTGTCGCTGAAAATTTTTTTGTAGACTGTCTTGAAAATGAAAATATGTCAGATTTTGGGGGAGGTTCGGTTTGGGGTAACTTTGGGTACCTCAACAAATATTTTGTCCAAAACCTAGACGTAGGTATGGAAAGAGGAGATAAAATCCTAAAGAATGGTGTTTACCGTATGTCTATATGTTAAAAACTGACAGAGATAGAGCAAGTTCAAATTTTTTTATTCTTTGGCCGTTTTTGCGGAAAATGTGCGGTCGTCAGGGGGGTAGCTGGAAAAAATTGTGTGGTCGTTAAAGGGTTAAGTAGAAGTCGGATTGATGAAAATAATTCTTGCTATTTAAGCACAGAATTAGTTTCATCAATCCAACTTCTATTTCAGCAAAGACTTTCTTTTATCAATCCAACTTCCATTTAAGTAAAGAATTATTTTCATCAATCCAACTTCCAGTTCAAATTGAGAGCGCATAGGCCTAATATGTGCAAGAAAATGGCTGCCCCTGCCCCCCCCCCTCCGCCCGCATGCGAGGACATAATCCCCACTGGCTAGGATATAATTATATAATATCTTTTGATTCCACTGGAAAAAGTGTATATTTCGTCAACTAATGATTGTCCCGTGAAATTCCTATATAGTGCAAGGATATAAAATTGAAATTTCTGACATGTTTACAAAGTAAGCAAAAGACATACGTACTGAAATAAACTTTAAGATCTGAAACATTGCTCCTAAATTGCACAAAAACATGTGCTCAAATTTGCTATGATTTTGCTCTTTTCATGAAAAGCAATTACTTGTTTTGCAGCATTTAATTTTCTCTTAGAGCTATAATTGTAAAAAAAACTTTTAAAGTTCTGCTTTGCCATATTGAGTCTGAATTAATTTTCCAAAGTTCCACCATGGAATA
This sequence comes from Aporrectodea caliginosa, assembly GCA_020284085.1. NCBI lineage: Eukaryota > Metazoa > Annelida > Clitellata > Crassiclitellata > Lumbricidae > Aporrectodea > Aporrectodea caliginosa. The sequence goes on from JACEVL010001014.1 coordinate 2,241,916, forward strand.
TGGAAACTTATTGGGCACCAGAAGTGGGCAGATATTCAGCAGCATTTTTAATTTTAAAATACTTATAATTTAAAAAAAAAATAAAATTCCTCAAGAGTAACAGTTTTATTTTGTCCCCAGAGAATATGTAAACACTTTAACCACTTGCAAATGTGTTGCAAGATGTAGCAACAATACTACAGGTATTCGAATTTAGAACAGACTGTATGCTTTGTATGTAACCTAGATGGAATATCGCTTTCTAAATGTTTCAAAAATGACTTGTAGTCTGCTAGTGTTTCTTGGTGTCTTTGGTTTTGATGATTTCTGGAATTTCTTTATTTTTGTCAATAGAGCTGGATCTGGACATTACACATCATATGCCACACACGAAGGTTAAATTTGCTTTTACATTTGCCTTCATATTAATCCAGCCAGGTCATTATTTTATCTAAATATGTAGTTTTATGTATGTAAAATGTATGCATGTAGTGAATATATTAAACTGTATATAAAACTTCAGGTCAACAAGTGAGATCAGAAACTTATTATAGGATATAAAAATGTATGGGGGTCCGGTGGCGCGTTGGATAACATCTGGCGAAGAAAGCGAGAGGTACCGAGTTCGAGCCCCGTAGGGCGAATTTGCTTTGTAGGCTGCTATTAGCGCCGTGTATTGTGTCTGTTCTGTTAGTAGTTAACTAGTTAAGATTGTTTCAATTGCATAACATGTAAATGTATAGCGCAGTGCGTTTGTCAGGCGCTTGATTAAAGAAAAGATTATTATTATGTAGTGGCAACAGCAATATGCTGAATGCTACTGAATACTAGGCTGAGCAAAATAGTGCCTTAGAGATTTTAATAAATGACATTGTATATGTATGTATATGTATATATATATATATATATATATATATATATAATCGTGTATATATATATATGTATAATTGTATATGTATATATTCTAGGTGTGTTAAAAATACATTGTACATCATAATTTGATAAAGTAATTGTAATATATTGCATTCAATCTTCCGAATACTCATCATTATTATTATTACGAATCAGATATTTGTATTGAACCAATTTATGAATTCACCTCAGAGATGCAGATAGCTTAAAAGAGGATGTCTTCAACTGTTTGTGAAATGAGATGAGTAGAAAAAGGGTTCATCAGATATGGAGAACATTGCGAGTATATTTCATTAAAGATAGAATTGATTAATGACACAGACCCTACCAATTTAAAAGTGATGGTCATGTGACAAAGACTTGTGAGGCCAGATGCTATTACGATTGCAGTCGATGCACAGTGAGATATGGAGGAAAGGTGGGAGAATGATTTTGCATTGTGACAACAGTACAACAGGGATGTGTGTTGTCACCAGTGATTTTTGCCATGGTTGTGGTCTGGGTGATGGCGAGAGTGCGAGGGATGCCGATACTGGACTGAAGTCGGTGGATGGTGAGTTTTGTGACTGGTTGAGAAACCTGGATTTTGCAGATGAAATTGCCCTGTTGGCATGAAAGATCTAACATCGAAAACTCAGGCGGAGGTGACGGAGGTGGGACTCGCTATCAATCCAGAAAAAACAAAGATCATGAAGGTCAGAAAATGGAATGAAGATGACAAGACATTGTATATGTAATTGATGACAGGAGGTGGAATCTGTGAATGCCTTCTGCTACGTTGAAAGCCTAATAACAGTGGACAGCAGCTGTCACAGGGAAATAAAGATATGTATAGAAAAGGAAAATGCTGCATTTGGGGGGCTTACTAAGATCTGGAAGAAAAATGGCTGTAGTATGAGGACTAAGATTCGCCTGTACAATGCCATAGTTTTGAGCAAGCTGATCTATGGATCTGAAAATAGCCATTGACAGTGGCAAACAGGAAAAGACTATAGGCGGCACATCATAAGTGACTGAGAAGAATTCTACGTGTATCATGGCGTGAAAAATATCAAACAAAGCTATAAGAGAGAGCAGGGGCGCCGCTAGCGTTACGCACTTACGCAAGTGCGTACAGCGCTGACAGGCTAAGAAATGAAAAATTGCATATGAAAAAGTGAAATATTATTAAGTTACAAAATTATAATAACTTAGGTGCTAGTTTTAATATTAGGTATACTAACAGTCTAGCACCATCCATTGGCTTATATCTAATACTTAATTTCCTCACGCTCTTTCAGTGTCAACTGTCAATGCCGCACACCCTCACCTGCGGTTTGCCTGAAGGTTCTATTCTTTGTCCTCTGCTGTTTATTCTTTACACCTCCCCACTCAGCAAACTCATTCCCTCGTCCTCTGCTACCTCTATGCCGACGACGCACAACTCTTCATATCTTTCTCCCCTCACTCCCTTCCAGATGCGCTAAATCACTTACGCAACACCATCACCCAGATTTCAGCCTGGATGACCACAACCCTTAACCCTTCAAAACAGAATTCCTCATTACTGGCCTCCGCGATCAATTAAACAAACTAGCCTCTCTTCCCGACATTATTTTGTCCAACAGATCTCACTACTCCCGTACCTACATGTATACTCTTCTCCTGTTCGCAATTTTGGAATCATCTTCGATAAGAACCTTGCCTTTTTCGACCACATCACCCAGCTATCTCGCACCTGATTATACACATTCGTGACCGTCGACGATTGCGCCCACGACTTGACTACAAGACCGCGTGCACGATAGCCATTTCAACTGTTCATTCCAAACTCGACGACTGTAGCCCACTCTTTTTACAACATCGACTCTTCTCAAATGAAATGCCTGCAAACAGTTCATAATACTTTCGCCCGCGCAGTCATCAAAACTCCCAAACACCACCAAATAACTCCTGTTCTGAAATCACTTCATTGGCTTAAAGTCCCTCAGCGCATCCATTACAAAATAGTATCTCTTACATACAATGCCCTTCAAACGTCTAAACCCTCTTACATTCGCCAGCTATTCACCGTCCAACTGCCCGGGTCTACTTGCTCATCATCATACCTTTCACTATCTCGGCCTCCAGTCTCATCCTCTGAAATTCTGCAACCGCTCCTTAGTCTATGCTGCACCAGCTCTTTGGAACAGACTCCCAAAAGACCTCTGCCAGTTTGCTCATCCTCCTATCTCGCCTCTTAACTCAACCTTTCCTCCGCTTGCACTCTCCATTTCTGCTTTCCATTCACGACTGAAGACCGAACTCTTCACTATATCCTATCCTGATTCTACTCCTGCGCCACCACACGACGACCACCATCATCCCCGATTACCACCGTAGCACATGCTGTCTCCTCGGCTTGACCTCCCCGGATTTTGACCTGGCACGGAACGAACAGAGGACTTTGGCAATTGCGGACTTGATTTGATATAGCGCTGATAAATAGGCTGGTCTCCCTGACGTGACTTTTGTGGGCGCTGAGAAATTTTCGAAGATTTACATTTAGTAAACTACATCATTACCACATGGCTTCACGATTCGGTAGTTGAATCCTTCTTGCTTGGTTTGTGTACCATCTGCAAACTATTTCTGCTAATTGTGTCTGGTCAGCAGTATGCTTACTTAAAGACTTATGGCGTTCTTGAAAATTAAATTGAACGTATTTTCTAGTTTTCATATTAATTTCAATAAATGTCTGGTTTGCTATTATTGTCCGCAGTCAAACTCAAACACGACTCAAACTACATCTTAGCTACGATGCCTACGAGTGACAGGTGGTTCCTACCAGCACTAAAATTATAGAGCAATTTTTCAGATGACTGCTCAAAATGCTACCATTACAGTGTGGAAATTAAAAAAAGTTTCAAGTGGGGAGGAGGCACATCCCCTCTCCAAACCCCTCCCCTATCGGCGCTCGTTCATCCTACCCCGCATACTTTCTTCCCCGGGCCCCGGCCTACGTGTGCTCTCCTGCCTGTTGTGCGTACACAATTAAAATCCTGGCGGCGCCGCTGAGAGAGAGGATGGGACAAGAAGATATAGAAAACATCAATAGAAAGAGAAGATTGAAGTGGATGGGGCATGTTCGTCATATGGATGAAGATAGTCAAACAAGTGATGTCCTAGAATTCTGGAGGGAGAACGAAGAGAGGAAGACCACGGAAGTACTGGCCGGAAACTATCAGAGACAACATGAGATGCCTGGAGATGTCGTGGGATGAGGCCAAGGAGCTGGTGACGGACAGAGATGAGAGGAGGAGATACGTTGTCCGATGTGCAGACCTGCACGGGAAGGACTAAGGACTGTAGTCCTTGGACACATCATTTCTTTATTATTATTCACTGATGTTGTGGAGGACAAGGCCTGATTTTTCTGATACCCATAACAGCTGCTACCATAACTTTCTTTTACTACTGAATATTACACTTATTATTGTTTTAACTTGAGGTACATGTAATCTCTCAGGATATTTTATTAGTAATAATATTATTATTATTATTTTACTAGATGTTTGCCCATCCTACAAATAGCGGTAAAAATGTATTGCAAGTTTTGAGACTAATGCTGCCATGTACCGAATCGATGAGTTAACCATATTTTCAGTTTAAATTAGGCCTACTTGAAACTGTTTACAAAACTGGAATTCATCATTTTTCATATTGCGTGTTTCAAATTGTCAGTTTCAGTTGCATGAAACTATTTAGAAAACAGCAATAAATCATTTCAAGCCCTATAAATTAGCAGAGTTACTTTGATGAGGATTAATATACTGGGAACAAAAGAAACAGCTTATACAGCGATGCAAAGTCGATCAATTCAATCACAATCTTGTGATTAGTGATACTGACCAGCCACACCAAACTCAAGTGCCCCCTAGTGGTGTCATTCTCACTGGCTATGCCAGACTCGAGCGCACCCCTAGCAATGTTTCACTCACTGGCTGCCCCAGACTCGAGCACCCCCTTGCGGTGTCGTACTGGCTGGCAAGTCGAGACTCAAGTGCCCCTTAGCGGCAGGGATTGGCAAATTACTTGGCAAAATGTAATTCAGTTGCAAATTACAAATTACTTTGGGACATGAAATGTAATTTCAAATTACAAAATACATGAGAAATGTAATTGAATTACAAATTAACAAATTACAAATAGGGCAATTTCAAATAATTTCAATTACGTAATTTCAATTACTACCCATCATTACAGCTTAGCGGTGTCTGGTGCTGACCTGCTACGTGTGACTCGAGCAGTCATGGTGCATAACAGGAATGTTGAATGACCACACACAGCCCTTTATTGCTATGGGTTCATCAATCAATCAATCAATATTCAGGTAATCATGAATCCAAGCTGACACAGACACAACTTGTTACAAACAGAATACAGCTAACGACACAGTTAGAAGTTCGGCCTCATACCTGCTGATGTACTATGGGAATAACAGATATTTAATGAAAATTTCAGAATATACCCTTATGAAGTACCCGTGAAATAAAGTTTTGATAGTCTTTTAGAGGGAGAGTAAAGTTATGTGGTCTAGTTTGTAGGTAATGACTATTTTGTCTGGGAAGAGGCAACAAGCATCGTATGTGTTTTGCATTCAACTGTATTGCTGTTGGCACAAGATTACACCACACATGCATGCATGATAATATGCCATTACATGAAAACGATGTAAGGTGACTGACATTGAACTGAGGACTTTGATCTTGTCCATGCCACCAAGGTCTTCTACAATTGATCCCCCATCCCGACTTTCTTCCTCCTTGACTTCATCAACAAGTTGCTACCTTTCGTGGTGCGGCTCTGAAATGCATCGCTGACGGGGCAAGTTCTGCCATCCAGCCAAAAGCATGTGGCCATCACTTTGGAATAGTCTTCCTGTTGACAATCGAGCTGTTCCTTTAAACTCTGCTCAAGTTACTTTTTCTAGCTATGTTTTAAGACACACCTGCTCAGATCCGTTGCACAGCCATTTTCATAGCGGTTTAGATAGTTCTTAAAATGCACTTTATAAAAGCCAAGAAAGAAATTTGAAAGAAATTCCTCACTGATTAGAGGACTTCAAATATCTGTTGACTTAAATGTAGGGTTTGCCTGCAAACCCTACATTTTTGTAACAATAAAAATAATAATTGGCACAATGTTTTTGAAACGAGATTTGACCAGGTTATGTAAGGTTGAAATTTTAGGTATTGTTCAAAGTTATGACAAGTGTTTTAGTAGTGCTTGATAGCAGAACAGCAGTGCCACAAAAGTTAATGCTGGAATTAAAAGGGTGAGCAATTTTTGAGTTGAGATTCATTTAAATGTTATTATCCATGTTGAATAGTTTAATTTGAAGTAAGTTGGTTGTTTCCATTGATTTCCTTAATGTTAAGTAACTTAGTTTGACGTTGAATACTATGTATTGGGGGGGGCCCCGATAGCGCATTGGATAACATCTGGCGTAGAGAGCGAGAGGTACCGGAGTTCAAGCCCCGTAGGGCGGACTTGCTTTGTGTTTGCAGGCTGTCTGTTCTGTTAGTAGTTAAGATTTATGTCTTCTGTCATTTGCGTTCTTGTGAATTGTTTCAATTGCATAACAGTAAACTGTATCGGTTGCGATGTGTCATCCGGATTGTTTCAATAAAGGAAGAATTATTATTAGTATTATTATATAAATCAATTGAAATTGGTTTCTGCACCTGCAGCCTTTGCAAACTTGTTCATGTTTACTTTGATTGTTAGGTCGTTGGCATCATTTCAATGACAGTACCGTAACAGCATGTGACAAGGAGACCGTGGCCAAGTGCAAAGCTTATATGCTATTCTACGTGCGTAGGGATATCAAATTGCCAGAGTTCTTGACGCCAAAGAGTTAGCAAAGACTTGCTTGTAGAACGACACAACATTCGATTCGTGCTTGGCCTGCTAGTTGATGTCTTTACATTTCTGTTCTGTGTGCAAATAATTGCCATATTTTTCATTTTGGCAAAAGCTATATGCAAAAAATTCTTATCTCTTAGTTCCAAAATCTTATATAATTCTGTATCTGCCAAAACTGTAACTGAAATTTTCTTCGACTTCTTTCTGGTCGTTGTTCATGATCTAGTGGAAATTCTTCCAGTTGCCACTTAGTTGTGTCTTGTAGCATAAATTAGTTTTAGACTTTGCTGGCCTGTGATAGAGTCCCAACTTTGGGTCCAATATGTGAAACCTGATATACTTTATATTATATACAGTATATATATACTGTATATATTTATGTATATATATACATACATACAGTGTACATACATGTGTGTGTATGTGTCTTTAGAAAATAAATGATTATGTACATGTAAACTGCTGTATTTTAGATCTGTTGGGTTTGGCATGACAAAATTGGTTAGAAGTGTGTCATATGATTTCTGGATTGTAATTGCAGTTCTGTAGCTCTTCAGGTTAGAAAGCTACATGAAGGCACTGTGACTTCAATGCACAAAACCATGACCAGTTTCAACTGATGCCATTTTGATACACAGAGTCAACTACCCAGCCAGCACGCACACGTTGGGGCAATATTGGACGTTTGCAAACATTGGCTCAACGTGTACCTGCTGGCTGGGGAAGAGGAAGAGGAGGCAGATGTAAGAAGGTGGGTTTAGGGTCAAACAACAAACAGAGGAAGTTTGGGAAGGATCGAGGGAAATGAGGAGGAGGAGGAGGATGAGGTGACACAATGGTTTCCACTCCATTTTTTTCTCCTTCTCCTTCCTCTCATCTTCTTCATTCCCCTCCTTCCCAACCTTTGACCCAAATTTCATTGTGAGTAACACATTTGTTAACATCCATCAATCAATCAATCAATCAAAGAAACTTGATATAGCGCCCCTTCAAGATATCTACTCAGAGGCGCTCCTGGCCCAACCACAGCTGAAAAGAGTAGTTTTCAGAGAGGTATAAATTTTATAAAATGCAGGTGAGGGCCGTCCATAAATGACGTCACGCACCTGGGGGAGGGGGTCGGAAATTTGTGAGGATGTGTGACATGGGGGTGGTGGTCTGAGAAGTGTGGCGTCACACCAGGTCTATGTTATTAAATTTAACAATTAACAACAATTTAACTTTAATAACAGCCCTATTGAGGATTAAATTTTCATTATTTTTTAAAATTATTTTAATGTATACGGGCACCATTATTAATAATTTTCTAATTATTTCTATACTAGATGTTTGCCCGTCCTAAGACGGTTAAAAACAATGTCAAGAGATGCGTCTTCTCGTGCTATGATTGACATAAGTCTTCTCCTCCCTACCTCCCTCCGTCTGTCCCTCCGTCCGTCCGTCGCTCCCTCCCACTCTCCCTCCCTTCCACTTTCCCTCCCTTCCTCCCTCCCTCCCCGTACTTCTCTGCCGTCCGTCCCGGCCGCCAGTACCTCCTTCCCTCCCTTCAACATCCGTCCCTCCCTCCATCACGTCTCTCGCGGCGATCGTACGTGTCTTCTCTCCCTCCCTCCTCCTCGCTATCCCTCCTCCCTATCCCTCCCTCCGTCCGTCCCTCCCTTTCTCCGTCCGTCAGTCCCTCCCTCCCTCCCCGTACTTCCTTGCCGTCTGTCCCGGCCGTCCGTACCTCCTTCCCTCCCTTCAACGTCCGTCCGTCCCTCCACCACGTCTCTCACAGCGATCGTGCGTGTCTACTCCCTCTCCCTCCCTCCCTCCCTCCCTCCCTCCCTACTTCCCTCCCTCCCTCCTTCCCTCCCTCCCTCCCTTTCTCCGTCCGTCCGTCCGTCCCTCCTCTCCTCCTTCTTTCCGCCTCCCTCCCTCCCTCCTCCCTCCCTTTCTCCGTCCGTCAGTCCTCCCCCGTACTTCCTTGCCGTCCGTCCCGGCCGTCCGTAGCTGCTTCCCACCCTTCAAAATCCGTCCCTCCCTCTCCCTTCCACATGTCGTGTTGCATTATCTCGCGTTGCTATGACAACTTCTGTATTCGGTTATAGCGATGACGTGGAATGACGTAAGCGTTACAGGCTTCAGATGAACGCGCGCATGCAGGCACGCACAGAGATTTCTGTGCGTTTATATGATTAATTTGGTCACCGTTAGATTTTAAAATATTCATGCTTTCCCTATTTGTTCCATGAAGGAGCATTTTGCTTCGCCATGGAAATTTGGTTTTAGGGGTTCAGAGCTTTGTGACGTCATTTTCGGAGGGGTGTTACTTTTTGTGACGAAGTGTGACGATGGGGGGAGGGGGTTAAAAATCGGCCAAAATTGCGTGACGTCATTTATGGACGGACCCTGACGAGTTCCTAGGAATGAGACGGAGCTCTAGAGGAAGCCCATTCCAGATACTCGGTCCAATGACCGAGAAGGCCCGATGTTGCATTATAGAAGTGCGTGCAAAGGGAACACTCCGGTCACCGCGGACTGCAGAGCGAAGGGGTCGGCGGCCAATATTGGCAGAAATAGAGCGACGGAGCTCCTGCAGATAGGCCTAAGCGGGTGCGGTACCAACGAAGCTATGCCAAACGAAGGCAGAGACCCTAAATGAGATTCATCATTCGGTTACCGTTACACTATTAATGAATCATTCGGTTACACAATTAAAGTGACAAACCGATACCTCAATCTGCCTCCTCATCATCAATCCTCATCAGTATAATAAACATTATCGTAAATTTTTAATCATCATAATCATTTGCAACGCTAACTTACTCGGCTAGGCCTATATAAATATAATATAGCCTTGCAACTAACCTCTTCCTCCTTTTGTTCCTCCTCATCCTTTCTTACACTGTATGCGGTAGGCTACTCTGCTATGAACGAGTTCATGGTGGTTCAGCAGTGGTTTTCAGCCTCTGTAATGATGGAACCTCAAGCAAACAGTGTTGTTCAGTAATTGAAAGACATGTAATTGAATTACGTAATTGAATACAAGTTCCGTAATTGTAATTGAATTACATTTTAAGCCCAGTAATTGTAATTGTATTTCAATTACAATATTGCATGTAATTTGTAATTGAATGAAGTGTCAATTACAAATTACTTTCATAAAGTCAACAATTATGCCAGCCTGCTGGGTTGACCCGGGACACCCATTTAATTGAATAAACAGCTCTGCATTATGTTTGCATGGCAACATAATTGTCAACATTATTCTTTCCTTACACCCCTCTTACAATCTTACAGCACACTTTGATAGACCTCAATGGCAAGGGCTGATCTTCATTATCAGACTATCCATGCAGTCATGCACTCATTCTTAGCTAGCTTACTGCGGCTGCCTACAGAAAACAGAGCTTCCATCTTCAGCTCCAGTTGAGCATCTCTTTAGCACTGCTGGACGAATTGACTAACCCAGGCGCAATCAACTAAGTTCTCTAAAAGACTGTCATTTTGAAAATTTCTACTCCTAAAAATCAAATAAAGTTTTGATGTTTTGATGGATCATAATTGTAAATCGTATTTTGGGCACCTGGCAAACTTATAATACAATTGAATGTATATATTACAATTTACAGGTCATTGGCCCATTGGATGTTTTAGTTTAAAAATAGAGTAAATTAAAAATTATCGAATTTTTTTAAATCAAGCGCCAATTTTAAAAGAATAATTGAAAAGTAACTGGTAATTGAATTACAATCAAAATGTAATTGTAATTGAATTACTTTCACAATCAAATAATTGTAATTGTAATTCAATTACATTTACAAGCATGTAATTGCAATTATAATTCAATTACATTTGATGATTTGCAATGTAATTGATACAATTAAAAAACACTGCAAGCAAAGCACTTCATTTGCACACTGAATTCAGAACATTTTGCTGTGCAATTTTTACAAAACAAATGTTTTTGTAGTCACTTCCATAGATAGTAAACGGCATATAAACTGCAGCAAACTGAGGAAACGGACTAGCTTGTGAATGAAGGGTAGACGGTCATAATCCCCTGGACATAATCCCCCGAATATAATTCCTCTTCTTGCTCCTTGCCATGCTATCACCCCAACCTAACTACTTAAGCCAAGTAAGGTGGATTAACTTATACATTATACCGGTATCCAATAACATCTATAAGTTACAATACAATACAATACAATACAATACAATAAGAATATACTTTCATTACACTGGGTAGATAGTCATGATCCCCTGGACATCATCTGGTTTATTATAGGCACTCCTATGTTTTTCCTCCAAGATCTATGTTTTCTGTCTCGTCTATGTTTCTAGGTATTTTTGTCAAAAATCTATGTTTTTCTTTCATGGAAGTTGTACGTGTTGAAATAGGTACTTTTTCAGCAATTCCTAAAGCATTACTTAAATTTATTTAAGGCATTTTCTTAAAATAGGGACTCAACACTCGGCATTTAACTACAACCAGCTAAATACGGTCTTCTGTCCAACTTCATTTGTCAAATTCTGGCATTGCTCCACTCTTCAGCTAGTGTTGAAAGAATTTTCTCTCGTATGAATCTTGTGAAAACAAAGCAGACGGACTACATTGCGACACTGTAGCGAACAGGCTAATTGCAAAGGAAGCAATGAAATATCAAGATGCTTGCATGCTGTTACATGTGGAAACTTTCAAAATCTGTCGTTGAAGATGTGAAAGAAGGGCGGTGTCACAAGCGCTACTGCGAGAAACTGGTAAAGACCGTGCAGAAAAATAAAGCTGAACTAGGAAACTACGATGAAGGTGTATCTTTTTAACAACTGTTGCGTTGATCCAATGAACCTACTATCATCGTATACGTTTAATTACAGCAATAATATTTGTGACAGGTATGTATTTTTGATTTCTGGTGATTAATTTATGTAGCAAATGTGTTACCTACAGTAGTACTGCTGTGCAGGGCCGTAAATCTGTTTCAAGATGTGGGGAGGGAAAACTGCCTCTTCGGAAGTGTGTATAGTTCCGTTAAGAAAGCCCTCTACTGAGTTCAGTTACACACTAGGTTAAAGCATTAGTTATTCGAAACATTTATATCATCTGCACCCTTAATTTTAAAGACATTTATAAATCATCTGCACCCTACATTTTAATGTTTAAATGGTAATCATGTAAGTTAAGACAGCGCCTATGTCCGCAGATGCTTGAAGACCACTTTGTGGTTTCATTGTTTTAGGTTGGGAGCGCATCTGATGAACCTGTAACGGTGGCGCTATATAAATTTTCAGTTACCATTACCATTATCAAAAGAACCAAAGATTGGGCCAATGATAAACTTCAGTCTCACTGTGCATGTTTACAAACCTATCAAGTTTCAACTCTGTGAACTGACCCTCTGTCTCTCTGTCCCTCCCTCGCTTCCCTCGCTCCCTGCACCTGTCACGTCTAATCGTCCTTTCACTTTAATGAAGAAGAAAACCTATAATTATTTCAGCACTCAGATTTACATCTGTTACACTGTTCTCAGGCTGAAAGTGTCAGTCGCCTTGATGACCTCTCGCTTAAGGTGGGCACATAGACCTATAGGGCATTCTATAACATAACATAACGCAACATAACAAGGGTTTTAAGTGGTTCAGAAGACGTTTAGTCTCAGAGCTATATATTACCGAGAGTTTGGCAATGTCCTATGTTCGCAATGAGAACGGGAATCCTGCATTCTGATTGGTCAATTTTCATGGCCTCCATTATTGATCATTCTGCCGCTGCGGCGTTCATAGCTACCACGTGTGGCCTCGCATAATGTAAATTTACACGTTTTTCTATAACGATCCTGCTCATTTTTCAATTAATTGATCAATTGATTCACCACCGCTGCCCATTTGAACGGGTTCCACCGTTTCCACGCTATTTGAGGTTCCTGCAGTGTATACCGACCATGCCATAGAGCAATAATAGGCCCTACGGTGCTAGCCCGTGATTGAAATCTCATAAATAACGACCAATGATTGCCTTAGATTAGAATTTGGGCAAACATTTAGTATCGGGGTGCGTAAGTCTACTGGCGTTATCGTAATTTCCAAACTTCTAAAGCGCCACTCGAAAGCCAAGCGCAGGGCACCAGCTTATTCACGAGCGTTATACGGTATCTTTTGGCATGCTGCGCGGAAGGTAGGCCTACCATGTTTTCTAAAGACGATACTAACCCTAACCGACCCTCACAGCGCCTAACTTCACCCTAACCGACTCTGACAACGCCTAACCTTACCCTAACCGACACTCACGACGCCATTAGAATTAAGCACCCCAATTCTAAATGTTTACGGACTCATTTTCGTGAGACACCTATAGTAATGTCGCCTGAAGACTCTGGGTTTAAGGGCCTTTGCAGTTTATATTATTGTATACATGTAGGTGTGCACACAAACCTTGTTCAGGCACCATATCTTGCTTCTGTACCAAAAGACCAATACTGACATTACAGAAACAAACTGGAAGCCATTCATATGCAGTCATGCACGATGAGGAAAAGGAAGTCAAATTGAACATTTATACAGCACCACAGATAGAGCAACACAAATTCATTCGTTCGTTGGGGATCCATAGAGTAGTGGTAACATCACTGGCGTGAAGAGCAGTAGGAAGTGTGATCGCTTCCCGCACCCTCTCAAAGGTCTACTCAGCCTATCATTCGCGAGATGGCACGTTGGTAAAATGAGATGTAGGATGTGATGGGCGCCTTGCATGGCTGCCGTATAGTTAAAATCGACTCCTGTAATAACTTGAACAATAACCACATGTTCCATGCTAATTAACAGAACCACATTTCAACTTTGCAAATATTCTATTATTTAGCCTTTGAGATTATGAAACTAGTAACATATTACAATACAGCTGTTTGGCCAACGTTTTGGTCCTGGGACTGGAGATATCGAGTCTCATCTCGGTCTCACCTCAGAGCCAACATCTTCGATGGGAGGTGTTGGGCCTTGTCTCGGTGGTTCTAGGTTTTTTGAAGAAGTCTCAAGACTCATTGTGGATGAAAAGTTGTAAACATTGCAGTACTGTAGCTTATCTGAATTTAATGACAACCATTCGCATTGCCATACTCTTACTGCCAAGTGCGCCATTGTCTGTTGTCCGTGAATGGTTTTGGTTTTTGAGCAGTGTTCGTTGTTCCTTAGCCCAGATACGCAAACGTAGGGTAACAAATCGTCCCAGCAAAATGTTCTTGACATTGTGGCAGTTTGGAAAGTCCAAATCTGCACAAACCCGTTGAATTTCAGACAACAAGAGTTTCCGCACGTTCTTCTTGTGATGCAAGAGGGAGAAGTTTGTTGCCCGAAATATTTTCTCGGCTTGTTGTACTAGTTCGAAAACCTCAGAAGTACACGATACTAGGCACCCCTCTTTATAGGACTTCAGATTTTGAAGTAGGCAGTGACTTCCAGCAGAATTGTTGTCTGACTGAATGGCATGAGCACAGGTAACGCATGTCTTGTTGTTCTTCACAACACGTGACACTATATATCCAGCCACATAGTACAGTGATGCAAGGTCTGCATGCGAGAGTGAGGAAACATTTGAAAAACACAGCCCTTGTGAAAAGTTATCATCTACTTCCAGATCAGCTGCACTTTTACTAGAACGAAAGTCAACAAGATAGTCTGCATCATCCAACTCATAACTGGCTGTGGCTTTCACCCGAAGAAACTGAGCAACAGAAAGAAGTCGCAGTTTGTTCTTGAAATCCAATGGAGAAGGAACTGGATTGTTTGTACGGATGCAAGAGAATAAGTTTTCAATGCAATCAGATGTAAAGCGTGCTGTAAGGACAAACTGGTAACCAGATGACAGAAGGTGTTCACTGATGTCAAGGATGGACTTTGTTGTCAAGATGATACCAGTCTGCACTGGTTTCCACACTCCTTTCTCTCCAATCGATACAGACTCAAACATAGCAATCACACGTCGGAGGAAGTCTGTCGCTTCGGTGTAGCAAACTGGATTTTTCCAGCTCAGAGCTGTTACCAAACGTCTCGAAGAAACCAAGTCAAACCACCGATTGATAGTTTTTATGAACCATGCTGTTGTAAGCAAATCGCTACTGATTTGACGAGTGAGCTGTTGATTCTCCTTAGTAAGAATACGTACACGATCTTCAGCCTGTACTAGTTTCCTGGGTGACAGCTGAGATGTCACTATTTCAATATGTTCTGAAACATCAAAGTCGTTGAACACACAAAAATTTGCTTCCTTTTCAGTTGGTTGCTTTTCACTGATTAAGATGTTCTTATCAACCAGGGATGATGATGAATAGACAACATCTGCCTCATTGTCCACAATCTTAGGGCTTCCGGTTGCAGGCTTAGCATACTTGTGCTCCAAGGAAATTCGATGGACTTTCATCAAAACATCACCATCATCACTTGCACTGCGCTTCAAAACTCTCCTTCCTGATTCCATTAAACGTGGTGGATTGGGAACATGAAATATTGTGGGTATAGCGTTGGGCCTGAGTTTTCGCCAGCCATCCTGTCGGTTTTTCTCGAACTGGCTAGCTTCAAAATGTACCTCGCAAAGACGACTCCCTGATGTTGGACTCCACTTATCACGTCGACAGTTAATCATCCATTTTTTTCTTCGATCTTTGTTCGCTGGAAATCCAAAGAGTCTCACACCTTTTGTGGTGCTGTTGTGGCAGTTTGGAGCACTGCAGCCAACCATTGCTTTCTATGAACACTAAAAATACACAAGAAATATTAACATACAGAACAGAAAATTGGTTGTAATTAGGGAACAACCGGGTAGACATTTTCTACCGGGTAGCAAATCCGAGTATTTGGATGTACTATTTGCCGGATCCGGGTACGAACCGAGTACCGTTTTTTACATGTAATATAGTACGAAGGGCTAGAACAATGACAACCAATCTCAGCGCTAAATAGCGATTTTCGGTTAAATACTTAAATTGTTGCAGAAATTTAGTTCAGTGGTATAATTTATTTGTAAATTGTAACTATAATCTTGAGATTGATCGAATTCCAAAAATTGTAGGTATTTGCGTGGGTATTATTTGCCGAGGCGAATAGTTCCGAAAAACCCGATATCCGGCCGGGGCAAATGGCCATACAGAACAGAAAATTGGTTGTAATGGTGGTAAGTGCCAGTTTCAATATGTAAATATTGGACACTGGACAGGAGTCAAAAAGATCCAATCTTGCCATACATTTCTTTGTGTCTCTCGGAGAAAATCTTTCATGTACCTTACTTCAGAAAACTAAATTTTGTTTCATATAAAGTTACTTACATGGAAACTATAGGCTAAATGTAGCCTATTGGGGCATAGTGTTATTGGGCCATGAAACTATAATTGGAGCATGGTAGCCGACTGCTTAGAGTGCTCGGCTTGTAACGCTTGGAGTATGGTTTCGAGCTTCACTGAGTGGTCACTTTGTAGGGACCTTGAGCAAAATCATCGCTCACAACTGCTCAGCACCATCGATGTTCTGTCATATTGTCGCGTGTGCACTTCTGAACTTTTAAAGGAGGGCAATATGAAATGCAATTGGATTGTATTGTATGTTGTATGTATAGAAAGCAGGTGCATAGTGGATCCCCGAAATTTAATTTCCAATGGATCCCCGAAATCTATTTACTAGGGAAAAACAATACAGTTTACGCAAATCTAACTTGTTAAGTTGACTAACTAAAACACACAATACCTTCTACCCATGCAAGCCTGCAGAAGTACCAGTAGACTTTTTCTTGAAGCAATAATATTACAGACGACCACGGCCAGATTAAGACTTCTGGGTCCCTAACATGATAAGCTGTTTTTTCTAATGAAATACAGGCCTGTTCAGACTGTGAGTCTGACTAGGGTTAGTACTCAGTAAGTAAGTAATAACTAAAACTTACTAGCGCTAAATTATTTAAAATAACATGTGAATAGGCAGTATTTCCGCCGCAGAAGTAAGTGTTCGCGGTTGCGTGGCGGCATTTTCCGCCGCAAAAGCACCATACTTTATAGAATTCGGGCCTTTGTGGATTTTCAGCGGTTTGGGGGATTCGGGTTGACACCTAATGAACCACAGACGACATTAGGTTTGTTTTGACCGAGTGCCCGTGAATAACCTAGTTCCTACTACGTACCTTTCGTGGAGCTGAAGAAATCTGAAGATTACAATTTAGTACAATAAAACTTTTTTAGCAAACAGATTCTTTATGAAGCAAAGTTTTCGAAAAATTGACGACATAAGCGAAATGATCTTCACTCAAAACAAAATTTAATGTTCACAGGAAGCGAATGATCAAAGATGTCATCCATGAATTTCAACCAATCAGAACGCGTATTTTTCGTTCTCGTTAACTGCCCAACTCTCGGTAATATATAGCTCTGTTTAGTCTGTGTTAGAACCACTGCAATTAACCTGGAACATGATTAATAGCCCAATTTTCCTAGCTTCTTATTAAAAGCTGTGATAGTGTCCACTGAGACAGTACTATCATCCAAACTATTCCACAAATCTACAACTCTTGCACTGAAGAATTTCTGCCCTAATGTCCCTTTTGGTTTCTTAAATAATTTATACCTATGTCCCCGAGTTGCCTTGTTTGGTGCTAATTCAAAAACTTCTCCTTCTGCACTGCCTCCTTTCCAGTAATCATCTTGTAGGCTTCAATTAGGTCTCCTCTACTCCTCCTTCTCTCCAATGTTGTTAGTCCACACCTTTTCAACCTTTCTTCATATCCCATACCTATCATTGTAGCCCCAAATCATTTTTGTAGCTCTTCTTTGCACCTTCTCCAGCTTTTCCATGTCCTGTTTGTGGCCTAACCAATATAGGTAAGAGAGATTCCATAATTCGTTGCCAGAAATTCTAAATACCTGCATACCAGTCACCATCGGTATTATAAAGAAACATAACATAACAATTACAGTAGATTTTGGCCGAAAAGATCACTTTAAAAGAATTGTTTGTCACCTGAGAAAAACTTGCCGACAAACAATAGCGTCCACACCAACAGGAGAAAACAAGCAAAAACGTTTGGGGCGCAGAAGTCGGTAACGCTGCTCGGGGTAACCTCGGAACAAATTTAAGCATTTGTTGTGGAACTTGTGGTCCTTTCTAGTCTAGCGGCCTTAATGAGTCTGACCTGCTACAGTAGTCGCTTCTCGACTCCTCGGCGCGTCGTCCTCGGGAACTGATCCATTGTCGTATATGATATTCCGTAATTCCGACCGGTTACGAGTTGGATTCCATGTCTCGGTCATCTTTCCAGTACCAAGCAAAGCATTCACCCTCCAGTTCTCCATAAAAGCTCAATCTTCTCCTCTACTGCCCGCCGTTGTTCACTGCTAATTTTCAACTCCCCGACTCTTGCAGTCCACCCGCTCATCTTGTCCTTGTCCTGTGCGACCTGATTGACCCGGGAGGTCGCCGGGGTTGTGGGAGCGGCGAAAAGCGATACCACTTCACTCAGAGGTGGTGAGGAAGGAGGTACTCCGCTGTCGTGTGGTCGCAGAAGCGACATATATATTCTATATATATATATATATATATATATATATTCTATATATATATATATATATATATAACTTTATAACTAATTGCATCTAAATAGACAAAGAATGTAAATTCCAATACTCTCCCAAGGAACAGTTTGCGGCGATTGGGGCTGGCGCCATAATATTTATGGCACGCCTTAGAAAGATGACACGGCTTAGACAAATTTGTGGGGAGGGAATTACTTAACGTTCCCTCCCCAGGCTTGAAAGTGGGGAGGGAATTCCCTCCCTTCCTCCCCGTGATTTACGGCCCTGCTGCTGTGTTTCATTACTAATTTTAACTAATTCCACACGTATTCATTTAAAAAACTTGTCTATGTTTTTCTATGTTGTTTTTTTTAGCTACAATCTATGTTTTTCTAAAATTTAGAGTGGTAACACTGATTATAGACCTAGGCAGAGTTGTATTGTCTCACAAACGTTTTTTGATGTCTCGGTCTCGGTGTAACGTACTGTTATCTATCTTATTACGTAATAGAACACCTGCTTATACTCTACGTATATATAAGTATTTATTATTATCGAGTTGACATGTAACAGCATATTCAAGTGTAGCCTTCTCTGCGTCTCGGGAGCAAGTGATGAGTCTAAGTCTAAGTCTGTCTGTCCGTCGGTCAAGTGGGCGTGTCTAACGCTTGTCTACGTATTGTCCAGCCAATCACGTCACATCCCGCTTGCTTTGTAGATTCTACTTTACGGTCCAATGTAGCTGAATCTACTATACATAAAGCGTTAATATTAGCTGAGAGTGTTTGAAGAAAGTTCAGCTTCAATGGGTCAAATCTAAATCTAGAGAGCATAGTTTAGCCTAACGATCGCCTAACTGAAAGTCTCTGCATCACGCCTCTTCTTTTAAAGTCTAGTTAACTAATATAAAGAACACAGCTAATCAATTCTAGTAAGCTATAAGCGCTCAAAAGTCTCTCATAATGTCTCGCTGAGTAAGCGTTCGCAACTAATTGAAAGTCTCTGTGGGGCTTCTTCAGTCCCTGGCAGTGTATCTACCGTAGCATGACACCTTGGGCGAGAAGCAGTTAATGACCGGTGCATCTGGCAGGCACAGAAATCCGCTGAGGAGGGTGGTGGAGGGGAGTTGTCTTCTTCTGTCTGCGTCGGCGAACAGCAGCGGGTGGGGGTCGCGGCGTCTTCTCGGCGTGCGGTCGGTGAGGTGGGCCGGAATCTAAGGCCGTTTTATCGCTGCTGGACGTGTGAACAGCGGTACCCCAGACGTCTCGAGGGTCTAGAGTCTTCGTCTGTCGACAGAGAGCGCTGTCGACTTCAGTGGACTTCGGCGATTCAAATGGGCTACTATCTGATGCCCTGTTGATATAATTACGACCATCGTAGTCTGGTAGGTCTCTGGCATTCATTAAGGGTCGTCGGTCAAGATGGGGGGAAAGGTGGAGGGAAGGCGAAGACATGTCCCGCTGGGACTGGGCGTCGAAGAGATGATCGCTGTCGTTAACTGATACGTATCTGAAGCATCTTCCCTCTGGCCTCTTGACTTCACTGTTATCTGATTTCTTGGCATCTGGCTTCGTATTGATTGATTCGTATTGATTTTCTTCCCCGATCTGTGCGTGGGAGTCCTGCTCCACTGGCTTCCCGTCCTGTTTCACTGGAGTCACGGGTCGAGACGTATTCACGGCTCGAGACTCACAATCCACTGGCTTCCC
The DNA here is from genome assembly GCA_020284085.1 of Aporrectodea caliginosa. NCBI lineage: Eukaryota > Metazoa > Annelida > Clitellata > Crassiclitellata > Lumbricidae > Aporrectodea > Aporrectodea caliginosa. The sequence goes on from JACEVL010001014.1 coordinate 2,261,930, forward strand.
GTCCTGCAGTAGCACAGTGTCTATTTCTGCTTCAGCAAGCATCAGTCCCTGTATGTCGCTGTTCTGTGATTCATTAGAGGTAGGCAACAAATCTGTTGCCTTCTCAATAGCTGTGCCCAGCGGCATCTGGCGAATAGCTTCCATCTTCTTTCGCTCGTGACGTAACTCGTTGTCTGTCTGACTGTCACAAATGTTCTCTTGTACAATTGTTATCAATTCCAATTGAAGACATGCTTGTAGACCCAGGACTGGCTGCTGGTCTGTCGCTGTTACATAGAAGTCCAGTTTGACTTCGCGTAACGTTCTTGGATGCTGAACCCAGGCCGTGATCATGCCTGCGGTCGGTAGTTCTACGTTCTCAAACATCCGCAACGTACAATTCGGGTTACGGATACGAAAGCCCTTCGCGTCAATGGCTTGTAGGACTGCACTTGATAACAGATTGACGGTAGCCCCACCATCGATCAAAAATCCTACCTCGTATCCTTCTACCATCAGCTGTGAGTAGATACGTTTCGCTTCTGGTTTAGCTTCGGCAGAGGTGGTCAGTGTCAGCAAGTTTTCATCCTGTAGCTGGCACACTCGACCAGGACCGCTGCTTGCTTTCGCCTTGCAAACCACCTCGAAGTGGTGTCGGATCCCGCATCCTCGACAGGTCTGTCCGTAGGCTGGACATGCGTCTCTCGTTGGTTTGTGGACTCGACCACAGAACTCGCAGCGGCTGCTGCTGTTCCATCCCCGATGACGATCGTCATCATATCGGCGGTTGTCTCGCATTCGCGACGGCGATTCTCTCGATGCATGCTGCATCGCGTTGACCTCATCAGGTGTCGCCATTTCTCGCAGTTGCTTCGTCGCAACTTCACTCGCTTTGCACACATCGGTCGCAGAGTTCAAAGTTAACTTACGTATTTGGAGCAGTTTGCGTCTCGTCGCATCGTCTCTGACTCCAATGACAATTCTGTCGCGTAGCATCGACTCCTCGAGCGTTCCATAGTCACAGGATTTGATCAGACGGCGAAGATCGGACATGAATGAATCAAATGTCTCTCCGACGTCTTGCAGCCTTCGGTTAAACACGTACCTTTCATAGGTTACATGGACTTCTCCGACACAGTGGCTTTCAAAGGCTTCGATCACCTTGTCAATGTCCGCACGATCTCCTTCCGTTTCGAAGTCCATCGTCTGGAACGTCTCGTATGCTTCACTGCCGATGCATGCGAGGAAGACAGCGGCACGCTTCGAGGATGACTTCTCTTCCAAGTCGGAAGCAACTTCAAAGTTCGCCCACTGACTTTTAAAACGTTTCCATTCTGATGCGACGTTGCCTCCAGTCATCTTCAACTGCGAAAGAAACGGGATGTTGGACAATGACGCCATCGTTGTTAGCACTCGAATCGCTTAACTCTATAATCTATAATGTTATTCTTTTCACGTGTGAGCGTAGTTCTTCACTATGACACCATGTAACGTAATGTTATCTATCTTATTACGTAATAGAACACCTGCTTATACTCTACGTATATATAAGTATTTATTATTATCGAGTTGACATGTAACAGCGTATTCAAGTGTAGCCTTCTCTGCGTCTCGGGAGCAAGTGATGAGTCTAAGTCTAAGTCTGTCTGTCCGTCGGTCAAGTGGGCGTGTCTAACGCTTGTCTACGTATTGTCCAGCCAATCACGTCACACTCGGACCCACTGTCTCGGTCTCGGTCTCGAGATCATTTCTTGACTTTTTGGAAACTGTCTCGAAGCGATCGAAAGTCTTGTCTTTTTGGAAACTGTCTCGAAGCGAAAGTCTTGTTCTCTTGTAGAAGCGGTCTCCAAAGTTCTCGTACAAACTGTATTTTGTTCGGAACTTCGTACAGTAGGCTATTGCGCTATAAAATTGTATTGTGCCGAACGGATAACTAGTTAATCGGAAGTGCCAAACAGACAGGAAGTTTTAAAAAAGCAGTGTTTATGGTATTAAGATTTAAGAGTATTGAAAAAGCAGTCTTAAGTTTGCACTTTCAGTCCAACATTTCCAAATATCTTAAAATGTCTCATAAAGAACCTGAAATCGTAAAATTTGCATTCACGCAGTTTTAAATCAATGAAAAACAAAATAAATGGCATGCCGTTCATCGTTTGTGTAAAGCCAACATAAGCGAAACGTTTGGAACAACATCTAGTTTCTCAAGGTGAATGATGTGACTTATGTCGCTAAATCGCTAATAGGCCTAGGGCCTATGGAATTTTGTTGGTTTAAATTTTAGAATCATTTAGTAGATTTCAGAATGGCTTAAATATTTAATTTCTTTATAGTTTATACAATTCAGGTGATCGGCTGATTTCAGTGACTTGACCCTTGTAGGCCTATTAGACTTCAAAAGTTGAGAAATAATTGTTTCGGGACTTGGGTCCAATGAGCATTTCACTCGTTTTGAACTGTCTCGGACCTTGTTGTCTCGTCTCGGTCTCGGACCCCTCGGTCTCGGACCCCACTGTCTCGGTCTCGAGTTTTATGTCTCGTATACAAGTCTGGACCTATGCCCTACTAGTCCTAAATTTATCCAAAACAGTTACAAGCAACAGTTAGCCTAAATGTACATCAAGTCTGTTTCATATCTTTAACTAGATTCTAAAAACTAATGTCTACATTTTAGACTTCTCCTTTTATACACGGTCATTCGGATGACGACTTCCATTCGTTCATTGTAGATTTGATTTTAAAAGACAATGTGCTGTATGATATTTTTAGAATTTTAACACGACTTGAGACCTAAACCAGTGCTTCCCAAACTTTTCAGTGTCATGGACCGGCAGGAATTAACTTTCAATGTCACGGACCGGCAGGAATTTTTCCACTCCTGGAGGACCGGTGCCAAATTTATTAATTCTTTCTCTGTTTCGTTTTCGATCACTTAAATTCCTCAAAAATTGATTTTAATCACCGCAGACACTACTTGGACACTACTTATAACAATAACATCAACCACCATTTGTACTTTCAAATAGGGGCCTATCATGACAGGAGTCTAATATCTACTGTTATACCTCGAATACGACGCCTTTGCAGCATAAACCGGTGACCCATGAACACACCATTACCTCGAACACTTACCATCATCAACCAGACGGATGGCGCCAGGGCCGGCCTTAGGCACAGGCAAAGCAGGCAGTTGCCTGGGGCGCCAAAGTCTAGGGGGCGCCATTTTCACAAAAAAATGTGTTAACATTGTTATGTTCTTCACGTTTTTAGCCATTTTTTCAATTACAATGATTGTTTTCATTTGAATTCAAAACTTTCGCTTATGGAACAAATAAAAAATGATTATTGATTTAATTGCACCTTGTCAAGTAATTCAATTTTAACACCGCACAAATTTTATTTAAGATATTAAAATTCAATTATTTCACGCATGTCTGTAGACCTACTTTGCAGTTTGTGTCTGTAATAAAACTGTCCGTAAATCTGATTGCTGACATAATGACATCTTTCGACTGAAAATGTCAACAATCCATGCATCCTTATATGTCGACTGTCGAGCAGACATCGCAATTGCGTTAATTAAGTTAATTATCTGTGAAATCTGTACATTTTAATAAGAGTTTTCTTAAGTATATCTAAATTAATTTATAGGTTTTGATCTTATCAAATTAAAATTTTAATTTTAAAATTACGTCAAACCCTATTCATGAAGCGAAAGAGATGCTATCGGATGCTCAAAATTGTAAGAAAAAACAAGAAACGCAAGTGAGCATCAAAAATCAAAAAGGATGGCTTGCCAATGTGTTCAGTCATCAGCTAGTAATTCGTTTGCAATTAATAACAAAAACGAAGAGAAATGTCATACTGTCATGAAGTCATTCATACATTATAAATTTAGTGAACTTTCCGTTACGCTGGGTAGACTAATCTTGTTTCGTTAGGTGTCGCTGCTATTTTGAAGGTCACTATAAACTAGTCTCATTTAATTTCGGGAGGTGGCTGATTCAAGGCCGCCCATAGACGTTCTCTATAAGATTACTTCCCGTCCTAAGACGGTTTACCGACTTCTTTTCAAATATTATTGTTTTTAAACCGTCGCGTAGTCTCAAATTTGAAAGTTGGGGTGCGCTACAGTCTATTGCCGTTCTGTCCAGTATGCGGCCCGCGGGTTAATTTTAAGTGGCCCGCCCGAGCTCGCAAAATTTTAACGTCTTAGGACGGGCAACCATCTAGTATATTAATATTGCGAGAATTTGCTTAAATTACCTTAAGCTTTATTTGGTGTTGATAAACTGAAACCTTATAGAGAAAAGCGACAAGCAGAAAAAGATTGCTGCATGATTACTTCAACAAATATTTTTTTAATAAATATATTTGTTTTTTCGGTAATTCGAATATTTTGGTAATTCGAAGTGGTTTTACTTTTTACCATTTCTCAAAAAATATAAATTATTCAGAGTTGAGTGTTCTAATAAAGAAATAAATAAAGAAATAAATACTAATAATATATAACTTAGTTGAGCGTATTGTTCTGGTTGGTTCAGCATTGGTTGTGACGTTGGTTGGACCGTGGAGTGGAGGTCAGAGGGCGCCAAATGTATGCTTTGCCTGGGGCGCCATTTGGGCTAGGGCCGGCCCTGGATGGCGCCTTCCAGGTTGCTTGCTAGTCCTACATGAGGACTGGGCGCTTGTTTATGGCTGCCGCTACTTTATTAATTACATTATTATTACTATACCTTATTATTACTTCTGTGTTTTATTTTCTATTCAATCTCTTATGTAAACATTTCTGCGTTTTTGTCAGATTGTTTTCTCATTAAACGAATATATAATTATATATATATATATATATATATATATATATATATATATATATAGTCATTCAACTAACGGCATTGATTGATGGGGGATTGATGGATAACACACTGGCGTAGAGAGCGAGAGGTACCGTACGTGTTTGAGCCCCGTAGCGCGGACGTGCTTTGTAGGCTGCTATTAGCGCCGTGTATTGCAGGCTGGCTGTTCTGTTAGTAGTTAAGATTGTTTCAATTGCATAACATGTAAATGTACAGCGCAGTGCGTTTGTCAGGCGCTTAATTAAAGAAAAGATTATTATTATTATTAAACGGCTCTCTGAAACGAATATTAGACATAGTGCTTTGCAGATATGTCTTAATAATTATCAGAAAAGACTTGTGTTTTGACGTTAAAGATTGTATGCCAATCATAACAGTAAGCGAATGGTCAAAGAATTGTCGATTTAGTTCGGAATGATAACTGGATGTTAAAGAATGCCCAAATGCAGTCTGTGGGTCCACTTCAGAAAGATGCCCAGAGTTTTATCTGCTGCAGAGCCCGAAAAGCGACTGGGCATTTTATGAACACACTGTTTGGGTAGTAGCCTACAGTTCTGAGTTTGTTGAGGAACGATTCAGATAGAGTCTCACTGTGTAGGCGTCAGTGTTCTAGTTGTCAAAAACTAACTGGGGGGTCGAAAATTTAGCAGATTTCGAAAGTACACGATCACAGGTCTAAATTAAATTTTAATGTTGTTAATATGAAACAACTTACGACTCATGAGATATCTTAGTTTCTTCTTTAAATTTATCTATGCGACATAAGAAAGAAATTACATAATCATAGAGGCGTAGCCAGGAAAAAATTTAAGAGGGGTTTTAACTTATAAGTTTTCGGGGTTTTCCATTGGAAATGGTGGTATTTTTCTACATATTTAGTTTTTAATAAGCATAATGCATTTATTTGGGGGGGTTGAACCTGTAAAACCACCCCCTAAAAACGCCCATGCATGATCACATAGACAAAACACCTGGATTTTGGAAAGTAATTCAATAACGCAAACCATAATGCATAGATTCTTACACTATACCCGGTAGTTTACAAAAATAATTTTGGACTATGTTTTGTAATTTCTTTTTTCTTTGGTAACCCAGTGGCTTTGTCCAAAGCACCATGTCTGCCAGCTTTAAGACAAGAAATAACATATTTTTCTACATTCCATGCAGTAAGAGGTGGACCATTGATGCCAATCATCAACAGATCATTCACTGAACTCACCAGAAGCCTGTTTCTTCCACTAGTGTGACATAAATTCATCTGACTGAATCCTCTTTCACACTCAGCAGATGAAACAGGTAGAACTTCCAACAAAGTAATAAGTGGCTGTAATTTCTGCCCAAGCATTAAACCATCGCTCTTTTTAAGCATAGAATATGCAAGCAAAACATCAGCTGCGTCAGAATTACTTATTCCAAACTCTACTCAATGCAATATGTCTTTCTCCACGCACTAAATAGCCTCAACCATGTGCTCGAACTATAGCATAAAAGGAAAAGGAAAATAAACGTGTTACAGAAATTGGCTTTCACCTTAATTCTGTAGACTGGTTCTCCGCTCCCAGTCACAAACCATAACATTAAGTAAGTAACCAATTTACTTAAAAGTAAAGGAATTGGGCTATATATTATTTTGTACTTGATGACATAACAACAGCCGGGGGGGGTCAAGTTAACCCCCCCAGCATCTTTTCAGTTACTTAGCTGAGGGGGTTGGAAAAAGAACTAGGGGGTTGAACCCCCTCCAACCCCCCGACAACTAAAACACTGGTAGGCGTAGCTCTAAAGAAAGAGCATTCCAAACCACTGGGCCTACCACAGAAAAGGCTCGATTCTTCATAGTTGCAATACGAGCGAGCGAAACCAAGAGAACTCCATTTCCGTAAAGCATTGGGGACGACGTCCTTGGATACCCGAAGTCAGACAGCATTGCTCTCGGAGGTAAATTGGGCGAGGCCCTAGCTGGTGATGTCGCCATACCAGGGCAGCTACCCTGTACTCAATATGGTTGCGGATAGGGAATAGTTTATACGACTAGAAACTAATTAAGACTCTAAGGAAGTAAGTAGGTCGTGTATTTGAAAACACCGAGAATAAAATATCGGATTTCATCATGCATCATGCTTAAGCAAGTAAGTCATACCTTTGAAAATATCAAAGTTAAATGATACCACATTTCATAATATTTTGTACTAAAAGTTGGGGGCCCCTCTGACCCCCCTGTAGAGCCGCGACTGCCCACCAACCTCCGAACTTCTTCAGCCGCGACCGACCTGAAGCACGGGAATCTGTCATCAGATTGAATATCACGGAAGACCGGTGTTGCTGCTGCATCAGTCGTCATTATGTCTGCCGGTATCACGAAATAGAGTATCCGTCCTAGGACTATCCGGGGGATGTATGAATTTATCCCCCGGATGGAATAAACCGGTTTAGAGTATCCGGGGGATAAACCATTCTATCCCCCATCGGTATACGCATCACGATAGCCTCGGCGAAAATCCAGTCAAAATCACCAAAAACGAAGTAAATTGATTTCAGGTCGACTTACAAACTAAAGATACGCAATTTAAAAATGTTATGTGTACAATAAATCCAAGCAGTACGACTGAATAGGCCTACACTTAGAAACCGCCAAAAATGCAAATTAAACCGAATACTCCATTTCGCTAAGGGGATACTCATGTATGGGGGATAGGCTATTTCGTGACACCGGCTTCCGATCAAAAATATCAGCCAGGCTATCAGCAGTCAATCCTGACATCGGACCACGAGAACCTCGTGAGACACCAGAATTTGAGATAGTAGCCTACGTAGGCACAGAAATCGAATAATGTATGCGAATTCATTGTGTAGACCCTACTAAGTTTCAGATATCAATTAATGAACCAACCGAGAGCAGGACCAGAGAGACCGAACAACGTTCGCGGCGGTGAATGAGTAAGCTTATGCCATGATCAACGGTATCGCAAGCGCCAGATCAAGCAGGATGAGGGCAGTCACTTTCCTCTGTCGACAATGATTATTACAAGTCACTTGGCTGCCTGTTTCCTCGTTGAACAAAAGTTACGAAGGTTTCACTTCATTATGTAACCACCATGTTCTGGAGTTGACTGTTGTGCTGCCTACGAGAATACATATCTGGATATCTGCTCTTTCCCATCGTTTTCAAAAGATTCAAGGACCAGTGGCATTTTGAATCGCAACAACTTCCAGCCATCTTAGTACCTTATTTATATAGTGGAGGCGATGGTGTTTTGCTCTGGAGCTGAGATCATGCACTTTCCTCATACACAGCTGGAAGTTAAACAGGCCCGTAATGACTACAGAGAATATTTGGAACTATCGTATACTTTCCTCGGAGATGCTCCTATGTAATGGCTGCCAACTTTGGATTTTGCCAATCCTGGCAGTGGCGGCGCCAGGGGGTATAGGAGGCTTAGCCCCCCCTAACCGGCTCAGCAACCCAAACAAAAGTTGGAAATCACTGCCAATGCCAGGGAGGAGGGGAGAGTGGGAAAGGCTTGGGGTTTTAGCCCCCCCCCACTCCAAACCTGAAATCCTGGCGCCGCTACTGAATCCTTGACGCCTGCACAGTCACTCGATTACCAATTTACCCTGCCAACTTCACAGGATGTAATGTAGCGAATGTCAATTGCGTCAGCCTAATGTAGGAGCTGCAATCTACTGAAAATAGCCGTTATAAATTACAGTCAAATCATCAACAGACTTAAATTAAATGTGCACAAGGCCGATGCCGGGTCTGTCCAGGCGAATCCTGGACGGTTGCAGCTCTATCCTACGTGGAGAATTTCATTAAAGCTCAAAGGTACCATGCTTCAGGCGAGATAAATGGCAAATGGAGCTGGTGTTCAAGCAAAGTGGTCAGAGTTCACGGCTACCATCATAGTCCGCCCGTCCAGAAAGGAGCAGAGCCAGTCCAAAAGGTGAAACCACCGAGTGAGATGTGATGGCGCTTGAGAAGGATGACGAATCATGGTCAACGGTGTCGAACGCCGCGCTCCGATCTAAAAGATTAAGTAAGCGGCATGACGGAATCAGTGGCATCAGATATGTCAGAAATCGGTTAAAGTGCTCTAGTCTAAGCCAACTGTATCTGTTGAGTTGACCTCTGAGACCAGCTAGACTGGCATGAGATAGCACGCCTCTTAAGTATCCCGCGATCTGTTCAGCCACGATTCAGAAAGATAAGGTTTTAATTCGGTCTTTAGTTGTTAATATCGTCCGTATCCTGTCAACAACACCTTGTGGGTGTACACTGTACAGGGGCTGTCAGGGGGTCATACAAAGAGCTCGAGAGAGAGAGCCAAGCAGGGACAAATAGCCATAGCCTTTATATGTATGTAACTATCAAGCCAGAAACAGTGATCAGTGATAGTATAGTGGTGAAATGAAAATGCCTGCATTTTATCAGTTCAACCTAATTTAAAATTTATTACTAGCATTTCAAACTGGCAAAAAGTAAAACAGAACTAATTTTGACGAAAATTAGGCTAGTTGTTCATTCGGTTGTTAGAAACATGCCAAATGATGAAATCTGTAGAAATTGTTGAGTTCTTGACTTCCCTCCTCAGCTAAAGTTTATGGAACTTGCCGAGGTTATAATTTATATTGACTTCTCTCTCCGAGTTAGATCTCTGGTCTCTGGAAACCTACCAAAGCTCCTATAGCTTCTCTCCTTGGCTGAAATCTATAGAATTTTATGAGTTATTGACTTCTCTGTTCAGCTGAATCCTCTCTGAAGTCTTTGATTTCTCTTTTCAGCTGAACTTTCAGGAACCTTCCCATATTCTTTACAGCAGAGTTCTCTATAGTACTTTCCGAGATTCTTGACTTCACTTTTCAGCTGAAATCTCTGAAACCTTAAGAAAGTCTTGAATTCTCTTCTCCGCTGAACATCTGGAACTTTCTGAGGTTCTTGACTTATTTCATCAGCTGAGATCTCTTGAAACTTTTCTAGATTCTATAGGCTTGTCTCTGGTACTTTCAGAGGTTCTTGACTTCACTCTTCAGCTGAAATCTCTGGAACCTTGTGAGAATCTTTATATGAAATTTCTTTTTAAGTTTGCTAAACTTTCTCCATTCAGGTGAAAATGCATGGAACTATCTGAGGTTCGTGACTTTTCTCTTCAGCTGAATCTCTGGAATATTTCGCCGTTTGTGGTTTCTGTCATCAGCTGAAATCAGTGGAACTTTATATTTCCTGATAGCTCTCCAATACCTGAATTGTACCAGTCAACTTCTAAAGACCTAATCGTAATTGTAATCGTAATCTCCAAACTTCTAAAGCGCCACTCGAAAGCCAAGCGCAGGGCACCAGCTTATTCACGAGCGCTGCGTATAGTCAGAGGGTTGTCCAAAAGAGTAGTCCGAGGGAGGTCCGAGTCCGGTTTCCAGAGGATCAGAGAGGGCACAGCAGATGTTAAGGCGGGTGTCTTTTAGGTCGAGGATTGGAAGGTACAGGATCAGATGAGTCAGGATAAGAGTTCTTGAAAAGGAGAGACTTTAGTTCCGAGTGGAAAGCCTTGGGAGTGATGGATAGAGGAGCCTGAGGCAGATGATGGTCGATGATTGGCGATGATGGTGGAGGAACGGAAAAATTGCGGAATTCAGGAGGTAGATCGTTCCAGAGACGCGGTGCAGTGTTGGATATTGATCGGTGGGAGAACTTGAGATGAGTAGTGACCGGGGGTCTAGCAAGAGTGAGAACGGAGGATGATCGGGTAGAACGGGTTGGCTGGATGGTGAAGAGTTCGCGGAGATATCTGGGCTGGGAGTGTTGTAGGGAGTTGTAGGTTAGCGATAGGACTTTGAAGTGAATTCGCTCTATTATTACTATAAGCAAGTCGAAGTCTTTAAAGCTCACCTTTCAACGTCCAACTCTCCAGTGCCTACTTCTACGAAATAAAGGATAGGCCTAACAAAGGTGGCCTGTTTGTTTGGTGCGTTATCAAAAGCGTCTTGTAAAAGGCTCTTTAGGTTGGGTTACTAAGCAGATATATCTGATACATGATTGAGCGAAAGGAGAACACTCAGCGCTTCTTCCCCTTTGTTAGCGGGACATTGGCCGGGCCTATACGTAAACACGAGGCGATCAATCAGTGTCATCATCACTTAGGTCCAGAGTGCTTTATCAGATTACCCATAATAGCTGCCTCTTAGAAATACGAGACCTATTCAACATCCTATGCCTCTATCTCCTGTTTCTTCTTTCGGATCCTCTTATCTTTGCCCGCATCTCTCTGCACATTGTTATTCACTTGCTCCCTCTCCATATAATGTGACAAACAAAGCAATTTTATTTGTATGCTGTTAGCCTATAGACCGCACGATGAACTAGCGTTGTACGTGTCCTCGGCGGTGACATATAAATGGTGCTAGTAAATTGTTTACACGGCGTAACGCCAATCATCGTCGATATGACGGCGTCGTTAAATAAACGATATTAAGTAGCCTAAGTTTTACACGGCGCAGTGGTAGACAGACGCCAAGCAGCTGATAGCTTTCTCTCCAGTTATCTATAAAGTGTTGCCCAGTTCTTGAGGCATGCGCACGACTTCTGACAAGAGCGAATGCGTAGCCTACAAACCGTAGGCCTATGCACTAGATATTAAACAAAGCGATCACGGTGGACCTAAGTCGTGAGAATTGGATGAACAGTTTTGCATGTCACCGTAGGGATATCATAGGAAAAGGCTGGTTTGCGGTAGATTGGCATCGTATTGTTGATTTGGCGGATGTTAGGTCTATAAGTTGAATGCTTTTTTGTAGTTTGGTTCCGAGCTGTTCTGCAAACCTAGCGCGACACCAAAGTCGGCGCTATAGGCCTAACCATTGTTTAGTTCTACTACACCAGCAAAAACATTCAACATAATGCAGAACAATAAACTATCCACGTCTTACATAGAAATTTCCACGAACGCATCTAATGATCCAGTAGACAGTCTGGTAGAAGTTACGACAGTAAAGATCGACAGTTATTCATTGCACTTTCCGGGAACAGTGGTTAATGACTATAACACCGGAACGACACTCGAAAATCACACGAATTGTGCGAAGACTACTCCTTCATCAAGAGAAGCTCTCGTTCGTAAGTATAATATTGTGAAACCTATATATATAAAATAGACTATTTGTCATAAAAATCTTGCAGAAAGCGCAGACTTCATAATTATAGTCTATGTCCTCAATGTCAAATCATTCGAAACAGCGTAAAATTGTTATTGGTCTATTAATTTTGTGTCATTCATTCCAAGTTGCGATGAATAAAACGCAGAATTCTTGACATAATCATGGAACGTAAAGGCATATCGAGTACTGCTGAATGTGTTCTAGTAACTTCTAGAAAGCGGCCTTTTCTTCTAACTCGTGCTTTAGTTCCGTGTCCAGTTGTTGACTGGGCACGGAACTAATTCTTACTAGAACGAATGCGTACAAATCGTGTGCCCCAACAAATTGTGCCAACCGTAGGCCTAAATAATATTTTACATTCTTGGTAGGTTTCGTGTTTACGATCGATTATCAGCGAAATGTCAGTCGATGTTTTCCAATGACTTAAGCAAAAGGTCATTCTCCTCGACAGAATCGCCGGACATAATCCTCTGACATTATCTCCATCCCCAGACTAGGACATAATCCCCCAGGCTAGGATATAATCACCCTAACCTCAGCTAAGTATAACTTATAAGCTTACATAATATCCAATGACATCTATAAGAATAATGATTCCACTGGAAAAATGTATTATGCTATTTATCCAAAATTGTTGCAAGCAACGCCAAAATAGCAATTAGCCTAACACATAAAGTGTGTCTCATATAGCCAGACTTGGATTGTCTCGAGACACTGTCTCGGTCTCGAGACGTCTCAAGATAGGTTTTCTGATGTCTCGGTCTCGGACCCCAGTGTCTCGGTCTCGGTCTCGAGGTCATTTCTTGACTTTTTTAAGACGTCTCAAAGCGAAAATCTTGTTCTCTTGTAGAAGCTGTCTCCATAGTTCTGGCGCAAACTGTCTTTAGTTCTGAACTTCTGACAGTATCGCGCCATAAAATTGTCCTGTGCCGAACGGATAGAGTCTAACTAAACAAACTGGAATTTTATAAAAGCTGTGTTTTTGGTATTAACAGAATATTGAGAAGAGCAGTTTTAAGTTTGTACTTTAGGCTTTTATTTCACATTTCTAATATCTATCAGTGCAAATATCTTTAAATGTCTCATAAAGAACCTGAAATAGTGAAATTTGCATTCACGCAATTGAAATCAATGAAAAATAAACTAAATGATCGCTTGTGTAGAGCCAATATAGCGAAACGCTTGGAACATCATCTAGTTTCTCAAGGTGAGGGATGTGACTTTGTCGCTAATATATGGAATTTTTTGGTTTAACTTTTAGAATAATTCAGAAGATTTCAGTAGGCCCTATGGCTTAAATATTTAATTTCTTTATAGTTTATAATACTATTCAGGTGGTCGGCTGATTTCAGTGACTTGTCCGTGGCATTAGACTTTAAAAGTTGAGAGAAAAATTGTTTCGGGATATGGGTCCAATGTACATTTCACTAGTTTGAACTGTCTTGAACTGTCTCGGACCTTATGTCTCGTCTCGGTCTCGTCTCGAACCACACGTACTGTCTCGGTCTCGAATTTTATGTCTCGTAGGCCTATACAAGTCTGCATATAACTGTAGTGTCCATGTTGGGCACAACAATTAAAATATGTCCAAGTCCGCACAGCGTATCGTCGATGGATTTTGTTCCATCTCGCAGATCGTTCTACCTGACTACCTCGCCGACCATTCGTTCATCAATGTAAATAATATATTATTTAATTTCAGAAGTGAAAGACATTAAAAAGTCTTAACTTTAGACCTTTAACTTAATGACAATAACAAGTCTTAAGTTGAGCTTAATGACAATAACAAGTCTTAAGTTTAGACCTGGATGACATTAACAAGTCTTAAGTTGCAATTAATTGCCCAGGTTTTTTTCGTTGAGTTAAATGCAGAAATAGGCTAACTGCACAGAGGTAGATTGTGTCCAGAGGATTATGTCCAACGCAAAATCGGGGGTAGGGGATTATGTCCGGGGAACATAATCCCCTACGACCAGCAAAACTTGACTCTACATGAACCTGTCGTTAATCTGCTGGAATTAGAGTAGCGAGGGGAGATAAATAAGACAGCTTCTTTAAAGGCGTTTGTATAGGGCCTAAATTTTGCAGAGAAAGAGATAGAGATAGACCGAAGATGTAAAAGTTAAACAGAATATACACAGACCACTTGCCAGTTTTTGCATGGTTTGACCAGTAGGCCTAACGGATATCCGATCAGATCCGACGGTTGATGAGCGCAGTCGATCGTATGGTTCAATACAGAAACCGGCGCTCCTTAGACCTTGATCAATGGTGCCTTGCGCTTGACTTTCGAGTGATGCTTTAGAAGTTTGAAGTTTACGATTACGAACACATAGCTTCCTGGTGTAACCAAAGGTTGCGTGGACTAGGGAGACCCTCCTTAAGATGGCCTGACATGTATAGGCCTCATCCTTTGCCCTCATCGATCTGAGGCCACTGCACTCGAGAGATTATTTTCACGATTTAAGCCTAAGACATCTACATGTAGAAGATCGAAAGTTGGGTTGCGCGATGTTTCGGTTTTAAATTGTTTTTTTTATCAGACTTGCTATTATAGGCGTTTTTAAAGTAACTTAAATTTTAAAACAGATAGATTTTTAATAATTAGTCTTGTTTGTTTCAAGGGAGTAGGCCTATCGTGTTCTTCTTTGTCTAATTAATCACATATTTTTTCAACCAGGTTGGCTAGCCCGTGTCTTATCTAATAATATTGCCATAATATCGCTCTAGCATGCATGCATACAAAGTCTACGCTGGTGTCTGTCTCTTTTGCTCAGTTCTGTTGCGTCTGACTTAATATTCTTCACAACCTGACGTTCATATAAATTTTATATTTTAAACTAACGATGCTACATAATTCATAATTCTTAAATTTTGGCTTCCTTTGTCCACACGCGTCGTCCTTCCCTGTACTTATTTTGTTTACAGGTGCCGCACTCCATCGTGACTCATAAATCATGTTTCCTCTAGCTCTGCTGCTCCACATTCGGATCCTACGCTTCACAATAATTCCTCCTTCTCATCTGCTCTGGACTCTGGAGCCACAATTTCACACTACCTATAATATTTATTGCCAATCTTTAATGTGGTCATTCACATTCTATCCCATCTATTTCATCCCTTCCCGCTCGCCGTCCTACGCTCCACTCTTCAGCCATAAACCTACTAACCTTGCTGCTTACAAAAGGGCCTATTACTCGGGTGATATCCATCCGAACACTCACGGCCATTCTACAATCAGCTCTACCTCTTCCTCGAACTAACTTCTTGCAATCCGTACTCGATATGCACTCTGTCCCGTCTTCCTCTATTAAACACCAAACTATAGTGCCGCGATAATTAACTCTCTTTGTCTCTGTATGTCTGTCTCTGTCTGTCTGTATGTCTGTCTCTGTCTGTCTGTCTGTCTGTCTCTCTCTGTCTGTCTATCTGTCTCTTTTTCTCTCAGACGGCACAGAGAGACGGATACAGACACACAGAGAGACACTCTCTGTCTGTCTCTGGCAGACAGAGACAGATAGCATTTGTCTGCCTGTCTCTGTTTGTCTGTCTCTATCTGCCTGCCTCTGTCTCTCTGTCTCTCTCTGTCTCTCTCTTTCTGTCCCTCTCTGTCCTCTCTCTCTCTCTCTCTCTCTCTCTCTCTCTCTCTCTCTCTCTCTCTCTCTCTTTCTCTGTCTGTCTCTGTTTGTCTGTCTGCCTGACTGTCTGTCTGTCTATTTATATATATATATATATATATATATATATATATATATCCTCTCTCTGTCTCTCTCCCGTTTTGCCTTTTTTGTGTGCCAGTGTTTCAAAGCTATTTGTGCTGATTATCCGGTCGTGCTTCTCGTAGACCAACAATGTGGCTGAGGTCGTCATCAAGTGATCCACACGATAGCTTGTCAATCATGTTTAATGGTGGGCTGAAGAACGATGATGACACGATGACTCTGCTTCTTCTTCTTCTTTACATTCTGCTTCATCTGCTTCTTTTTCGTTGATATAATTTTATTATGTCTCGATAACAGAAATTATAATGACTCGATTCGAGATTAAAATACAAAGTAAAATTTGAAACAATGAAGTTGAAAGTTTAGCCGGAATTCATCATACTTGAAGAAGCTATTTATCTTGCTTTATAGTATAAATTTGAGTGGATAATTATTTATAAACTAATTTTGGCAAGCATTTTAATAGTTTTAGTGCCAAGGGAAATATTTCTACTTCTGCTGCTGGTGCTATTCAGCCTGGCGACAATAGGCATTTTCGTTGAGGAAGTTGTCTTCATCATTAAAACGTTCAAATCTGGACTAAGAAAAAAGAAGACCATCTGGATTCTCTCCTTACATCCGGTGAGTAGGCTCCCGTAGCTGAAGATGATCATAATTTCGTAGTTATAAGTGTCACTGATCTTGATCTCTCCAACCTTCAAGGTTCGGTACTGAGCAACAATTTGAAGCAGACTCATTCATAAGTTCTGTGAGTTACCAGCACATAGCCCTTATCGTTGGTTATCACCTGTTTCGTTCTAAGATCATGCTAAGTTTGTCGGTTATGGATTTCTCTCGCAAAAAAGCCATATATATATATATATATATAATATTCAGACAGGGAATATGTTCGAATCGTCTCCGCGTCCAGCAGTATTTTCTAAATTAGGCCTAGTCTTGAATTTCGTGTGGTTTGGCTATTCAGGTCACAATGGGAGCTAATGCATGGGCTCTCTCAGATCCTCTTCTAGCGACTTTTCCGAAAGAAGCAGAATGCAAAATTAGAACCAGTATGCAAAGAGGAAGCAGTATGCAAGGAAGAAATAGACTGTAAAGAAGAAGAAGAATGTAAAGAAGCATAGGAATGCGAAGAAAAGCAATACGAAGAAGAATAAGCACAAGAAAGATTTCGAGAAAGAAGAACGAATGCAAGAAAGAAGAAGAAAGAGTTGGGCTCGCTTCTCACTGACAGATCTGTAGACCACACTTGTTTGCCGACGATACCCAGCCAGTTCAGTTGATAGTGTGACTCTGAGGATCGTCACGCTGCAGTGCGAGGAGGATGAAGCAAACCAATCTTCCACTGGTACCGCACTCGAACCCTTGCTCTTTGTTCATTCTGAGAATTTATATAGCGCCTCTCCCAGATATCTACTCAGAGGCGCTGTGTTGTATGGCATCGAGCTCTAGCTCCTATTTCACCGTAGTTCGGAATTGGTTTCTCTCAAATACGTAGTCCATACCTTAACCCAAGATTTAATGAGAAATTACCAGGTAGTCACCATAAATTCCTAATATTTTTGATAATCCGTGTACGGCGTGTAGGCTAAGCCATCGAAAGAGGAGTTCCGATTGAGGTTGCAACTTCGTTTAGTTTTAGTTTTACTAGTCTCGAAATTTTAGATCGAATGCAAGAAACGATAGGCCTACGGAATCCAATATGGCGACGCAAGTCCAATGTCTAGCAAGTTATCCTTGACTGTCTATCGGCTGCATATTTGCAATCATGCTCAATAGTAGTCCCCGTAGACAGTCGCTAAACTATCGACTTTGTTCACTTAACATGTCAGCAGCAGGACAGAAGCCTTAATCTATCAGCAGGAGAGAAGCCTTAATATATCAGCAGCAGGACAGAAGCCACAGTTGCAACTTGTTTACCTGTATTGATATTGATCCGTTTCAGGTGCTGTCGGTGTGCTCGCTCATAGCCATTCTAATACCAAAATCAACGGCTCTTGTAGACATGATTGCAAACCTGTAAGTAGGCCCTAATGTTAAATTTAGACCGAAAACCGCAACTGGTTTGTTAGACTGTTAGCCTGTTACCCTGTGATTCGTACTCTATACTTAAGTGTTGCTTCTATTTTGCTGCTGCATGGTGTCTTCGTAATCTTCGTAAAAAATCGCAATTGAGTCAATTAGGAAAATATTATATAAACGATCATTGTATTGTATTGTATCTAAAGATTTATATAGCGCCTCTCTCAGAATAACTATTCAGAAGCGCTCTCAGCATGAAAACCCCGGAGGAAAGAAACGTCTTTAAAGAACGAGAGACCAAAGAGGAAAAACTAGTAATTAGTTTAGCCCTTAATGAGGGAGGAAGGTCATTCCAAGTAGAGGGACCAACCACAGCAAATGCCGGGCGTTGAGCCAAGGCAGTCATAGTCCTAGGAACAAAAATATCTAGCCAATCAGCAGAGCGAAAGGAACGAGATGAGGTCGCAGATAACGGCTTTCGCATATAGTCAGAAAGATACTTTGGGGCATTGCTCAGCTGCGCCTTTGAGACTAGAAAGAGGATCTTATAATGGATGCGCGCAGTGATATAGGAAGCCAGTGCAAGACATCAAGCATATACAGTATGTAGAGATATGCGAAAAGCGAGGGAGTCGGGCTATGAGCCTAGTCGAAGCATTTAAGACCGACTGAAGGGGAGAAAGACGCTGTTTCGGAATACCCATAAGAAGTGAGTTGCAGTAGTCGAGGTGGGAACAGATAAACGCATGTGCTTATTGTACTGTGGTGGTAAAGACAGAGGGAGAGACCGATCGTCTGATGGCTCTGAGACGCCTCAGTTGAAAGAAGCAGGAACGAGTCAGGTTAGATATGTGCTCCGTGAATGTGAGGGAGGAGTCAAGCGTGACACCCAGGTCACGGACACTAGAAGAGTATGTGTAGGCAGTCTAGGCACTGGGCAGGGAATTTCTCAGTCAGCAATTGAAAGTCAAGTTTGGAAAGCTAGTCCCAAACCAGATCAACTGAGTCTTTGTAGCATTTAGGCAGAGTCGGTTAGTCGACATCCAGTAGTGAAGATCAGAGGCAAGACAACCAATAGAACGGACTAGTGATAGTTGATCAGATGATGGACCATGAACGAAAGCCTGGGTATCATCTGCATAAAGATGGCCACTTTCCCTGTGTTTAGAAAATAAGAGCGAGATGTCAGCAGTAAAGATAATGTAAAGGATGGGTCCGAGTACCGAACCCTGTGGAACGCCAAATTTAACCACCACCCCCACCCCAACCCACTCAGTCCTGGAGTATCCAAGGACAACCTGCGTGCGGTCAGTGAGGTAGGATTTAAACCAAAGGAGGGGAATACCAGAAAGACCACAGGATAACTGTAATCGCTGAAGCAGAATCTCGTGACCCACCATATCAAAAGCAGAAGAGATGTCAAAAGTGCCAAGAGCGAGAGGTGAGACTGGCTGGTCAATAGCGACATATATCCGACAGAAGGGATAAGGGAGCAGTTTCTGTGACCCATGCATCCAGATTGGGCTGCAGGCAGAAGCCCAGTTTGCTCAGAGTAGGGAAGAAGCTGAAGTGAAACTAGTCTCTCAAGGGTCTTCGAGAGGAACGAAAGATTGGAAATGGGCCGGTAATTTTGTGTCTAATGCGCATGTCTTTAAACGATGGCGCACCAAAACCCAACCCGTTAGCCTATCAGGTCAATATAATAAGCCAGTTCAGCATTACTTTTCCCAGCAAGGCATGACGGGAAAGGTCAAGGTCACCGTTCATAAACAAGAGCCAAGCATGGCGAATAGGTTCAAAAAGAATTACTTTAATCGATGGAAAGTAGATGACTTGAAGAACTTTGACAGAAAGAGGCCACAAGACAACTTGTCGGTTGTTTCTGCAACTCTGGACTTCGCAGGTTGTCTTTCTCCAGCGGCACAACTGATAATCTCGTCTTCCACAATTAACAACCGCTCACATGCACTTAATTGCGCATGAGATATTGGTTAAATAATAATAAACTCTATAATATATATAGAGAATTTTTTTCTATGAACTAGTAACGAATAATATCAAATATTTCCGTCAAAACTAGATCATAACAACGTCGGTAACGGCAGCTTTCTGTTTGTTTGTGAACGGTGACCTTCACCCCGGAAGTAAAAGTAGCACGGCTGCGCATGCGCGTTGATAATGCTGAACTGGCTTATTGTGGATTTACTGCGCCTCAGTTCGCATTTCTGTGTGACTTTGCGCGCGTTACAAAGTTTCTTAATAATAATAATAATAATAATAATAATAATAATAATAATAATAATAATAATAATAATAATAATAACAATAATCAGACCATTACGACAAAACGGCGGTAAATAATCTATTTGAAAAAGTAGCCGAAATCTTAAGTTGAGGATGAAAATGACACAAGCGACTGAGCACTGTGAGCAGGTCAAGTTTTGTGTACATAGGCCTACTTTTGTACAATTTTTTCGTATAGATTCTTTGGCACGTGCCTGTACAACTTTGGCCGTCTCATGATTCACTACATGGGAGGAAAAAAGAAAATGTGCGAAATCGTAGACATGAATCGTCGATTTCAGACTAGTACGCCGCCATGTTGTTGCTGTTGTCTTTGCCTTCCTGCGGCAAGATTTTCCAGGTATTATATTCGAACGTTCATCGCTTATGATAGGCCTATGCTCTGAATCGCTAGTCAATGTCGATCCTCATAGAAAGAATACTAGTTCTGTAGCGCCGTCATTATTGTGTACAATGCATCAATCGATGGTCATAGTCGTGAATTTCCATCTGTTGGAAAAGCACGGTCGAAATTCAATTTGTCTGGAAAGCACCAGATCAGACCAGGGCCGACCAGGGCCGCTATGGTGGGTACGTAGTGCTGCTAGAGTTATCAAATATGTCTTGTTTTTCACAATTAATTTTAACGTATTAATGCACAAGCACGCTAAGTCAGCGTCGTTAGGATTAATGAAATAGCGGAGCTAAAGCATAAAATTTATGATAGATTAAATGTGAGAACAAATGACAGGTTACTGACTTATTATGCAATCGGAAGTTTGCTGACTGGTTACCATAGTAACCTGCACTTCGTCCTTAATAATAATGCTCAGCAGTGAAATCTCATCGAACTTGATTTTTGAAAAGAACTTACATAATAAATCAATCAATCAATTTAGTTTATTCCTGGTTTCAAGCTGACAGGTTGCAACTTGTAACAAATATCAGGCAGATATCGCGTAGCTAAAATTGTCTCAGCTCTCACAATTAGTTACGAGGCCTAAACTGGTTGAGAGAATTAGATTAGAAGTGGCAATGTAAGTTGAGGTAGCGAAATGAGGCACAGGTTGAAGATGTGTGTTTAGTAGATTTTATATATAGTAGGCTACACGGGATATAAAATTACGATCATCTTTGACTGGGAGGGGGAAACTGTTTGGCCTCGTTCTTAGCTCATAACGGAGGCGGGGCGGCATGAACGAAAGAGTCCATGCAAAACATGACTTTCATTTGCGTTAATAGCCGCGAATAGTCGGGCATCAGCCCCATCCGCCAGCTCCGCAGCGGTGAGAGCGTCAGGGCCAATAAGGCCCCTGCACTTCATTCATCCTTACTGTTGTTCTATTCTTCCTCTGTCTTCGGCGTTCGCCTCCACCATGCCGGGGAGGCATACACAAGTTGTCCAACGGTTATCATCTTGGCAGCGACGTGCAATGACGGTGGGTGAAGGCCATGCGATCGCAAGACGCCAGGGCATACGTGGACGACGAATATGCTGATAGTATTAGAGTCTACGTGGGAGGTCATTCTTAGGTCAGAGCGGAAGGTAATTCCAAAGAACTTGATTACATCTACTCTGTCGGCCTCGGGAACGACCCGAGGGGCCAAGATGCCCACGCAATGTAGGCCTACACTCCGTTTGGGCGTAAGTTTTGAAACAAACATAGGCCTATCCTTTTCTGAGCTCGTTATCTTGCGCGGGATATTCGTAGAATCAGATCTTACAGGCCTCTGGAATAAGATCTTACAAGCCTCAAACTGTCATAGCGCAACAGTGTAATTGATATAATAATGATGATGATGATGGTGAAGATGATGATGATGATGACGACGACGACGACGACGATGATGATGATGATGATGATGATGATTATGATGATGATGATGATAATAATAATGTTCGTCACTGGAGTTTTTTAAGAACTAGAGGCAAGATCTCAGCAGCGACAGATGACCAACGTGAGACCAGTCATCTGCTTCAGCGCTTATTGGTCGCCCTTCAGCTGTATGTCAATGTTCAATTACATTACTTGGCGACACTGTTGACTATCACCGAGATCATCATCGAGTCAAGAATATCTCTCTTCCTTTCGCTGCGTTTAATTCAACAAACATCCTGCACAGTATGAATAACCTTGATGTCGGCCTCGTCCACAGAAATTTCGAAGCCTTATGCCTCTCCTCTGCCACGACTCGTGGGCATGTCATTGTCCTCGCCCTCTCGTCCTGGCTTCCTCCTCTCACGTCGACCTTCTGAGTTTTCCTCACTTCTGGAAGTCTTCGCCACTTTCAACTGTCAGCTAACCAGGGAACTTAATATACATCTCAAGAATCCTGATCTTCCGGAGTCTGCTCGCTTCACCGATCTGCTTTTCCAGTCTGCCTTCACTCAGCATGTGGGCCAACCTATCATGTGCTGGGAGGCTGGCCTGACGTCATCCTCACCCGTGACGACTGTAACATTTCAGACCTCATAGTTGAACTTCCAGCTGTCTTAGATCATGGACTTCTATACAGGGTACAATTCCTGTACACCAAACCTACGTATGCTCTTCGTGTTGTTCGAGTGTAAGACATTATCCCCCTGGACATAATCCCCCCGGACAAAATCCCCCCATCATTTTGCATAGGACATAATCCCCCCGGACACAATCTCCCTCTGTACAATTAGCCTATTTCTGCATGTCATTGATAAACCTTAATTCCCCTGTTTTTGTTCGCTATGTCATTCAGGTGTAGGCCTAAACTTAAGACTTGTTAGTGCCATTCAGTTCGATAATTAAGACTTGTTAATGTCAATTGGTTATTCAGTTATAAAGTTAAGACTTGTTAGTGTCATTTAGGTTTAAAGTTAAGACGTGTTAATGTCGTTAAGTTCTATTTACTGAAACAATTATATATTAATGAGAAATAGTTTAATCAAACAATCAAAATTCCATTTAGGCCAACAATTATTTTCATCATTTTCCTGCTGCTGGTAACAATTTTGGACAGACTAGTATAATAAACTTTTAAAATAATATACGATAATATCGTAGCCTGCCATGGGGGGATTATGTCCTAGCTTGGGGGATTTTGTCCGGGGGGATTATGTCCAGGGGGGATAATGTCCGTTCCTATGTTGTTCGTGGTTGGATCAACCTTCACCATGAGACCTTCCGCGGTGGTCTGCATCATGGTGCTCTCTGCAGGGTCCTTTCCTCCCAAGCTGATCGCTATTTGGAAGAGCATTTTGTTCTCTGCGACTCTTCAATTCGCCTCCTCATGGACGTTCTCCTCCCGTTTAGTCCACAGCGGCTGTTGGAGGAAGTTGACACCTTTATCTGACGGATCCTGCCTCGCTCTACGTCGCGACGTCAAGCGAAGATATCGACACGTGATCCTCCTTATGACCATCTTCGCTGAATGCAATGGGAGTTTTGTGCTAAGAAAACGGAATACTGGGAGTCGCCAATAGACCGGGGGAGGAGCAATCCCCGTCGGCTCTGGTCTTTGCTCTCCAGTGTCCTCGACCCTATCTCTACCTGGACTACATGCGCTCGAAGATAACTTCATCTGTCAATCTACAGAAGGTGCTCACCTCATTCCTTCAACGTCTTCCAGTCTTCCATGTTGGAGGCCTTTGCGTTTGGACATTTTTTGTCGCTTCCTGCTGGAGTCCCCTGCTAAATCCCGTGAACTGGACCTTTTACCACCATGTTTAATTAAGGATTTTATTGATGGTTCTTGCATGCGCAGGACGGCACGGTAGCCGATTAGTTAGACCGATTGCCCCTTGTATAACGCGAGAGAGATTATACGGTATTCAGCGTATACCCGGAGACAGTTACCGTGAAAAGACCTATGGGGCCGTCCATAAAGTACGTCACGCTCCAGGGGGGAGGGAGGGGGTTTAAGAAAGTGTGACAGTTTGTGACAGGGGAGGGGGGTCAGGCCATGTGTGACGTCACACATTTATTTATTTATTATTTTATTTATAATTTATTTTTTATTTTTTAGTAGAATTTCATAGCTTTAAAAATAATTTTCAAAAATTTTCTTAAACATTTTAATTAGTTTTATGTCAAAATAGCATGAAATGCATATCTCCTGAATGTGTTTTTCACGATTCCTCTTGCTAGGAGCGCTAGTAATAATGCTGTTGCGAAGCCTTGTTTATGTATTAGCCTTGCTTTCGGAAGTATTATTATTTCTATGTTGAAAGTGTGACGTACTTTAGGGGGGTCCGAGTTTTGTGACAGTTTGTGACAGGGGGGAGGGGGGTAAAATGGTCAAAAATAGCGTGACGTACTTTATGGACGGCCCCTATAGAGCAAATTTTTCATTCACAATTGTTCAGCACCAGCGATTATTGCTTGGCTAATAGATAGCGGTGCCTACTAAATGCATAACAAAAATATAATATAATTATGATAGTTTCTGCGCATGTCATCGGCCAGGTCGGTCGCTGATCGAATTCTCCGTCATTTCGACGGATTATTTCGTCTAAATGCAGAATTTTCTCAGTAAATTCGAAAATGTTGAAGTTTCTGGTGCTTGGTTTGCGTACCGGACTTATTCGTCGGTTTTGCCCAGGATTTGTTTGCGTCTAAGGTTGTTTTCGCAAGTCGCCTTCGGCCATGTGACTGGCTCAGGCCCATCCTTATGATGTATACGGTCGAATCTGAATCATACGGGCCGTGTACCCCACCTGTAGCCGAGTGTTTTCGTCTCATTGAAGGTCGACCGACGCGGGCCGTTGGAGTGACTTCGACCATCAGTTGCTTCCATCTTCCGACCGACACGTACACGCCGAATGCTTTCTCTGCGTACTCCTTATATCACGACGAATGCTTTCTCTGCGTAGGCCTACTCCTTATAGCACGACGAATGCTTTCTCTGCGTACTCCTTATATCACGACGAATGCTTTCTCTGCGTACTCCTTATATCACGACGAATGCTTTCTCTGCGTACTCCTTATATCACGACGAATGCTTTCTCTGCGTACTCCTTATATCACGACGAATGCTTTCTCTGCGTACTCCTTATATCACGACGAATGCTTTCTCTGCGTACTCCTTATATCACGACGAATGCTTTCTCTGCGTACTCCTTTAATAGGCCTATATCACGACGAATGCTTTCTCTGCGTACTCCTTATATCACGACGAATGCTTTCTCTGCGTACTCCTTATATCACGACGAATAGCTGGACGTCTATCATCTTGTAGCCTACTAGTGAGGGATTGCTCGTCGGCAGCGTCATCGTGTTTACGAACGCCGTCACCTGTGGCTGCCCTACTCTATCGACGCAACTTGGCTCAGAGACTCTGAACATCCATTTCCATCTGTATTCTTTCGATTGGAATCCGTTGATTGGTTCCACGTGTGTGCGTGGGCCCGCCACTTACTTTGAATTGTTTTGCTAACTGTTGTAATATTTTCATTCGTAATGACACTTAACATCATAACAGGCTAACGCAGAGAGCGCCTCTGAGTAGGTATCTTGAAGAGGCGCTATATAAATTCTCATAATGAATTAAATGAATATAATATGATATAATATATATTATAATATGATATCAGTTAATAATATGAATACTAATTAAGACAGCTATCATGAAGTAATAACCGAGTGAAGTTGTACAGTTGCAGTATATAACGTAAATAGATGAGCGGGTCCACTACAAAACCTTGTTGGATACTAAATGTAGGCCTACTCGATTTTATATAGGCCTAGCGACCGTATACGGCCTCGACGCTGCTCATTTTTTCAATGAATTGATCGGGTGAGATCCTTCACCACCGCTCGCCCGTTTGAATTGGCGCCACGCCATATAGGAGGGTCCCCGTGTACGGACCGTGCTAGCCAGAAATTTAGATCTCTGAAATAAATCACCTTCGTGATGCGAACCGCGATCCTCTTACACAGAGGCGCATAAGACGTGGCGGACGCTCTAACCAGTGTGGCTATGTGGGCCAAGTTAAGACGGTGGATGCAGAAGTCGAAGGATGCGAATCTGACCGAGTACGATGGTGCATGTAAGATGCGAGGCAGCCGAGAGCACCAACGTTCGACGATGTCATGATATCAAAAGCTGCAAATAGGCCAAGCAGAATGATGGCAGGTACTGTCCCTTTGTACATTGAGCTGATCGTATGATTGTGAACGGAAAGTAGTGTGGTTTCAGTGGAGTGCTATCTACGGTAGGTTGTGGAAGGCAGTTTGAAAAGGAGCGAAAAGTGACAGCTCAGATGTTTACCAACAAGTTGTTCTTGAACAAGAATTAAATTAAAGGTTGAACTGGGAGACAGTTTCATACGGAGGACGAACGTTGACTTGTGCAAAACAGGCGAGAAAACTATAATTATTATTACCGTAAGTTATTATGAATTAAAAATATTATCCCTGCCAGCATGCCCACATGAAGCTCAAATAGGACCCATTGGGACCAGTTAGAACCCATATGGGTCATATTTAATGCTTTAATATGGGAATGCTGGTAGAGTTATAGCCTAATATAAAAGCTACTGGGTATATTTCACAACCGGAGGCAAATTCAGAAATAGAAATAGAGAAAAAAAGTCATGCAAAATTTAAAAAAAATTCTTACACAAACATTTTCATGGCAGTGCTGAAGCATAGATAATATTGAGCAGAGCTTAAATTTAACAGATTTGGCCTAGTTTTTCATTACTATATGAAAAACATACAACTTTGATTCCTAAATATTTGCAATTCCGTTACTTTATAAATACACAGTTCAAAATGCCGCCACTGCTTATAATTGGTAATTACTTAGTTTTAAGTATTATGCATTAAAATATTACACAGCAACCTAAATTATTATGACGATAAATTATATACATGTACCATCAAATAAATTCATTTTAATAGAAATATAAAGTAACGGAGTTGTAGTAAACGGAGTTGTAAAATATTCATAATTAGGTGGCGGTCCACGCTTACCGGACGAGTTAAGATATGATAAATAGTTAGTTTATAGTGGACAGGCTGTCAGTTTCAATATTATTTTTGAAAGAAAAATATATATAGTATACGCAAAATGCAATAATTACTGTCACGGAGTTGTAAATCTTTTTTATACTATAACATTACCGGATAAATTTCTGAAAATTGTCAACAGAAGCAAACATCCATATTGATTTCTTGTTGGTAATATCAGTGCAGACATGTTCCCTGCTATCGAAGATATCAGTTCAAAAAACGAGAGTTTTCAATTTATTCCACAGATGGCAGAAACCCATTCGTAACGGTGTTGTAAGCAATAATTGAAGACAGAGGGCTTTGTTTATTTTTTAATTATGTAGTTCGTTAATAAGTTAATAAAAACCATATAGAGCAATGGATATATGTAAGTTAATTATCTAAAAATATAAAACATCAGCTCAGCGCTTCAACTTTTATCTTAACGTAACGTTGAATTGACTCACTATTAGAAAAGACAATGAAATTTCAGGTTAAAAATTGGACCTTATACTTTTTTTTCTCATACTAATCATCTAAATAATATAATAGAAATAATTTGTTAACTGACTCATGCCCTACAATGTATTAAAAAATTATAAATTATAATTTTACTCTTTGTGTAAGCCGTACAGAGGAGAAGATGGAAATTTCTCTAATTTGCTACCGGTTGTGAAATATACCCTACTATAAACCTAATATTATCATACTTACAGCTAGAAAGAGGATGTAATTACTGTTCATATTAAGATATGTTTATCAGAGGATTCTCATTGACTATAAGGAATGTACTTTGCATATGATTCCGATTCCTCTTTAAGACGAAATCTTTGATGCTCTGAAACATGCTTCTGCTTGTTTATCTTTATATCGTCCTCTTCCTGGCAATGTGTCTGTCTTTATCTGGAGGCCATGCAGTTCTCTGGCCGCCAGGTCAGTTCCACAAAGCTGCCACATCATGTAAGGCACTTTACTCTTTACACACAAGCACACTAGCGCACATACATACATACATACATACATACATACATACATACATACATACATACATACATACATACATACATACATACATACATACATACATACATACATACATACATACATACATACATACATACATACATACATACATACATACATACATACATGGTTGGGTGTTGATCTTCCAAAAGTTACACCGGGCCTCGCCAGGGTAAAGCACATGAAGATCCTAGGTGTCACTTTGTCAGAACAATTCAACTTCGCCATGCGTGTTAACAACATTGTCATTAAGGCTAGACAGTCAATGTATGCCCTCCGCGTTCTAACAGCACATGGGTTAAAGGGCCAATCTCTGTGTGATGTAACAAATGCTACCACAGTGTCGCGGATGCTCTATGCGGCCCCGGCGTGGTGGGGCTTTGTGGGGGTAGAGGGACGCTCTCGTCTTCAGGCAACTATATATACGGCGACTGGTCCGGTCTCGTTATCTACCGGAATCCTACCAAAGTTTCGAGCAACATTGCAGAAAAGCACACTCTAACCTCTTTTCTACCATCATCAGCAACCCTGCACATGTGTTACATCAACTACTGCCTCCCGTGAAAACTGTTTCATACTGTCTACGCCCCAGAACCCACAATAGAATAATACCTAAGGCAAACTCTCTATCTCGTAAAACATTTGTCACACGGATGCTTTATACTTAATTTTTATATTTGATGATCTTTGTACACTAAAATGCGGTTAGCAGTTGGTTTTTCAATAAAGGATATACTTACTTACTTACATACATACATACATACATACATACATACATACATACATACATACATACATACATACATACATACATACATACATACATACAAACATACATACATACATACGTACATACATACATACATACATACATACATACATACATACATACATACATACATACATACATACATACATACATACGTACATACATACGAACGTGCGCATACCTAAATGTATGCATACGTACATACATTCCTGCATAAATGCAGTTATGTATATATGTACAAATGTATAAATATAACAAATATGTAACAATGTAAAACAATGAAAAATAAGTATGACAAAGTTTAAAGAACTCTTGTATAAGCTGATTTGAAAACACCAGCTTATAGTTTTGCTATGTAAACGTGTAATTTTCAATGTGTCATCTTTAAATTAATTCTAATTGTGGCGTGTCTAAAATAATTTCTATAATTTATGTCACATATTTCATTTACAGGGCCAACGTCTTAAAAATTCTTGTACTAGTCTTACAGGTTGCAGTACTACGTCCTATTGCAATATTTCTGGCGGCTATTCTGTGGACGGATGGATTGTATCAGGTTGGAAATGTGAGTACTTTGACTATCGACAATCTGTCACAGATAGAGGTCTAAGTAAGTAAGTAAGTATATTCTTTAATAAAACCAATTGCATATCCGCACTCTGGTGTACATACATCTTAACAACAATCAACAGTTAATGTTAATACGAGTACAACATTCTAACAATAAACGTCTTTCGCTGTAAATTATCTGCAAGAGGTACACAATGGTCGTGCGATCGCGGTCGCAGGGTATATTGTTGGGGCTTTTTTGGTGGAAGTAAACTATGCAGTACGAGGCCCTGGTTCATCAGGACCGCAGAGAAAAGACGGATTAACAAAACATAAACTAATAAAATAATTTTACATAAAAAATCAAATTTAATATAAAATTTTAATATGAAATAAAGGTTGTAAACAAATGATTTGCTAAAATCGTTCGTAAACTATGCTATTCTTATTTACAGTTAGTAGGATGCCTGTAGGTCACATCGTAGAAACAATGCGCAAAAAATTATCTGTTTCATTAAAGCAGCACAACCCATTAACGGAGCTGGATTAATTAGAGCTCAGTGACCAGTTGTTGGTGAGTCGTAAAGAAAAATAAGTCTAACAGCGTTACATTAAGAGTTTAAGACAATGAATGTTGACAAAAAATACATATATTAGACCCGTGGTTTCCTCAGGTTCTTACAAACATCTCCGAATGTAATAAAAACACAACTGGAACTGCTAAAATCGTCAAGTGTCACTGTGTCAGCGTAGCAAAAGTGCCGCGGAAGGCGACGGCATTGAAGTGCTGAATTGTAATTGCAAGACTTCGGAAAACATAGTTTCTGAATGAACTCTAGTAGTTTGAGTTTGAAAACGTAGTTTCTGAATGAACTCTAGTAGTTTGAGTTTGAAAACGTAGTTTCTGAATGAACTCTAGTAGTTTGAGTTTGAAAACGTAGTTTCTGAATGAACTCTAGTAGTTTGAGTTTGAAAACGTAGTTTCTGAATGAACTCTAGTAGTTTGAGTTTGAAAACGTAGTTTCTGAATGAACTCTCTATAGTAGTTTGAGTTTGAAAACGTAGTTTCTGAATGAACTCTAGTAGTTTGAGTTTGAAAACGTAGTTTCTGAATGAACTCTAGTAGTTTGAGTAACCAAGGACCCAGGTCCGTAATAAAACCCAGCTTTGCTGTTAATGGAACCAAGGCTTTCGAATGCCAGCGGCACAAGTGTTGAGAGGAGTTGACTATACTGGGTATACGCTCTCCGGATGGTGCAATGTCTCCGTTCTGCTGCTTCCCACGTCCATATAGCAGTGTTTGAAAGGAAGCTGAAGCCATAGTATCTGTTACTGTGACATCTCAGATGGGACTGCCAATGGATCAGAGTGGTCCATCAGGTCTCTTGCCATCCGTTATAGACAGCCCGGTTAGCTCCTTAGTAGCTGGAAAGCGGGCATGTGTATGTCCGACAAATCATGTAATTCAGGATGGCTTGTCTAGAATTTACTCGACCAGGGCCAAGACCGCAAAAAAGTCCGTGCGAACGCTGTCACCAACAGAGATCATGCTGTACTTGGTATTCGTTTCGTTTATATAGTAATTCAAACTGACAAGTACGAATTAGATAATAAAATTATGATATAGTAATAACAGGTGATAAAAAGTTTGACTGGAGTCAAATTTAACTGTAGGTGCCATTCTGTCCATTTTACAGTCACCCCTAGGGAGCTTTCAGCTGTACCCTACGGTCCTCCTTTCAGCTCCCTAGGGGGTGTCGAACCCGCGTCCTTTTTATCTTCTTGCCAGAGTGTTACCATTCAACCATCTCCCCGCCCTTTATACTTATACTCGAATACAAGTTGAGTAGTTTTGAAGTACTTGTACACATACGCACAATAGGCAGGAGACCACACGTAGGCCGGGACCCGGTGACCAAGGTATGTGGGGTACGATGAACGAGCGTCCGAAGGATGATCGCTGAGGCGCGCAACGCCGACAGGGAGGATTTTTGGAGGGAGATGTGCCCCCTCCCCACTGAAAACTTTTTTTAATTTCCACACTATAATGGTAGCATTACAGATTTTATTTCAGTTACAGTTACCGTTATAGTTAATGGTTTCTAATTTTAGTTGTAGTTGCAGTTATAGTTAGTATTATTTTTTCGCTATAGTTATATAGCTGTTGGCTTTTTATTTTAGTAACTACTTATAATTACAATAACGCTACGTGAAATTGCCTACAGTCGCAGGAGCTGTGCATATTAAGACGTCTTACACAATTTTCGTTAGTGCTACGAAAGGCTTTGAAGATATGGTGCATTCAGCTTTAGGAATACACGTTACCTTTATGCCAAAAATTCATCAATGCTGATGATGAGGGGTAGCTATTTCAGATTGACCCTCCACCTGTTTTTAGGGCCTAATAATTGTTTTAATTTTAAAGAATAAAGAATAAATTACCCTTACGATAATTGTATGAGCTGTAACAACACCCAATCTCTTAAATGTATTAAGGAACTTTTATCACAGCTGTAACACAGTTGTAAAGCCTCAAATACAAGTACAAATACGCTGGTCTCAAGTATAAGTAGGTCATCATCATCATCAGGATCCATGGGCCGAAGGCCCGTAGGTGTCCAACGCTTGCCTCGGATCCCTGGGCCGAGGCCCTTTTGGGGTCCAATGCTTGCATTGGATTTCATTCGTATTTTTTCTTTACGAACGGAGTATCTGCACCCATCCGTTCGACCTTCGCGCTTCTCCCTTAAAGAGAGTTCCAGGCTTAGGACTGGCTCTGATAACCACATGTGGTATCAAAGGCGGCGATGCCACCCACGTTTGCCAGCTTTTTCAGGGTTCCTGCTGAGCCTGTCCACCTCGCGTAGCGCCCTAAGGTGGTACTTCGGCCAAGACCTTCACCACTGATGGCATAGCCTCAGCAGGCACTCCCCTACTGACTGTTGCCACCCCCTCACCACGTTGAGGTGTGAGTTGGACTTCGAGGGGGGTAAGTAGGTCAGTGAGGATTAAAGTTGAACATGCAGCATATAAACAACTGCAACGTCAGGAGTTTTTCTACACCAAATAAGTCTAGGCTACTTAATCGACAATCTGTACGAACCAGCGCTAAGAACATTGAGTGTGTGCATACCTGTTGAACGTATGCTTACTTGTGTATCTTTTCTATTACTGATCCCAAAAACGTGAAGTTAGTTACCGTTTCTATTTCCTCTCCGTCTACTTCAAAACTGTCCTCCTCCTCTATTGTCATGATTTCTGAAGAGCAATTCTAAACGAGTGCCAATGTCTTACGACATGATCAGTTAAAAATGAAAATACATCATTGATTTAACCTTAATGTAAAAGAAGTAAATAATTATCTCCTCGTTCTTGTGGCAGCCCAGTCAATTGTATTATAACCTGCACTCGTACTTATACTTGAGGCAAAGTACTTATACTTGAGGCCAAAGTACCTGTACTTAAAACTGAAGTACTTGGAACATCTCTGGATTTAATAGTGCTCACGTATCCTTGCCCTGAATCGAAGGCAGACTGCATTAATACTTACAGCCTCTTCGTCCAATCGTAAATCACAGGTCGTTATTGTGACGGTAATGAGTCAGTCGTTGGCGTAGGGTGCGGAGGCCACTTTAAATCGATGTTAATGCAGGCAAAGGTAAACGATGTGCAGGGGCGCAACCACGGTCGAGAAGTTGGGGGGACCTACCAGAATGTCTGAGTGGGAGGGAGATGGAATTGCGAGCGCCGAAGGCGCGAAGCTGCGATTGCCGAAGGCAAGAAGCCCCTAGCGACTTGGGGGTATGGGGGAGCGTCGTAAGCTCCCCCATCGGGGTCTGGGGCGGAGCCCCAGAAGCCGACACAATTTTGAGCATATGATGCCAAATGGAGTACATTTTGGGCTTTAACTTACCTCAAATTTTTCACCGATGATTTCGATATAAAAGTACCTAAACCATCTAGATCTGTGAAAAATGTGACTTTATTATATGAATGAACTGGACGTGACAAGGCCACAAGCCTAGCTTAGGGTTTAAAAGAATTGAACGGAAAAGAGTAGAATCAGCTATAGAACAGTGTTTGTCAAAACTAGGAAAATCGGCAGGGAGGAAGCCTGAACGGGTCAATTTTCTTAGAATACCGTTAAGGCGTTTACGTTCCTCTACAGCGGCAAATCCCCACCAAACAGGGGAGGCATAAGGTAGCCGTGCGAGGGTAGTATATAGCTCTAACAACGTCAAAGAGACGCTGACCGTGGAGACCGTGGGCGACCAATACACGTAGCGCAAACATGGATTGTCGGGAGTTGCTGCATATTTTGTCCATGTGTGCCCCAAAGCCAATCCGATCAGAGATTGTGACACCCAAATTAACCAGCTCCTGGATCCGGTCGATGCCAGGGATGAGAGGAGAGAGGGCAATAGGTTTGGACCTCGGTCGTCTGACAACCATTTCTGTGGTCTTAGCATGGTTTAATTTAAGATTGCTAATGGATGCCCACTTAGAGATATGGTCAAGTTCAGAAAGAGTGCTGTCAATGCAGGAAGCAGGGACAAGCAAGTATAGCTATCGTCGACATATTTAGTGAGACGGTTTTCACTGTATTTAGGTTTAAGGCTAGAAATGGCTATGACAAAATCAGTAGGTCCAAGGTCAGAGCCTTGTACTATACTGGCATTAATGGTTCAAAGGGGAGAGATCGCGGAAGGCAAGAAGCTCCTAACGATTATAGGGGGTATGAGGAGCGTCGTAACTTCCCCTCTCGGGGTATGGGGCGGAGCCCCAGAAGCCGACGCAATTTTGAGCATTTGATACCAAATGGAGTGCATTTTGGGCTCTTGTTTGCCTCAAAATTTTCAAAAGTTGGGGGGACGGTCCCAAGCTGTTCGAAAGTTGGGGGGGACGCGTCCCACGGGTCCCATAGGGTGGTTGCGCCTATGACGATGTGATTAATTTTACTGCGGTTTTGATTGTCTTCGCGAGTTCCCTTCTATAGCCTACACCTCTTCCTGTCATTCTCTGCAGCGCAGACTTCTTTGTATGTAGGTGGATGATACTTGACATGATTGAGCAGATAGGCCTAGTCGTTTCTACCGGCTCTCAGCCGGCCACATAACTTTCTCCCATTAACACCAGCAACGCTGATGATACACGAACTTTTATTTGTGACTGATTCCTGCTTGAAATGACTCCACACAGCATTCCCACAATTGTGGTTGCTCAAGATCTTTAGAGACATTTTGACTACGAGCTGACTACGACTACTAAGTTAACGAATTTTCGTTAGTCAACCTGGGTCGCAATCGCTATAGAAACGCTTACAAAATAGCTAAATTTAATAAAAATGCGTCACTACTACTGGGTTAATTCACAAATCCAATATCCAGGGCGAACATAGGCTATTAGTTGAAGCGCATTTTCACGTCCTCATGTTTGCCGATATTGCACTTTTTATTTTTGTATTAACGAAAATAATGATGCATTTTCGTTAGTGTTATTTTCTTATAGTTATATTTGTAGTTAATGATATTTTTTAGTTATAGTTATAGACTTATAGTATTAGTTATTGTTAACGAAATCATTTTATTTTCGTTAACGTTTTCGTTACCGTTATCGTTAACGAGAATCACACTGATTTAGAGGTGGTTTGGCGGGTTCAAACCTCCCCACGGTTGTCAGAAGTGGGGTTTTAATGTTTTGGACATAAACGGGGAGGTTGCTGATTTCCGATAATATAATGGCCTGCAATACAAAAATTAATACAATCAAATTAATACAATCAATAACGTCAGAGTGAGGTTTGTTCTCCAATTCCAGGTGGGGGGTTAGGCACCACTGTATGGAAATCCAGCAGCGCGGGGTTTTAAAGTATGTCCGCACAATTTCCGTATTTAGGCCTATATATAGAAATAAATTAGCATAAATAAGTCAGCAAGCAATGTTGCGCGATGCTGGTTTTCAGAGTTCCCGCGTAGATATTATTTTGTTTCAGTTCTTATCTACTCTAACCCATGTTTGGATTAAGCATCAAACATTGGTAGATTGTATCATCTTTTCACTCTGACAATAACTCGGTTATGTCTTGCCAAATACTGTCTTGTAAACGGAAGTGGGCGGATTCAGACACATCTCCTGGTTTAGAGGTTTACTATATTATCTTTGGTTGCAACACACCGGCAGCTGAGATCGAGGTAGGATGCGGGTCCCACTCTGGTCTGTTACCGTGGCATCCCATATCACAGCCTGCAATACATGGAATAAGAGTTAGGTGGTCATATTTAAAAAAATTACTTTTATTAATCATCACCAGTGATGGGCAAAATACTTGTCAAAAGTATTTTGAAAATTACAAAATACTTGTCAAAAGTATTTTGAAAATTACAAAATACTTGTCAAAAGTATTTTGAAAATTACAAAATACTTGTCAAAAGTATTTTGAAAATTACAAAATACTTGTCAAAAGTATGTTGAAAATACTATCTCGAAGACTCGAACACAATTAAGTTGACGGAGATTAGGTAGGCCATTTTGCAACTTCACTGAATTAGTAAGTAAGTTGGTATTACTCATTATCACTCACTACTTAAGCTTAAGACAATATTTTAATTTTACATACATTGAAAGTCCAGCGGAAAGTGCCCCTTGCCCCCATACAAATCACGCGAGCAAAAGGTTAAATTAGGGGAAATAATTATTTGCGTGTAAACGTATAATCACTTAAATTTAATTCACTTACATTGCAAACAGGGTTAGACCGATTACTACTAACGTTGTGAAATGGTAAACTTCAGGTGAATGCAAGTAACGGATTTCTGTACCTGACCGGAATAAACGTGGCGTCGGCGACGTCAGCTGCCTATGGACTGATGTTGCTACGCGCTGCGCTGAGGCCAGAGCTCGAGAAGGAGTTCGCCATTTCAGGAAAGATCGCCACGCTTCAGCTGACGCTCATCTTCGCCATCGTTCCGCTACTGATCATTGCAGCGATGTTATATTTCGGTCTAATAAAGTGTGCTTCAGTATTTCCAGCTAAGCAGAGAGCTGATCGTATGTATTCCAATCACTAACCAGCTTCGATTTTAATAACTGTGCTTTAGGTGTAACTAGTATTCCGCATTTGATACAAGCAGCACAAGATGGGAGCCCCATTATTCGAGTCTCAGGAGACTCTTTCGGGGTGACAGTACATGCATATCACGACGTCAACTGCCGACAGATGCTTGTCCTGCTGATGGCCTGATTAGCCAAAGACTTTACCCGGCATGTATAGGCCTACTCTATAAAATTGCTGGTATAGGCGAAACAGAGCGCTGGTTGTCGCAGAGGGATCTCCTCCCAACGATCTCCAATCGCGGCCGCCTATGGGCTTCTTGCCCTTTCGTTAGCGGCGTTTCGTCATTTGCAATCTGACACTCAAAATATAGAGCAACGAACAAAATTTCCACAAATCCAACTCTGGATAAGACCACACTGATTTAGACTTTAACAGCGTATTGGTGTTGGTAGGCCTAAATTATAGTCTGAATCTTTGATGTGACTCAAAATATAATCGTTGTGTAAACTCCAAATTTCTAAGACAGGGGTGGCCAACCCGCGGCCCGCGGCCAAATGCGGCCCGCGGGCTGCTGATTGGTGGCCCGCACGGCCCTTTCTAACTAATTTTTTTGTCTCATTTTGCACCTACTTACCTGTCCGACTACTACAATACTGCATAATAATGATGTCTAAAGCACTAAAAGATTTAGTGTTGTAAGTTCTTGTGACCTAATGTAGTCTTACCTGCTTTATACATATTTGTAAAATATGAAATAAACATTTGTATTTCTTTCGAGGCTGTGAGGACAAACATTTGCGGCCCGCCGCGTGCTTACCAACAGTCATAGTGGCCCGTAGGCCAAAAAAGGTTGGCCACCCCTGTTCTAAGACATTACTCCAAAGCTAAATGCAACTGGAGTAAGCTTGAACTGATTTTCTATTTATTGCTTAACATTCTTCGGAAGAGAGAGACTTCCTGTGTTCTGTCATTAATTTATAATTTGTCTGTCTGGTGTTTCTGTCTCTGCAGTTTTGTCTCATTGCATCTTGATTCTTCTGATGTTGCCGTTCTCCCTCATGGCAAGGCGTTTCTACCGTCGCTCATGCGATGGAACCAAATTCGCCAAGGCCATCATCCGTGACGAAACCAAGTCCACGCTATGCATCGCTACTTCTGTACAGGAAGACAGTACAATCAATACCACTACTCCAACAAACGAAGCAGCAAACAGTGTTGTCTGAAAAAAATAATTCAATACAATATGCCCTTATCAACTGACTAATTAACGTACAACTGAGGCAATTGAAATATTGACACTGCATTTCGTCTTTTTCTTCGTGCTGCCAAAGTTCAAAGATGAGTTGACCTATAAGCAATGCAACAGCATTCGCGTTGTCTGGGTCTCATCAGTAATATCAATGTGACAATATGGGCCTACATCATTGATTATTATTATTATTTATTTATTTATTTATTTATTTTAAATTATTATTATTATTTATTACTATTATTTGTAAACCTAAAAGTACGTGTACGGTGTATCCCTCAGGAGTAAAAAAATTAGGACATGTTATGGATATCTGGAAATCAGGCCTCGTGTTCTGCGACTTCAGCAAACGTGCCTAGTTATTATTTTTTTTATTTTTTTTATTGTTTTTGTCTTGCCGTAGGGTACCTATAATTCCCTAAGGAATTAAATAAATTATCATGGGACACAAAAAATCTGCCTGACTTTATGCGCAAACCTTTATCTGCTACCTCGCTTCGTTCGCTGCGCTCTACGGACCGATTGGATCTTTTTGTCCCTCGGACTAGGACCGCTCTAGCCCAGCGTCGGTCAAATGCTGTTGTGGGCCCTTCTGCTTTGAATGACCTTCCCCTCCACTGCGGGCAAACCTATTGTCTCGGTCCTCCTCCTCAAATGCTCGTTCCTCAAGACGTCTCACTTTCACCGGGGCTTCTACACTGAGAGCGCCTCTGAATAGTCCATACTGATAGAGGTGATTTATAAATGTTCAGATGCAATACAATACAATACAATACAATTCTGGGAATTCAAGAACTCGACAAGATCTGGTGGAGCAAAGGTGCCTTGGAAGGCACCTTTGCTCCGCCTTCCGGAGCCTTCCGCCAATTATGTTAAGGCAGTGGATTATGATGGCTATGAGTTGAAAAGCTGGTTTCTCTCGTGTCCCCAGTTATACGAGAGAGACAGCGCCCCAAAGAGGCGAATGTGGGGAATCCTCTGGGAGGTTTGTCTTACAGGTTTTGCCATATAGCTTCCTTCCCGTCCAGCAGCGTATTCCGTTTAAGATCCTGACCCTTATGCGTAGGTCCCTAATTGTCTCGTCGGCTCTACTCTATAATACCTTAGGGACTTCTGCATTTCGGTCCAGAATCGTGGCATCCTTCGGTCGGCTGCCTATGGACTCATGATTGTCCTTCGTATGCGCACTGTTGCAACTCAGTCCAGATGCTTTGTCTATGTTGGACCCACCTTTCTCGAGAGCTACGGCTGAAGCTCCTCAGCTTGTCCATTCCACAGTTTTGCACTGTGATAAAAAAAAGTAGGATTAATTGGGCCGAGAGTCTCAAACACCAACGGGACAAAATGGACAAAGCCATTGTGCGAGTTGTGTTGTAATTTTCGCACTTCCTATCTGCTGTCAATTCAGCTGCGCCGGCTGCTGAAGTCGATGTGGATGGAAGGTGGGATGCGGTCAGAGTGTCTGTTACCGTGGCATCCCATATCAGAGCACGGTCCGTCCGCCATGTAATTAAAGGTCTTTTCCCATTCGTTCTGCAAAGTCAGAGTGGCTCTTTCACCGCTGGAAAACCCGGTGACCCCGACAGAGGTCACTGAGGCTCCCATGTCTGGCGGCTCAACCTGGTCTCAGTAAGTAAGAAAATCCATGTGAGGAGACCTTATTAATATTCTTTTTATAATAATAATAATAATAATAATAATAATAATAATAATAATAATAATAATAATAATAATAATAATAATAATAACCAGCGGGCCTGTTTCGAGCGGATGGTAAAAGACCTGATGGGGCCACCCTCATACCGTGGATGGGAGGGAAGTACCTGGCTTGGGACGCAACGGTCGTCCACACTTGTGCGGCCTCTTACATCGCAGCCGGCTCGGTCGGGCCCGCTTCAGTGCAGGCGGCCAACCGTAAGATCCAGAAGTACCAGGGGCTTCCTACATCTCATCTGTTTCAGCCCGTGGCCATCGAGACTTTGGGCCCGTTCAATCCTTCGGCTCTGGACTTCATTAGTGAACTAGGCCGTCGTATGTCTTTCACTGGTGGCGACAGACGCGAGACATCATTTTTTTTCCAACGTCTGTCTGTTTGCGTCCAACGCTATAACTTGGTCGCATTCAACGCACTTTTCCTGCAAACCCTGAAGACGAGGCCTGACCCTCCAGACAAATTTCCTGCTCCTTATAGCAATTTTTCGTAAATCCTGAGGGATCCTTGATACCTCGGGTAAAAAAAAATAATAATAATAATAATAATAATAATTAGCTATGAAAGTAAGGTACGAAACAATTATTTTGATAAAGATTTGTCAAAATTGTGTTATTGCATAGGCAAATCTTTGACAAACTGAATTAACTAAAATTAGCCATTAGCCCATCGAATCCAGGTACCAATCAACAAATGGACTTTCAAAAATGAAGCACTACCATAATAATAATAATAATAATAATAATAATAATAATAATAATAATAATAATAATAATAATAATAATAATAATAATAATAATAATAATAATAATAATAATAATAATAATAATAATAATAATAATAATAATAATATAATAATAATAATAATAATAATAATAATAATAATAATAATAATAATAATAATAATAATAATAATAATAATAATAAACGCTAGGTCCAATCATCAACAAAGGCCTTGATTTTATATCAGACCTGGGACGCCTTCTGACACAAGCAACCGGCGAACCCAGAGAGTCCAGCTTCTTATTCCAGCGTATCTCCATTACAATACAACGCTTCAACGCTGTTGCTTTTAGTGGTTCCTTCATTAAACCCTTAATTGACATGGATGAGGGGTAGCCGTTCCAGAATACAACACTTTTATAATTTCTAAGACCCTGGGGGAATGAAGTACCTCAGGGCAAAAAAAAAATAATAATAATAATAATTAGCTATGAAAGTAAGGTACGAAACAATTATTTTGATAAAGATTTGTCAAAATTGTGTTATTGCATAGGCAAATCTTTGACAAACTGAATTAACTAAAATTAGCCATTAGCGCTCTAGGTCCAGGCAGACTCCCTAGACATGCATCCTTGAACGACTTGGCCCATCGAGGCTTGATCCGTGCGGGCTTTCCGTCAACCAAGGAACCAGCAGGTTTGATGAGATCTGACGGCGGAAGACCTGATGGCCTTACCATGGTCCCATGGCGGGTTGGCCGATGCCTGGTCTGGGATGCGACCGTGACTGACACCATGGCCGCGTCTTACTTGTCAGACACCTCCCAGACAGTTGGAGCGGCGGCCGAAAGAGCAGCAGCTCGCAAAAATGATAAATACCATGCGCTATCTGCTTCGTACTTCTTGGGTGTAGGACATTGTCCCCCCTGGACATTGTCCCCCCCGGACATTGTCCCCCCCTGGACATTGTCCCCCCTGGACATTGTCCCCCCAGGGTAGGACATTATCCCCCCCCAGTCTAAGATATAATCGTATAATATTCTTGCGGAAATATGTATATGTATAGGTGTATATATTTTTGTATATGTAAGTGTAAGTATACATTTATATGCATATATATATAAGTATATACATATTTACATATATATATATATGGATATATATATATTTGCATATGTAAATATGTTTGTATATATATGTATTTATATATATATATACACATATATACATATTTGGGTAAAGTCGTAGTTTACGTTGCTAAATTATTCTAATGTCTTCAATGCCGTACTTGACGTTGGTAAGTAAGAAATCTACCTATGTGCATGTTAACTATCATCAATCCACCTTCCATTTTACAGTGACAACATTAAATAATTTAGCAACGTAAACTACGACTTTACCCATATTTGGATCTAAGTATATATATACGTATATATGTGTGCATATGCATATATACATATATATATGTGTATATATATATATATGCATGTATCTATATATATATGTAAATATGTATATATATATATATATATATATATATATATATATGGTTTCTCAGTGAGTTGTGACGTTTCGAAGTAGGCCTATATTGCAACAAAAAAGTATGGCGTCCGGGGTGCATGAACCCCACATAGTATGCGGCGGTTTAAGGGTTAAGTTTAGGCCTACACCTGAATGAAATAGCCAACAAAAACGGCAACTAAGGTTTATCAATGACATGCAGACTATAGGCTATTTACACAGAGGGGGGATAATGTCCAGGGGGGATAATGTCCTACGCAAAATCGGGGGGACAATGTCCAGGGGGGGGACAATGTCCGGGGGGGGATAATGTCCGGGGGGGACAATGTCCAGGGGGACAATGTCCGTTCCCCTACTTCTTCATCCCTCTGGCTTTCGAGACCATGGGTCCGATAAACCACGAGGGCCACGCCTTTCTCTCTGACCTAGGAAAAAACTTAGTGTGGTTACAGGGGACCCACGAGAAACGTCCTTCCTTTATCAGCGCATCTCGTTAACGATACAACACCCATCACAACCCATCACAACGCAATCGCGTTCCGAG
Source organism: Aporrectodea caliginosa (assembly GCA_020284085.1). Taxonomy (NCBI): domain Eukaryota; kingdom Metazoa; phylum Annelida; class Clitellata; order Crassiclitellata; family Lumbricidae; genus Aporrectodea; species Aporrectodea caliginosa. Next base: position 2,304,045 of record JACEVL010001014.1, read on the forward strand.
GCACTTTCGCCAACCAGGACAACGACGAGTAGGGTCATCTCCAGACAAATTACATCAGCTTGTAATATCTAAGTCCCTGAGGGATCCTGTATACCTCGGGGCAAAAAAATATTTTTAAAAATTAATAATAATAATAATAGCCGTTCCAGAAACTAGCTGGAGATTGGCTCTCAACCGTACCGGTAGCCTTTTGCGGGTTGGGCCTTAGTAATGAAGCCGTTCGGGTGGCGATTGGCCTCCGCCTGGGGCTCGACCTCTGTGCGCCGCATAAATGCCAGTGCGGTGAGATCGCAGATCCAGGAGGACATCATGGACTGGTCTGCAGGCGATCTACAGGGAGAGCGGCCCGCCACTTTGCCGTAAACGACATTATCTGGAGAGCCCTCATGAAAGCTGACATCCCAAGCTCGAAGGAGCCTCCGGGCCTGATCCGATGTGATGGCAAGAGACCAGATGGGGCCACACTGGTCCCTTGGGCGAGGGGCAAGTACGTCGCTTGGGACGCAACAACCATCCACACCTGCGCTGCCTCGTACATCCATCTGACGTCGACTATGCCTGGGGGAGCAGCCGAACATGCTGCAGACAGGAAGCGTGCCAAATATTCATCCCTCCCCGCCACCCACGAGTTCGTACCCGTGGCCGTCGAGTCGCTAGGCCCCGTCAACCGGGAGGGCCGCGAGTTCTTGATGGAATTGGGGCGCCGAATGACAGTCGTTTCAGGCGACCCTCTGGAGACCGTGCACCTGTTCCAGCGTTTGTCCATATGCACTCAGAGATTTAATGCCGTAGCCTTCAGGGGCACTTTCGCACAATGCACCGGGGAGGAGGACCACTAACTCCAGATTGATAGCACCTTAAGATAGTTTCTAAGTCCCTGAGGGATCATGTGTACCTCGGGGCAAAAATTTAAAAATAAAAATAATAATAATAATAATAATAATAATAATAATAATAATAATAATAATAATAATAATAATAATATTAATAATAAATTTCTGCGCACGTGACGGCCAAGATGGCCGCATGTTTTTATCTTCGCGTTAATTTTGACCATTTGGGCGGTCGAACTGGTTTTTTGTTCGATTAATTTTGTTATTCGAATTTAAAAATTGCCTATAGTTTGCGTCCGTGGAGAGACTTCTCTCTTTCGTTGCTGTTTCTGGTGTGTTTGGACGATTTTCGGACGCTTACCACCGAAGCCGTAAACTCGTCATTGACCTACAGAATGGTTTCGCCCGCCGAGGGGTTTCAGATGACTAGAAGAGTCACCGCTGGCAAGGTCCGGCAAACACGAAGAGCAAGTCAACCTGTACAACAAAGCCTTCGGTTCCCACCTTCCTACATCAGTGACACTATTCGACCATTTGCTGGCTACTACGAATGCAGGGCCGCATTAAGGCTAGTGCGGGCCCGGGTGCTGTGATAGTGTGATTACCTTCCAAAGGCCCCCTCTGACAACCATCGGTCCACCTCGCACATATTTATAACATGCTTTCTAGTGTGTAATAACTGCCTAAAGACACAATACACAATTAATGTTACATTACTATCTGTATTGTACAGTGTACACACAATGATTAGTGTCGGTCAGGTAAATAACTATAAGTAATTAAATTACCGGTTATTGTGACTTCGTATTTATTTATGTTAAATAACTCTAAGTAATTAAATTAAATATTACTTCGTATTTATTTATGCTGCAGTATTTTCGCTAGATTTAACAGTAAGTTAGTAACAAGCAAATTAAAAAAGTTCTTCACTTCCGAAAATGAGGGGCCCTCAAAACTGCGGGCCCGGGTGCTGCAGCACCCTTAGCACCCCCTTAATGCGGCCCTGTACGAATGTCGTCCTCTGCAGAGAGATGCCATTGCCCAGCGCAACGTCTTCTACCACCCGAGAGGAACGTACTGTCATGATGTTGAGGTGCGTGTTTTCCGACTCTCGTCGTCTGTCGTCATTCCTCTTCTTCGATGCTACGGCGACCAGAAACTTCGAATAACGTGCCAATCATCAGCTCTGGATGAGAATTCTTCTAGTCATCTATACTTCGAGCTGACGGCGCAGCACGTCGCCATACAAAACGGAAAGCAGTGGCACTATAGAAATTGAGACGGAACAGACAGCTCCTCCTCACGGTCCACCAAAGTGCTGGAGTTGGGAGCAACTCTGAGTGCTCCCAACTCTGCCATGACATCCAGAACTCACGGAGCTATTGGGTTGTTCAGCGCAGTGGCGGTGTTAAGCTATGGGGTTGTTCAGCGCAGTGGCGGTGTTAAGCTATTGGGTTGTTCAGCGCAGTGGCGGTGTTAAGCTATGGGGTTGTTCAGCGCAGTGGCAGTGTTAAGCTATGGGGTTGTTCAGCGCAGTGGCGGTGTTAAGCTATTGGGTTGTTCAGCGCAGTGGCGGTGTTAAGCTATGGGGTTGTTCAGCGCAGTGGCGGTGTTAAGCTATTGGGTTGTTCAGCGCAGTGGCGGTGTTAAGCTATTGGGTTGTTCAGCGCAGTGGCGGTGTTAAGGACGCATAGCATACCGGTCAGAAGACGAGACAGTGTAGCTGAAGGCGATGTAAGAGGCATTCCAGTTTCCAGTGTCGACAAAGGAACGAATCAGCTGTGGGCAGCCAGAAGTGCGGGTCGAAGTCGAATAGTCAGCTTTCTCAGCTAAGTCCACGAAGACCTTTTCTTCAGAACTGACCTGACTTAACGGTTGCGGTCTACCTGAAGGAACTATGTGCCCACTTTCCCTAGGCATCATCCTCTGCGATCGGCGGCTCACGGAGACCTGGTCGTTCCCAAGACCCGAACTGCCACTGCACAGCGCCGCAGCTTCACGGCTGCTGCCCCTGCCTCTTGGAACGCCCTCCCTGCTGGTTTCCGACTGGAGCTTTTCTCTCTGTCTCCTTTTCTTTTCCGCAAACACTTGAAGACTACACCGCTCTTTCCCACTACTTCTGGAACATCGGGATCGCCTGTGATTAGTTCGCCTTGAAGAGGCGCTTTATAAGTTTCCAATTGCAAATACAAGTTGCAACGGAGGTCACTAATCGATATTATGGATGTTGCTGAGTAGTTGCTAATGACTTTTTGTCTAATGGACTTATCCCTCCGCCAGGCCGGCTGAGTGACACACGTGCAGTTGGTCACCTCCAGTATAGGCTATAGACGGGAGCAGGACAATACCCCCGGACAAAACCCCGGACAAACCCCCGGACAAAACCCCCGGTATAAAACCCCCGGACAAAACCCCCCCGGTATAAAACTGAAAAGGTGTTAAAGGGTAGGTAGAGCCTAGAGATTCTGATCAACAGCACATTGAAGAGGTGCTAATTAATCAAGTAAATAATGAGGGTAGGTGCTAATTAATCAAGTAAATAATGAGGGTAGGTGCTAATTAATCAAGTAAATAATGAGGGTAGGTGCTAATTAATCAAGTAAATAATGAGGGTAGGTGCTAATTAATCAAGTAAATAATGAGGGTAGGTAGAGCCTAGAGATTCCGATCAACATCACATTGAAGAGGTGCTAATTAATCAAGTAAATAATGAGGGTAGGTAGAGCCTAGAGATTCAGCTCCTTAATCAGGTGTTAATTAATGTAACAAGAGCAGAGCCTAGACAGTTAATTCCAGTAGTCAGGGTAGGTACAATACACATGTCATTGCATCATTACTTGCAGTATAAAGTAACCGCTTGCTTGAAGTCTTTTTAGACTATCTAGTCAATATTTTATTGTCAACAGTTGTGAGTGGGGGGTTTTGTCCGGGGGTGTTTTATACCGGGGGGTTTTGTCCGGGGGTTTTGTCCGGGGGTTTTGTCCGGGGGTATTGTCCTAGACTCGCTATAGACGTAATGAAGCGCCTATGTCTATAGGGGGCAGCATGCTTGGTGCATGGCTAGATAAACAAAACAACGGCGCCATATAAATCTAACCTACATGAATTGTAACCAAATAAATATATACGTCTATACATACATATGTATACTTGCATGCACAGCGCTGTGGAGTCGTGTTCGAAACATTAACTCCGAAGCTCCATCACGATAACTCCAGTCGTTTTCGTTCCAGTCGTAGAGCATGTCAAAAAAGTCTATTCTGTTTTATATTTACATTTAAAACCCAATACATCTTCATTGTCCCGGTTTCTTAGTGGAATTCTTTGTCTTCGACGGCCATCGCCGTTCCTGCTGTGTGATGATGTGTGTGGTCATCGACTGTAGTTCGTCTCTACGACCGGAACCGAAAAAGCGCCGATCTGTGGCCTTCCTCTGATCCCAAGATTGTCCCATTTGATCCAAGACAGTCTGGCTGTCAGATCTTAAATGCAGAATTCCAAGACCATTCTAAACATTGCTAAACAAATAGGCCTACATAAAATTAATATGGCTGAAAAATAAGGAAATTTACAATTATAGCACAAACAGATTAACTAAATAAGAGAGGGTGTTGTGTAGGCTTACATACATACATACATACAGATATGTGTACAGCTCTGAGTTTTGAGCTCTGTTTTCATGATGTTGTTTGCAACTTGACGCATGTATGTTTGTAATCGTAATTGCAATTGCGAGTGCAATTGGACATTTCTATAAAGCCGAATCAAGAGAAACTAAATCATAATGGGAAGTCAATGTGAGGAAATGGCAGTATGATCCGAAAGATACGACTCGATGAGAAGTTATGGCATGTCAGAGTCATTTTCTTGAATATAATTATAGCAATGTGTGTAATCTCTCCACTGCGTTTTAATGACATCTTCCCTAGTGTTCTCAGGACGCCGATTGCATGTCTTATCCTCTTTCCTTCTATGAATCTGATCCTCTTCGATAAGTTGTTTTGCTTTGCCTTCCATCCTTTGAGTTAATATTTTCAGCAAGATCTTTATTGCACACAGTATAACCTTACTGATATTACCTTCTCTGCGCTCCAGGAATTACAAAAATCTAAATCGAAGATTTATGAATAAGACAATGAAGCAGTCTAATGAAGACTGTCACATGGAGAATTTAATTCATATCCTAAATGTATGTATGCATGCATGAGTACTTGTTATAGCGCCCCTTCAAGATTTCTACTCAGAGGCGCTCCCGACTACAGCGCGGACACTGAATCGGAGTTTCACGCCGAAGCGCATGAGCAATTGCGAGTGAAGGACTTGCCCAGGGTCCCTACGCGGCGGCTTGAGGTGGAATCCGCAACCCTTCGGCTGCAAGGCACCGAACCCCTACACCACCGCGCCCCACTAAAGATCGATGGCAGTTAATGATTGAATACTTAGTGAAGCGTTGCGAACGTCAATTGTTGAAGAACTTCACTTCATGGTTGAAGAACTTCACTGGCTTCCTCTATCTGTCCGAATACAATTCAAGGTTCTTATTTTAGTCCTTAAGTCTCATTTGGGTCTTGCTCCGAAGTACCTTTGTGATCTCATGCTTCGTCTACTCTCGCTCCGTCCTCTTCGATCCTCTGATCGGCTTGACCTTTTTGTTCACCGTGTCAGGACTGCGATGGCTCAATCCAGATCCTTCGCCTGCATAGGTGGAATGTGGAATGGACTTCCTCCACCGGTTCGCTCTGCCATCCTTTCTGGTAGTCTCTCCTCATCTGTTTCTAAACTAAAATCCTGCCTTTTCCCTCGGGTTGCTCGCACTGGGAGCGCTTCTGAAAGGCTTTTGCTGTGAGAAGCGCTTTTTAAATAGCCAAATACAATACAATACAATATACAATTTACCAGGCGATGACAGTTCCGCCGATTGTGGGCCTCCTTATGGACCAGTATGCCTTTCGTCCTACATGCTCTACTTCCTCGGCAATTATCTCGATACTGCACCACGCTTCAAGTCTCCTTCAGACAAATAACGTATCCCTGCTATCGCTCGATTTTTCAAAAGCTTTCGACATGGTACGACACTCAACTTGTGCCCTGAAGCTATCAGATCTTGACATTCCAGATTTTTTCTACAATTGGCTATTAAATTTTTTTCAAGGACAGAGGGCATGTTACGAGCTTCCAGGGATATTGTCCTCGCTGCGGACTATCAACGCTAGCATCGTACAGGGATCGGGTTAGCGTCTTAATATCATTAACGCTTCAGATCTTCAGCCGATTCACCCCCACAAAATCACATAGCAAAATACGCAGACGACACGTATCTGCTAATTGGTTCGTCGATGCGGGGAACAATCAGTCAAGAACTTGTCTCCGTTAAGAGCTGGGCAGCGCTTAACAATCTACGACTGAATTAACATAAGTCAAGAGAAATGATCATATCTCGTCGTCGGGATGTGAAAGTCCAAGAGTTGCTGGAGGGACTGAAAAGAGTAACTTTCATGAACATACTTGGAGTTACTCTGAGCTCCGATCTTCGAGTCACCACTCATGTAGACGCCACACTTGCCTCCTGTGCCAGGTCTCTTCATGCCTTGAGAACGTTAAGGGCACATGGACTACCATCGGAGACCCTACATGTAGCGATCAGAGCTACTACAGTCTCCAGGATGATGTACACTGCCCTGGTCTGGTGGGGCTTCACCACCGCCACGGACCTGGCCAGGATCGAGCGTCTTTTGGCAAGGGTCCGCCGATCAGGGTACCTGAGGGAAGACTCGCCAACTGCGGCCGAAATGGCGGACCAGGCCGATGCTCGCCTCCTGGCCGCTGACTCCAGAAACGACTTCCATGTTATTCGGCCGCTTTTTCCATCGGTGATCGATCGTAATTACTAATGAGACCACGCCCTCACAACTTTGTGTTGCCCACTAAGGATGATAAACATATCATCTCACGAGTCTTGTATAAAAAGCCATCCTCTGCTCACTTATGCTGATAAATATCTCATTCCACGTGTCCAAGTATGTTCATGAGATGAGAATGACTCCACGAAAGTCATTCTCATCTCATTCTCAATTACTCTAATTAACTAAACAATTCATCAGGCATAGCTGATGACAATTCGTCGCCTTATTGTCGCTCTAACATGGGCTTTTAGTTTTATGGTACGATCTTGCTTAGCATTCATTCGTAACTCTTGGTCAATCGGAAGTTGGGAATAAGCGCATGTGGAACCTGCACATCATTTCGCCCACTTGAAGCTTAGCCTATTGGTATTTTCAAATTGCAATACTCCCAGACTTATGAATAAATTTTTTGCATGGGTTCTATAGGGTACGTTACATATAATGCGTATACGTTTCAAACAAACCAATCTGGTACAATACGTAGATGCCCAAATAAGGTTGCAATATGAGAGATAAGGATGGATTAGTGAATAGTATAAAGTTAAGAGTATGTTTTTAGGAAGGAGATGCCGGATTCTGGAAATTATGCCAATATTTATTAGCCAGTTTTTGTTAAATATAGGCTACATGTTGTTTCCAATCGCAATGTACCTGACTATTAGTTTTGTTACCAATAAACGAATATAATAATAATACAAGAACTCAGCTGCTTCAATTTGAATATAAATGACATATACGATGCGACCTCTGACATCAGAAACAAGACAGCACACGAACCAAATGAACCAAGAATGAACGTGTGTATTTGCTCAGACACTAATTTATATCAAGCATTAGCTGACAGATAATGTAGACCTAATCAAAAGGCTGATTTTTTAGTTCTGTCTGTACTAACCGCTGGTATTCCACGAAACATCCTGTTTGCGTTCGTTGGCGTCTCTGAGGGTATTTTCAATGTGCTCCAGCGGCTCTAGTCCAGAATTCAGGATATCTTTTAGTAGAGCAATATAAGCCATTGCTAATCGAAGAGTATCGATCTTTGATAGACGCTTTTCGTATGGAAAGGTTGGAACATGGTATCTGAGCTCATCAAAAGCGGAGTTGATACTGAGCATGCGCTTTCGTTCTCTGATGTTAGCTGCGTACCTATGTCCCTTGTACCCGGTGTATCTGCTGAAGTGAATACGCGATGGAACAGCGGATGCTGTCGGAGATGCTGCTGCTGCCGACTGTAAATGGCTGAGATGATGAGGCGAGTTCGACAAGAAACCGTATTGGTGCGGATCTTCAGTACAAGTATTTCTTATATCTTCCGAATGACTACATGCGTCGTACGCACATGATGTATAACGTTCCCTTGTTTCGTAGTCTTCTGTGAGAAGAATCTCTCTGCCGTCGTCGTCTATTCCTACTGTTCCTTCAACGTAATCAGACAAGGTTCGCGAGCTTTCCCGATTATGTAAATCGCCAAGGATATCAGAGTTTCTTGTCGTCGAAAGGATAGACTCCATGATCAATTATAACGATCATGATCAACTATGGGTAAAGTCATCGTCAGCGTGAGTTACAGTTAAACGCTGAAGCCAGATTCAGTTCTATAATAAACAATCCAGAATTTTCGGTCAAGACAATTACAATGGTCCATTGGTCCGATCCTTTTGCGTCCAGTTCCAGCCAAATCTATCATCCCTCTAGTTTTTATGTATTTAAATGAAAATATTTAAAGGGAAAAATATTTACACTTAGTGGCTTAGGGCTGCGACTCATGGCTGCCACTCTCGACTCAGGTTAAGCAGGGTTATAATAGGAAATATTCACTACCGCACTAAAATGCAATTCTTAAATTATCAAAACTTTAACAGTATGACGTTAAAACTAGCTGTTCATGCCGATACCCTATTCGCAAAAATTGCACATGCAAGTATTATTACTCTGGTCAAATCTACAGTGTGTCACGGTGGCCGATTGGTTAGAGAGCTAGGCGTGTAAGGCGGAGAGTACGAGTTCGAGCCTCGTCCGATGCAGTCACTGTGTAGGGACCTTGAGCAAGTCCTTCACTCACAGTTGATAAGCGCCATCGATGCTCTGTCGTATGCACTTCTGAACTTTCTAATTAAGGCAATATCAAATACAATTGTATTGTAAGCCCCTTTTGTATTGCAATCGAAACATAAAACAAAAACGTTTGCTGCTAACTACTCAATTTGGCAAACAGTAACTATTACTCTCGCTGCTGTTTATCAGAGTGTATCTGGACATTTTATCTTACGTATAGGCCTAATGTAAAAGTGCTTCGTCCTAATTTTGCAGAAGTTAGAGACTTTAGAGTTCTAAAAGTACGACATGTATACGGTACTGTATGTAACTGGAGACGTCTCTGTTTGCTGTTCCAAGCAGACACGTAGAGATCGACCAAACAACTCTTAATGATGAACACCGAAATATAGTTTAAGGTTGACGCGTATCCAAAGCCTCTGATCTGGATTGCGCCGAAGATGAAGAATTACACCGAGCTGAATGACAGCACACAGTTACACTCGCTGACATATCGTATCATAATCCAGGCTTAGCATCTGAGCCCAATGCATCCGTACGTTTTCACTTCATCGGTCTGTATTGTACGGTATGTCCGATGAATTCGTATAGCACAAGCCGACAAGAACCTCTCTGAAACGAAGAGTCAAATCTGACCCAAAATCCAACATAGTAGAAACAAATCGACGATTTCCCGATACCTTCGGGTTCAGCATTGTCCAACCAGACTTAGCTACAGATGCCACGCTTCAGAATCTATGGGCGCTGGCGTACTTCAAATCATGGTGTAAGTCTGTAAGAGATGCTGGAATCATTGTGGCCGATGATAATGGCGATAGTATAACTGTTTGTATATCGTCCAAACGAACCGAAAGCAATCTGAGGAGACTGGACAAATAAGTCCAGCAGATGCGCTGACTGGGTTATACATCGACCCTAGAATAATAAATAATTATTATTCTAGTGGACATCAAAAAACGATATTTGAACCATATATATATGGCGGCCGACAATAATATTTTATACAAAAACGCGGAATGTCACACTTGCAAGCGTTTCCAAAATCAGACGGAACTAGTATCCGCATATTTATTTCTGTTCACTCAGTGACACATGAATCGCAGTTGAGTTAATTAGCTTGGGTATTCCCCTCCCTTCACAGCCATGGCGTTTAAAACTGCGCTGCTGCGCTGCATTCTTCAAAGATTATTAATAGGCCTAACCGTTATTCCGCTGTACAGTGACGGTGCAGACACCGCTTAGGCCTACTGTGCGCAATAGAAGTTTCACCTTTAATAAGAATAAAAATCAAATTAAGCGATGCATTTTATTTACTGGATTATTTGGATTATGGGTAATAATAGGGCCTATAATATGCTCATATTTAGTCAACATTACAAAGAAACTGTTTCCTTTTCTACAATCATGTTTAATGTTTAATGTAGACCTCTCAGAGTGATGCCGCACCTAACGGAGGCTTAGGGGCGGCATCGGAAGCCAAGCCAAGTTACGGTTTATTTTTCTCCTTCCTTCTTTGTTTACATTTCTGTCTTTCTCTTCTACTTCTTCATTTGTTATCCAACATTCAATCCTTTTTTTTATTTTTCTTCAACCCTATTTTGCCGCCCCTGCACAAGTGCCGCCCGGGGCAGCTCGCCCTCTGCCTCCCTTCGGTACGCCACTGCACAGCTAAAGTTGTACCGTGAAGTGAAGCCTGCGCCTGCTGAACTTTCTGCCATGCATAACGTCAGGCAGTGCTCATTAACATAATAAGTTCTGTGTCCATCCAATCGTATAAATGACGCATCCAATAAACGTCGATATATCGCTAGCCTTTGGTGCCTGTGACATCACGCATGGCAAACGGCTAGGCTTCAGCTTGAATCTCTTCAGTAATGATAGTCCCAGGTCCACCTAATATACGTCGATGATCTATTCTAGAGTCCCTTAGTTTCTGACGTAACATAATAGGTCTACTTATGTAGAGCATTATGAGACAGCTTCTAATTTGTCTTCGAGATGTGGCGCAATATAAATTTGCGATTACGATAGCTTATAATGACAAGTCAACCGAACTTCAACGACTCTTGTTGTCAACACTTAGGCCTGTATACCAGAAAAGCTTTGAAAACTCGTAAATGGGTAGGCCTACATAGGCCTAAGTAGTAGCCTACAAGAAAACTCGAGCACGCTATGACTCACCTGTCAAAGGAACGACCAGGTGCAAAAAGAACATTGGTTGGCACAATTGTGTGTTTTATACTGTTACATTTCTGACAATTTTAAGAACTGCGCTTTTTGCGGGACTGGATATTTCCTGTTAGACCTATAAACCTTCTTAGCCTGAGTCGAGAGTGGCAGCCTTAAGTCATTACGTTCTGGCTCTATCGTCTCTACATCTTCAGCCGCAATGGCTAATTCTACCGTTGTTAAGGTCATTTAAGTAGGCTATCTCAAAACTAGAGGGATGATAACTTTTAAAAGACTGGATCAGTCTGAATGCAACTGGACGCAAGCGGGAGCGAACCAGGTGGACTGTGCCGAACTAGGGCACAGCTTGGCTCCAATAAGTTTCTGCTGCGTAATAGTTTGGCGCCTTAATTTCTGCTGTCGGCAAACGCCGCACAAGGCGGCAATAATTATTGATCGCCCCTACCAATCAGTTACGCGCCTGAAGCCGGCGACCGCATTGGTCCGTAAGCGCGCGCTTTCTAGGCGGGAGCTGATGCCTATAAAAGGGGCTTCGCCTGCATGCATAAGTGGCGGGTGGCTCGGTCGCAATATAAACGTGGAGTACGAGGTTGTACTCTGCCTCCGACACTAATCATCTTCGATATGAAAAAGTGTCGTTAAGCCCAAGTACATGCATAAGAGAGGAGATCCTGAGTGGCCGGAGAGGGTTGGTAGCCCGCTTTCCACGCCGGCAGCCCGGGTTCGATTCCTGGTCGGTCGGTTTATCAGAGATTAATTTCTCGGATCTTTACTGCGGGTGGCTCGGTCGCAATATAAACGTGGAGTACGAGGTTGCTTTCTGCCTCCGACACTAATCATATTCGATTAGATGAAACTAATGATACACGTAAAATTCTAGACAAGCTATTAAGTCTAATTAAGAAGTCAACACAGGCCGCCATTTTGAAATCATTAGTAAGTAAGATGCAAAGCATGGAAACCAGATCACGGTTTCCCGAATGAGCAGTTGTGGGAAAGAAGGACCCAGATACCCTGCGAGGTATTGGTCTGCCCACAGCAGAAGCCGCGGATATAGCGCCTGGCCATGGTACCCTGGTAGCCTAGAAAGTGAAGTTGAAAGTACAAATCCTTTTGTAGCGCCATCGCATAAGACTTGGCGCAGAAGCGCTAGGCTCCGTGACAAAAACCTTAGAGTTTCATTACCGGTGAAACCGGCAGCATATTTATTGCTACGCCAAGGGTTCGAACCCGGGATCAGAAGTCTGTTGAGAAAGAGATTGTCACCAACTCTTCTTCTTTAGTTCTTAGTTGTGACCTAACTCAAAACCCTTTTCCCTACATCTACATATAAATTGCTCAACGTCTTTTAAACTGTTGTTAGAATCAAATTGACACAGTTATTTTGTTTCGTTCTTCTTTCTTCAAACACAGTTATTTTAAAACTAAAAAACTTCAACATCAATGTTCTTCAACAATACAACTCAAACTGTAACTTCTGCATTAAAACAACTGTATTGTTCAAAAGACTGCCAGTCAGCAAGTTTCAACTTTGGCGCCAATTAACAGGTGTGGAGCGTCAGCCAATGTTTACTTAAGGCCAAGCGCTCGCTAAGCCGACCGCGCAACTAAAACCTATATATATATATTATATATATATATATATATATATATATATTCGCATTGGCCGCCTAACAATCGATACACATTATAGATATAAACTTTAGGGACACCTGTGCTCATTATAATGCAAAACGTTTGTTCACCGAGATTTTCCCACAACTGCCCGACCCAAGCTTGGATAGGAAGGGGGTCGCCACAGGACCAGCCTGTTGCTTGCCGATATGGTGGCAATAGAGTGAATTGGCGAAACCGTAGTTCACAGGCATAGGCATAATGGCAAACGGTGTAAGTTTGGCAGTAAGTTTGGCAAAATTCTTCCTTTTGCGGAGAGCTTACCATCTCTGTAAAGACCGTTGAAGTCCAACTTGACTAATATTAACCATGTTTGCATTTCATCTGGATGTGACGTCACATTTCTCAAACCCTCTTTCCCTCTCACGTCACACATCGTCACAAACATCTGACCCCCTCACCCAGGTGCGTTACGTCATTTATGAACGGCCCCTTGCAAACAGGGTTTTGTTGACTGGACAAAGCCTAAGAAACTACGCCTAGAAAAACCGAACCGGTCGACTTTTACTGTATAAATGGACGCTTATCTTAAATAGCCTACGTAACGAGGCGTTCGTAGTCAGAGTTCGACAACATTGGCTGTAGTCGTCGTCTTTGAGACTGATATACACGTCGGCACTGTGCTTCTTCAAAAAAAGTGTTCAACTGCTGAACGTCGTCAGTCTATTGGGAATCCTGACCTGTGAACCTCTTCTGGCCGAAACGCATCTCTTTCGTCCGCTGCTGACCACGGCCTTCTAAATCTATATTTAGAAGGCCGTGTGCTGACCGGCCTAGAGTCAGCAGCCAGCTAGCGGCAAGGCTGCTGCAGCGTCGTACGTCGATCTAGGATTGCAAGTTCGGCATCGTAGGGCTTAAACCAGTCGACAATCACGACGTTTATTTAATCAAAGAATTTGACTACTGCTGCTGCTGCTGCTCAGCTGCCGCTGTTGTTGTTGTTGTTGTTGTTATTATTATTATTATTTCTGCTGTTGTTGTAGTTATTATAATTGTTAACAAATTATTTTTGCCCCGAGGTACCCAAAATCCCCGAGGAATTAAAAATATTATCCGGAGAACACGAAGCAGTAACCACAATCTGGGACGGCTGTAACTCGTCAAGATCTGGCTGTACACGGAGAGACGCTTTTGGTCGCTTAAGTTATGAGCTGTTGAATGCGTTTCGAAATCTAATTTGACATGTGTGGAGTCTTGTTGCATGCGTTTAAGAAAATGCCTGCTTGACCACTTATTCATAATATTAAAATATTAAGGAGGGGGGCCTCCTTAATATTTTAATATTATGAAGGATTGAAGGTACTCCGTTATTTTAGTGAGAGTTCAGGTGTTGGCGCATTTTGACGCTAGTCTGCGCCAATGTCCAGATTTACCGGCTATACTAAAATCACACATCGACTTATCCGCGAGTCGTAGGTTTTTTCCATTTCCAAGGTCGAAAATTTAGGGCTCCACTTACACGCAACGTGGACGTGTACGCGAATATATAAGGTACTTTTGTTTATTGATTATTATTTTTTTCTTTTATATTTTCAATGATTTTATTTTTTAAGGTTTATTATTTCACACACATGTGTGTCTATATATACGTAGGCCTATGGTTGTCGAAATTTGCTGTTAATTACAGGTCCACTTGCATAGTTACATTTTACTTGTTGTAGGCTACTTGTTAATGAAAAATGATTTAATTTGTGTCATGGGGACCGTACAGTATAGCCTAGGCTACATAAAAGTATGCACAGGGCCCGAAATATTCTATTAAAGGCCGTTATCACGAAATAGAGTATCCGACTATCCGTCCTAAGACTATCCGGGAAGATGAATGAATTTATCCCCCGGATGGAATAAACCGGTTTAGAGTATCCGTGGGATAAACCATTCTATCCCCCATCGTCATACGCGTCACGATAGCCAAGACGAAAATCCAGTCAAAATCACCAAAAACGAAGTAGGCCTAAATTAATTTCAGGTCGATGTACAAATTAAAGATACGCAACTTAAGATATTTTATGTGTACAATAAATCCAAACAGTACGACTAAATACACTTAGAAACTTAAAAAAATGCAAACTAAACAGAATACTTGTGACGTGTAGGTTGACAGGTCTACGCAGATCGCCATTGGACATTAGAGCTAGTAGGCCACGCCCACAGCGATCCAACAGTAGGCTATACATACTGACCGCTGACGCTAACACGTCGCATTCGGTATAGAGGCATACGGACTGTTAGGCTATAGCGTGTATAATAATAATAGTAACAATAAAGTATATTAACTAACCGCACGTTACATCTTGATACTGTTACATGGTGTCAGAGACTAAGAACCGACGCACTACAATAAGTCGATAAGCTAATATCAGCTAGCACGAAAAGCTAAGTCTTACGGATTCTTAATCGAACAAAAGGTGAAAGCTATGTCATCCTTCGAACACGACGAGGCCCTCTACCGAATGACCAGCTCAGTTTGGCGAAGTTTCAGCAGATGCATATCTCAACTGCCAACTGAGTCTGCAGGCCACAGACAAGCCAGCAACCGGAAGCGTTGCTGTAAGCTCTGTGGCCAGAAAACGTTCCACCGAATGACCAGCTCAGTTCGGCGCAGTTACAGATGCATATCTCGACTGCCAACTGAGTCTGCAGGCCACAGACAAGCCAGCAACCGGAAGCGTTGCTGTAAGCTCTGTGGCCAGAAAGCGTCCTACGGAATGGCCAACTCCAACTCAGTTCGGCGCAGCGATGGTGGAGGCAGATCCCCCCTGTCAACTGAGTCTGCAGAGCACAGTCAAGCCAGCAACGAGAAAAAGCGTCGCTGTAAATACTGTGGCAAGACGGCTATCTTCCGAAGGACCAACTCAGTTCGGCGCAGCGATGGCGGAGGCAGATCCCCTGCCAACTGAGTCAGCAGACAACAGTCAAGCCAGCAACGAGAAGAATCGTCGCTGTAAGTACTGTGCATTGGGTCTTGTACCGGAAACAGCAGTCCGCGCTCTCTGTCGATGCCAGGAGATACACCCAGCAGCGGCGGCTCCTCGTGCGTCCGACCGGACGAAACTGCAAACGCACGGATTGAGTAAATTGACCGTCAGTCAACCACGAAAGACGCGCAAATATGAACTGCACTTCTGTGTCGCCTTCTTACGCAAACAATCATTCCGGGGTTGCAAAGCCTATCGGGACCTTGAGCACTTGGAAGCAGTGCAAGACATCATCTTTGAGGTATGTGCATCGCAAACTGATATGACCTCATTCGACCCAACGAACGGTTGCATAACCGATTCTATTAGACCGACTAAACCAGAGGACAATTACGTCCTAGAAAGCGACGTCCATCTTGCAAACGCTGAAACGTGTTTTCCAGTCCAGTTGCCAAAGAGACGTTATCCTCTCTCCGCCCCTGCTGAGCAGCCGCACGGGCAAGAGGCTCTCTCCGCCAACCGTTATCCTGCAGAGGTTCCCGCCGAGCAGCAATCGCACCTAGACATCGCGGCGCTGGTATCAATTAGTGACCAGACTGACCGGCCTCCCGTCAGTCTACCGCGACTCCAGCCCGAGATTAGCATCATGACATCTGCGACGGCCACTGAAGCTTGGCGCGCCTCCCCCGCCGTCGTGCCGAAACCTCCGAATCGCTATACTGGGTTCTGGCAAGCCGTGATGAAAGATCGGGCCTGCAGATGCCAGAGAGAAAAGTCTCGATTACAAAGGACGATCTGTTTCGCCGATCAGTCCACCCCGCCTTCCTCTCCTCGCTACACACCAGGCCCAGGCGAAGACGATAGAGAAACCTGTGATCCCCGTCCGCCTCAGTGCGTACACGAGGTCGTTTCCCCACCCTCAGCTTCTGAGGAGAAGCCCCGATCGCCTTCGCCGCAGACGAAGACTCCTCCACGCCGACAGCTGCTGGGTCAGATAACAGCCGGATCATGCCCGGATGGCCTTCTTCCCCATCCAAAGTGCCAGCGGTCATCAGGGCGAACAGGAATTCACTAATTACCCGCGGAGGTCTAGCAGCCAAGTGTCGACGCTTGATTGTACCTCGACCGACCAGAGACATCTACGGAGAGGACGAAGCCACCGCACCACCTCCCGCCCATGGAACCACCGGAGTCACAGGTGATACGCTACCCGTCGACACGATGTCGCTACCCCCACTCGCAGCTCCTCAGCCTTCGCTGCCGCCCAAGACCCCTCCACGCCGACACCTGCGTAAACGGAAGGCTGGGCGAATGGTCAGAGCAGGCGTGCTGTGATTCACCCGAGTCGACGGTCGACATTTACTGATTCCAGATGTGCCATTCAGTAACTGTCGAAGATCATACAAGAGACTTTGCAAGTTGCTGTGAACCTACCGAACACTTACGAGAGACTTTTACTTCAACGCATATTGCCTATAGACTATAGTAGATACATTTAGATTTGGCCATTAGGAACCTATTCTCCAAGACACTAGGATTTACTGCGATAGATTTATTAGATTTAACTAACCATTCGAAAAGGGAAAGATGTGACGACATAGGTCGACAGTAGGAATTATAGATTAGGAAGTACAGTAACTGATTAACGATTAGATAACTTTACTTAGAGAAGGAAGATGTGACGTGTAGGTTGACAGGTCTACGCAGATCGCCATTGGACATTAGAGCTAGTAGGCCACGCCCACAGCGATCCAACAGTAGGCTATACATACTGACCGCTGACGCTAACACGTCGCATTCGGTATAGAGGCATACGGACTGTTAGGCGAGGCTATAGCATGTATAATAATAAGTAACAATAAAGTATATTAAGTAACAGCACGTTACGTCTTGATACTGTTACAACACTCCATTTCGCTAAGGGTATCCCCCATACTCATGTATGGAGATACTCTATTTCGTGACACCGGAACCGTTAGTGAAGGCTTAGGGTATTTGAGACTTAAATGTCTCGACATTTATGGGACGGGTTTTCTTCTGATCAAAGAATTCACACATCGCAAAGAATGCTTTCATCCTCCGGCTTTGAGGAAACAGCTGCAGCTGATGATGGCTTGGTCACTGTTGTTTTATCTGCTGCCCGAGTGTTTGTAGGCATATGGAAGTTGGACAAATAATTTAGGAAAAGTCATCCTTCCGTTTCTTTATGGTAGATGTTAGATTGTGACGCCTACCTTTTCTAACTGGTTGACACCTTGGTAGAATCATATGGTCCCAGATCTGCAGAGGCCGCAGGTGCTGCTGTTGAAATAGCAGCTTACACTGGTTTTCTGACCGCATACCCGACTGGTGTCATTGACCTTTGAAACTCTTGGCCCAAAATAATTTCTTCAGCAGCCTCGATCGGTCATCGTCTTGTCCAGGTAAATGGAGACAACATGTATGTATGACATTTTATGTATGTATGTATTTTCGTTTGTTCGATCAAAGTTTTGTTGTCAGAACGCAACAAGTGACAATAATTGTTCTAGAGAGTAGCAGTTATGAAACAGATTTTGCATAGTAACGTCAGCTGTCTGTTATGACTAGTAAATGTTTTTAAACATCATACGAGACAAAAAGTTGTTATTGTATTTGGCTGGAAGGGCGAATGGATGGGGCCTAGAGCGTAGGTTGTATCTACTCTCCTGCCTAATCGAGCATAGCCATCGGAGGACATGTTTCGAGTCGCTGATAATTGCCCGGAACAGCACGTCGTCTGCTTCGCTGGCAATAGAGTCTGCTGTCGGGCCGTCTGGAGGAAGGAACCCAGCCCTCTTCACCCTTTGGATGAACTTCTTCATTCGATCGCGCTCCCCTCCGTTCATAAAACCCCACCAGGCCGGGGATAGAGAAACTACACTGCTTTACCAGCGCTTATCTGCTGCCATCCAACGCTTCAACGTAATTGTTTTTCACAGCACTTTGGCATTCAGCACGACGTCAACGAAGACTAACCATCCAAGAATAATACTATCTATAATTTTTGAAATTCTTTGAGATTACATCAGTTTACATGTACCACGGGTTATTATTATTATTATTATTTTATTATTATTATACATTATTATTTTATTATTATTATAAAACCAGTATTGTTCCTCTAAAATCAGAGTTCTAGGGCCCCATTGTACCAAAGCATGCGACAGCGTTGAACCACTGGACCGTAACAGAGATTTTGTGAAACAGAAAGAAACTTTCTTGTGGATCTTCCGTTGTTCTGGTCAACCGTCTAATTATTATAATTATTATACAAATTTATTTCTTCATAAAACCAACAAGCCTATTACAGACTGATTCAAAATGGCTGTTTCAATATTTTTATAAGCCGTCGTTCAGTCCTGGGTTACTGCTGTTGCAGTTCGAGGTGGCTAAAACAGGCAGAGAATTTCCGACCTGTAGGGCGACCGATAGGCGTTGCAGCAGATGACTGGTCTCACGCTGGTCGCCGGTCGCTGCAAAGATCCTACCTCATAGTTCTTGAACAAACGTCAGTGAATCTGTATGCCAACTTCCTGAAGTTTCGACTGCAGCAGGGACGAAATGATTGGACTGTGAGATAGCAGCATATTTGGATTCCTTATTGCGAGCTGCTTTTTCCGCTGCCGCACCTGCGTTTTGCGATGTTAAATGCTCGTAAGATGCAGCGAAAGTGTCTGGCACTTATTATTATTATTATTATTATTATTATTATTATTATTATTATTATTATTATTATTTATTTATTTTTTTTTTTTGCCCGAGGTATATATGATCCCTCAGGCTTTAGAAACTATATGAAGAGCGTTTTCGTTCTGGAGTTAGCGGTCATCCTCACCGGTCATTATTATTATTATTATTATTATTATTATTTTATTTTTATTTTTTATTTTTCCCGAGGTACATTATGATCCCTCAGGATTGCAAAAATTAGGGGGGGCGCATTGTTCTGGAATGGCTAATCTTCACAGATGGATTGGTGGGTTAGAAAAGTGCTAGAAAAAGCAACTGCGTTGAAGCGCTGGATAGTCATAGATAAGCGCTGAAAGAGAAAAGTTGTCTCTCTGTTGTCTCCTGATGTTTGGGCAAGTCGGTAGCCGAGAAGGTTGATCAAAGCAAGGCCTTCTTGGTTTATTGGACTTAGCGTTTCAAAGGCCAAGGGCACAAAGCAGTAAGATGGCAAAATGGCAGTGTATTTGGCTGTTTTTCTATCTGCTGCTATTATTAGTTTTATTATTTTTTTTATTATTATTATTATTATTATTATTATTATTATTATTATTATTGTTATTATTATTATTATTATAAAACGGTCATTGATCCTCTAAAATCAGAGTTTTAGGGTCCCATTGAACCAAGGCATGCGACAGCGTTGAACCGCTGGACAGTAACAGAGATCTTTTGAAAAAGGAAGGAGGTTTCTTGTGGATCTTTCGTTGTTCTGGTCAACCGTCTGCCTAGTTCCTTGATGAAAGCCAGGCCCTCCTGGTCCAAAGGTCCCATCGTCTCTATCGCGATTGGAGTAAACAGGTATCTTGTTTGAAGCTCCTCGTATTTGTGCTTCTTTCTAGTCGCGGCTATTTCCGCCGCTCCTCCCGCCGCTACAGCTGTCTCGGCCAAGTACGACGGCGCAAAGGTGTCCACAATTGTGACATCCCAAATCAGGGAACGCCCGTTGTTCCATGGAATCAGGGTTTGGCCATCTGGTCTTTTTCCATCCAGTCGGGCGAGGCCAGCCGGTTCCCTGATCGACGGTGTACCTGCCCTGATGAGGTTGCGTAGCACGATTTCATTGATTGAAGAGTGTCTGGCTTGTCTGCCGAAACCCAACGTGCAAGCCATTCCGTGCGATCCTCTGGCTGAAACCATTGTACCACATGGACATGTGTGTGGGGCACAGATGACCGCCCCCAGTCTCAAGCCCACCGCTACCCTCATATCTTCGTCATTGAGTCTTAAGCCTTGATAAGCTAGAGGGAGGGCGAATAGCCAGTCCGAGGCGTGTGGGGCCTGTATAGCATTAAGCCTGGCCCGGTCGTACGAATCCCGAGAGCGCGATGTTATCTCCAGCATGGCCAACGAGAGCAGCGGTGTGTCCCATGAAGACTGTTTGCCGTCTGTAGATGGGAAGTCGATCGTTTCTGCGATGCTCTGCTGCCATCGGGTTCTCATTACTTCCACGATAGAGTCTTCGGGCACCTGAGTGAGAGTGAGGATGAGCGATTGGGTGAGTTGAGATCTTGCGGCTGAGGCTAAAAAGCTGGAAGTGCCAACGAAGATGCTCTTCTTATTCCCAGTCCGCCCATCCTGATAGGCATGGATGTGAGTAACCATTGATCATCAGAGAGAGCGATGTTAAGAATGCTCTCAGTGCCTGCTCGTAATCCCGCGTCGAATTTCATGAGGCCGGGGTGGTCATGACAAGGCGTGCAGCGGAGAATGTATATGAGCCTCGGAGCCCCAATTGAACATCGTAGTATCAGGAGTGCGTCTTGTCTTGGTATCTGCTCCAGCTTTTTCATAGTACTTGCCAACCTCGATACGATTGAGTTTAAAGTATCGTAGTTTTTTTTATTATTATTATCATTATTATTTTATTATTATTATTATTATTTTATTATTATTATTATTATTATTATTATTATTATTATTATTATTATTATTTTTTTTTAATACCCGAGGTAGTTCTAATCCCTCAGGCCGCTAAAAAATGTCCGGAGACAATAAGATGGACGTCTGGAACGGCATTCACTCGACAAGTTCTGGTTGGGCAAAAGTGCCACGGAAGGCCACGGCGTTAAAGCGTTGGATGGTGATTGCTAAGCGTTGGAAGAGATAACAAGTTTCTTTGGAGTCTCCGGTAAGTAGAGTAAGGCGTTTTCCCAATTCTTTGATGAAATCCAGAGCATTATTATTGATGGGGCCCAAGGTCTCGAAGGCCAGCGGCACAAACAAATGGGATGCGGGGAGTTGGCTGTATTTGGCGTTCTTTCTGGTGGCTGCCAGCTCCGCCGCCGCTCCTGCCGCGGCAGACGTTGCATTTAGGTATGATGGAGCCACGGTGTCCGCCACGGTGACATCCCAAACAAGACTACGTCCACCGCGCCATGGAATCAGCGTCAATCCGTCAGGTCGCTTTCCGTCCGTTCTCGACAAACCGGGTGGCTCCTTGATGTTGGGGATGCCAGCGCGCGTGAGGCTGCGGCTGATCAGGTCGTTGAGAACGGCGTGTCTGGCGAACCTTCTCGGACCGAGGCTGCAGGATAGTCCATGAGACCCGTCCGCCGTTACCACCGCCCCACAGGGACATGCATGTGGCTCGCATATGCCTGCCCCCAGACGGAGGCTCACCGCTATTCTCACCGCCTCGTCGTCCAGTCGCAGGCCGCATGACGATATCGGAAGGGCAAACAACCAGTCACCGGTGTGGGGTGCTGCGGCTGCTTTGAGCCGCGCTTGATGGTATGGGTCGGCGTGCGCGGTGTCCAGTGAATCTGCCACCTTTATCACAAGCGGTTTATTATTATTATTGTCATTGTTAAGACACGGTAAGGCTTAGTGTTGTTGAGGTGGTCGCTCCTCAGCGCCGGGCAACCTCGACATGGTGCCCTGGAAGGCAACCGCGTTGAAACGCTGGACCGTAACCGACAGGCGCTGGAGGATGAATCCTGTCTCTCGGGTGTCTCCGGATATTTTCGTCAGGCGGCGACCCATCTCGGAGATGAAGGCGAGACCCTCTCTGTTGAGAGAGCCAAGGGTCTCCAGGGCTACAGGGACGAAGGTGTACCTCCTCTGTTGATCTGCGTATTTGGCGTGTTTCCTTGTGGCAGCCAACTCCGCCGCCCTTCCAGCTTCGGTCGCCGTCTCAGGGATGTATGAGGCGGCTACGGTATTATTATTATTATTATTTTTACCCGAGGTATCAAGGATCCCTCAGGATTTATGAAAAATTGCTATAAGGAGCAGGAAATTTGTCTGGAGGGTCAGGCCTCGTCCTCAGGGTTTGCAGGAAAAGTGCCGTTGAATGCGACCAAGTTATAGCGTTGGACGCAAACAGACAGACGTTGGAAAAGGAATGATGTCTCGCGTCTGTCGCCACCAGTGAAAGACATACGACGGCCTAGTTCACTAATGAAGTCCAGAGCCGAAGGATTGAACGGGCCCAAAGTCTCCATGGCCACGGGCTGAAACAGATGAGATGTAGGAAGCCCCTGGTACTTCTTACGGTTGGCCGCCTGCACTGAAGCGGGCCCGACCGAGCCGGCTGCGATGTAAGAGGCCGCACAAGTGATTATTATTATTATTATTATTAGTATTATTATTATTATTATTATTATTATTATTATTATTATTATTATTATTATTATTATTATTATTATTATTATTATTATTATTATTATTATTATTTTCCACCGAGGCACATATGATCCCTCGGGGTTGCACAAAAATTACGGGAACGTTGTTCTGGAAAGGCTAATATAGTCTTCGCAGATGATTTTGTCGGTTGTTACTATTCTTCCTTTTATTATTAGTTTATTATTACTATTATTTTTATGCCCCGAGGTAAACATGATCCCTCAGGGACTTAATTAAATTGTTAAAAAGTCTGGAACTGACAAAATGCTGGCAAAGGTCCCGCAGATTGCAACAGCTTTGAATTGGTGTATGGTCCGAGAAATACGTTGGAAAAGATACGTGGTTTCACGAAGGTCTCCTGATACAAGGGATAAAAATCTCCAGATGTCAGTATCCAGAGACAGGCCGGCAGTGCCCATGGGGCCCAGTGTTCATTTGTTTATTTAGAGGTTCGTTATGAACAACTTCTAAGGACTAGGTGCGAATTCCAGCCATGTACCGTACTTATATTTTTATGTAGGCTACATCGGGGTAAATGTTGGCTTCAAAGGGATGCGGATGTCGAGATGAACAGGCGAGCGAGCGAAATTAGGCAAATGAGGCTCAGTTTCTGATAATTGCGCAAATTGACCAGTCAATGTTATGAGATTCTCAGTTTTGCGAAAGATCTTGCCTGGTACAGATGAGCAAGTCTGCGCTTATAGATAGATTTTTGGATAAACAAGTATTAAAAAATGCACGGAAAATTTATTTGCAACTATATAAAAAAACTCAGTAATGCCAACATCAGAGATTAAACTTTGAAAGGAGGGTCAATATTCTTGAAGTCAAAGGAGATTTCTTTTGAGATAGCACAGTTAATTTTTACTGATAGCAGAGACTTCATCGATATTGTTCAGTAGCATTAGGCCTAGCCGGTTTTTAAGTCGTAGCACCTGCTTGTTTTCTGGCGTAAAACATAGGCCTACACTTTTTTCCGCTCTTCTGTTATGTCGCTCTTTCGTTACTTCGCTGTTTGACTTGTTACGTCATTACTTAGATTGTCGCACTTTTGATATTTATGGCGCTCAGATTCTGTCATGTTGCTCTTTCGTTATGTCGCTCTTATGACGAGATCCCTTTTTCTGGCGTATTTTTGTTACGCAGAAACTGTACTGACCGTTAGGCATTATTTATAACACGACTGTATACGGTCAGATTTGGCTGACTGCTTTATCTGTTGATCGCAGACCTACGCTTAAAGTGACGCTATAGATCAGTGTTTCTTAACCAGTGCTCGACCGAACCCCTGGGGTTCGGTGAGCCAGTGCCAGGGGTTCGGCAGAGGTCCTCTGAAATATACACAATTATACATATTCTGGGTCAGTGAGTGTGAGTGAAAAATAATTTGCTATTTTAAACGGCAACAACAAAGGAAACATTAGGATGCAATTGGTAGTGTTGGTACGGTTAGTTAACTGTTAGTAGTTCATGTATTGAATGTAATAATATTGTATCACATTTTGGTACAATTTTTTATTTCCTTTTGTTCCCATTAGTTAAAAATTATTGTTCAAACTTGAGGGGTTCGGTGAGTGGTCATGAATTTCTCTTGGGGTTCGGCTCCCTTGAAAAGGTTAAGAACCACTGCTATAGATTATGTTTAGATTCGATTCTATCAGAAAACTCAACACAACAGTTAACCCAAAGTTACTCACCTTAAGCTGGCAATGACGTCTGAAGAAAATGTCGCAGAACAGCATTATAAGACGAAGCTATAGGCTTATGTCCAGATCGAAGCTGTGCACGGGAACCACTTGAGTGGAGCACAGGAAGCGTACCCTCTCACTCTCACGTACGCGTGTGTGTATGTGTGTATATGCGCCCTCTCACTCTCACGAACGCGTGTGTGTATGTGTGTATGTGCGCGCGTGTGTGTACTCCTATTAATATGTCTTACCTAACAATAGGCTGCTTATTTCGTTTCGCTGCGGGGTTCATGACGTGACCGCAGTCGTTTACTAACGACGGACTGAGCGTTGGAGAGCGAGCGAAACACAAGAGGAATGGAAAGCAACTGGAGGACGAGGGGGTGAGGAGGAGGAGAAGAAGAGGATGCCGTTTAGAGATTATTTCACCAAGCAGCAGGCCGTGTAGCGTCGGCGTGGGGCGGATGAACATCGGCGACCAATGAAAGACCCTTTGAGCATCTTGCCGCCGGAGGACGGATGTCAGCTTCAGGTGCAAGATTCAATTAAGCGACTCGAAAAATCCGCACTGTAGGCACCGATGGTGATAATGACGATCCTTACACGAGTCCTATTTAATGGCGGCTTAAGAGTCGACGACGATCGCGATGCAGCAGCAGCAGCAGAGCTGACGAGAAACTGACCGACGACGACGACGACGGCGGCGGAGGCTGTTACGGGACCTCTCAACGCATGTCAGTGACACGTGCCACCGAATCGTTGTTAAGATGGACCATGAGTGGCACTGCCAGATCAATTGGAATGATCATCAAGTCACTGCCATATATATATATATATATATATATATATATATATATATATATATATATATATATATATATATGGAACATGCCTCGTCAAAATAAAGGGCGAATTCGTCATCCCTATATGAACACGCAGTAAGAACAGGATGCAGGCCTACACACAAGTTATGTTAAAGTTCACATATCTTTATAGCCTAATTATAAACTAAGCCTTTTATAGTTTATCCAGCTCCATTCACACATATAGGCCTATTCTGTCTGCGCAACGCGTCGTCAACAACTTTTCTTATAGGTCTATAGAAAGACAACTGAGTTTTGCAAAATAGTCATATCCCACATTAACCAGTAGGCTATGCTCATCGGGGTCCCCGCTTACAGGGATGCTGCAGGACAAAAGTTTGTTACACCAAATAATTATTTGTTCATAAGACAGAGCCAATAGTTTGGGTTTCAGCAAGAATTTGGACTAAGCAAAATTACAAATTTGAAATGTCAGCCATGCAACCAACTGCAGCTATCTACATGCGTATAGCTATTTGCTCAACGTCTTTCTGTCAATATTTTATAGACCTAATCTAGTTTCTATGTCGACTTCACTCTTTATTCCGTCGCTATTCGTTTCCTTCATTTTAAGTTTTCGTAAAAGTTTATAAACGTACACGATGCCTAAAACCTTTATGCCTTCCGGTGCTAAGAAACGCCAACTTGCTAAAGAACAAAATGAGAAAAGATTTTCGTGTTCTTCAGCGCCGTGTTTGACTGCATTCCTTTCACGAGCCAAAATAAAATGCAGCAATAAAAGAGCACAATCAATGGATTTGCCTGATACCACTGGGACGACGTCAACTGTGACGGTCAACATATAGGGATAACCTATGGGTACCACAGATAGCAGTGGTGTTCAATACAGGTGAGACTCACAATGCTGAACGTATTGAAAACGTTTTTACACGTCCGTCTGAAAACGATTCGTTGAAGTTAACAAAACCTTGTCACTCGACTGATCTTTATGAATGGTTGCCAGTTACAGTTAGGCCTATACCGTTTACACAAGAACGAGAAAGCGAAACAGATGTTTCGACGCTGTTCATAGCAGCGAGGTCATCTTGCAAGATAGAGACAACTTTCATGCTGAAACTTAACTGGTTATTATAGACAAGTTGCTAACGTCGCTAAGCTTCATTGTATGGCGTCCAAAATGGCCGCATACAATGAAGTTCGTTGTGTATTCCAAGTTGTAACAGAGTTTTATAGACGAGCTTTAGAGCTATAGAGCCTGACAAATTTGAGAATTTTCCATCGGTCTGGCCACGAACAAACACAGGAGATTTTCAGTCTGTCACATTCCATGACGATTTGGTTCAACTTGCCGCACCTGCCGCTTTAGCTATGTTGCTGTACACTGAAAACCTTCTCGAAAGATTCCATATACGGTTCTGGCTATGCTCACGTCATTGATGATCTTCAACCGCTGAGGTGAACGCTATTTCAATAAGGTGGGACTTATGAAAAATAAACTGTGAACTTCTATGACTCACAATAACGTCTATTTTAGCTTCTTAGCGTTGAGATTGATGTTCTTAACTTGCTAAAAGTCGCAAAAAGGGGCCCGATAGCGCATTGGATAACACACTGGCGTAGAGAGCGAGAGGTACCGAGTTCGAGTCCCGTAGGGCGGATATGCTTTGTAGGCTCCTATTAGCGCCGTGTATTGCAGGCTGTCTGTTCTGTTAGTAGTTAATATTGTTTCAATTGCATAACATGTAAATGTACAGCGCAGTGCGTTTGTCAGGCGCTTAATTAAAGAAAATATATTATTAGGCTACTATTATTATTAAATGTTTATAAGCTGGTAGCAATGAAAAGAACAGATTCAAAGCTAGATAATAATTTGACGCTATGTTGACAATTAAGACTTATACTGTAACAAACTTTTGAAACCGCCTTATTTAATCTCAAAATGCAAAGTGTTAACGATGTGTCGCGTGTATCGACTAGGCAAAGCCCTAATAATTTGAGCAGCACAGCACACAGCATTGCCTTCTGTGCTACAAGTAGATTGTCATGTCCTCACGGCATCCCCATCATTCCAGCCTCTGCACGATAAGGAGCTCCGCGTTTAATTAGCATGGGCTTCCGACTGGTTAATTTAATCCGACCCTAATCCCACACTTTTATTAGGTCGGATTTTTGTGCTTAACTAATCGAATTTACTATTACATTAATAATATAATAGAAGAGAAATGTCGTGAAATCAACATCCCTGTTACGCGAGTGCGGCGAGTCCGCATTAGGCGCACGAGTAACAGCCACTTCACTTACACAACGGACAACGGCCAAGTGGAGTGTATCAGTAGACACTCACAGACAGATGACACGCTTACACAAAACCAGAACATCATCTAGGAAAGGGTTGCGTAGGGGAGAGGCAGAGGCAGGGAAGCGAGGTGGAGGTATGTTATGAAGGTCATTTCAACCGTCTTAGGATAGGCAAACATCTAGTTGCATAATATTGATACAACAGGTTGCGCGACAGCGAAATGTTTAGAAACGTTAGACAATAAATTCGAAATGTTAAGAAACGCAAAGACCATAATCTGAAACCTCTGAACCGACTGACTTGAAATGTTATAGGTCTCCACCCGCTTAGGCCCTAAAGTGGGCTACGAGAATGATCAGGTTTGGCCTGCCGGCAGGAGTGCCGGTGACGCCTGCCCATACAGAAACATTATATATGTTTCTGTATATATGTAGGAGACGTGAAACCAACAAGACAGTATCGCCATTGTTGTTTCATTTCATTTATTCATTCGTTCATTTCATAAATTTATATAGCGCGCCTTCAAGAAGCCTACTCGGAGGCACTCCCAGTCCAACAACGGTGAGTACATGTTGAAACTAGTGTTGTTTTCGTTAACGAAAACTAAAATTGTTAGTGGCGCCTCTGGCCTGTGTGCTCAGTTCTAAACACGGAGCTATATATAAAATTTCTTCTCTTTGACAATATTAATTATTTCTTCTATGGACTACTTTCATCGGATTGCAGTTTTGGAGTAAACTCGTCTAGGTTTTTGCTCAAATTTTCCTCGCGTCTACGTATTAACAGTGTTTCTATTTGGTACCAGTTGTAGCCTACTATGGCTATACGCCCTCTCGTTCGACTATGTTTACTCGTCTGACGGTACTCTGACCTATTTCGGTAACTCGACGGGCATTCTTCCACGATCCACTGCGTGACAAGAAAGACTCGACAGACTCTATTCCGGCTTCGACTAAGGCGCCCGTCTCGCCAGCCCCTCTGGACTACGCAACGGCTTCCTAGTTCCTACTCCACCGCGCCGTCCAACGCCGGCCGGCTGCTTCACACTCGGCCATCTGCATCGCAACCTTAAACATGCGGTCGCTGCAGGCGTAGTACGTCGCCGACCTCATCACGGCCAGTGAGCTTGACGTTCTTGCGGTCACAGAGTCGTGGCATTCCGCCTCAGAGGATGCAGCTGTTCGTCGTGCTGGGTCCCTGTCTATTCCTTCCTCGACCAACCGAGATCCGACTCTCGGGAAGTGACCGCACGGGGTGGTCGTGTCGTCGTCGACCATCGAGACTCCCTGCGCACGAAGAAGATCAACCTCTACCAGCTACAATCGGCGTTCAAAGCGCAGCCATTTCCATCTTCTCCAGGCAAGGTTCCGTAAACCTCCTGGCAATCTACCGGCCTGGCTCCTCCTCTCCGTTTTCGGCCCTGCTGGGATAGTGTGCAACGTACAACTCCCAATTGGTCTTCGTCGGAGACCTCAACCTCCACCTCAGAGGACTCTTCGTTATCTGAGTCAGTGGAGCTCGCCGCGATACCCGACCAGTTTGGGTTAAATCAGCATGTTGCCGAGCCTACGCACAGCCTGGGCTCGACGTCGTGGTCACCAGAGATGACTGCCAAGTGGCTGACATCTGCATCCATCCTCCTCTCTTCTCTGACCATGGCCTTGTCGTTGCGACGATCCCATTCATCTACCAGTCTGCGCTCAACATCACGAGGCAGATTCGCAACAGAAAGAGCCTCATCGTGCTACCGATACACTGCGTGACCATCAACTCTTCTGCAACGTCGAGGACAGCTCATCGTCATGCGCCTCAGAGCTCTTCGACTCTTACTCGGCTGTAATTAATGTCCGAGTTACTTGAGATCGCGCCATTGCCCACTATCGCCCTGGTTCGACGCTGAGTGCAGGGCTCTTTGGCGCCCAGCCCGGCGTCTTGAAAGGATATATAGAGGCGAAGTCGATCTGCGAAGGACAGAGTAACATGGATTCGCTTTGTGTGAGACATGTATGCCTTCTACCAGGAACGGGAACAGGCGCATTGAAATTTGAGAGGCGGTCATCAGGCGCCTGTCGGGCTAGCCTAAGAAACTCTGGAGCATGTTTGACGACCTCCTCGATCTCCGGTTATCTACTCGTCACACGCACACATCATTCTTCACGTTCTTGAAGAAGCTGACTCCCAAAGTTCACATCCATCCGAGAGATGACTTCCACAGCTCCGCCGCCAGGTTATACACCTACTGACCACTGACCAGTGACCACCGTTTCTCCACCGTTAGGTTACACCGTTAGGTTACAAGTGCTTAACTTCGTGCTCATATATACTAACCTCTGCACCGAAAACGAGCGAACTGGATATGGTGCCTACGTTTCTGGCACAGGAACTCATAGATGTTATTCATCCGTTCCTCACAGTAGATCTGTGAGACGCAGCTGCCGGTTGCGCAGAAGCAAACTATTCTGCACCTGGTGCTGAAGCGGGATGGCCTGTATGTATAAGATCCGGTGAACCCGATCGCTAATGTAACATTCTTACATCTAAAATTCTTGAACGTAATCAGTTGATTGCTTACTTGGATAGAAACTGCTTGCTCCCCTCTCATCAATCTGGGTTTCGTAAGAACTAAGAACCATTCTACTGAGACTCTTTTACTTCGCCTCTTATCTGACCTCTGCTGTGCTATGGACACTGGGCGACGGGCTTATTTCTCTTCTGGCTCTCTTCGATGTCAGCTCGGGATTTTGACTGTGTTGACCACTGTATACTCCTGCAGCACCTTTCTGCTTCTTTTGGCCTGGTGGATAAAACTCTTGAATGGCTTCGCTCCTTCTTATCGGAGCGCACCAACTGTGTTGTCTTTGGTACTTCCAGGTCTACCTGGGTTTCTGCCCCCTTTGGGTCCCCCAGGGTTCTATTTTGGAACCATTGCTGTATATTATTTATAAGTCTGGCATAGGGCCATTGCTGACATCTTGTGGTCTTTTTCATCAGCTCTATGCTGACGATGAACAATGTAATATGTAGAAGTTGCGTCTGTGTCATCTTTTGAGTTTCAATAAACGAGTATTGTATTGTATTGTATTGTATTGTATTGTATTGTACAGTCACTGTTTCTCTGACAGTGCTCTGATGGCGGTCCAGCTAATGTGTCATGCTCTGGCTTGCTGGTTAGCCTCAAACCGTCTCCTGCTTAACACTGCCAAAACTCAATTCATCGGCCGGGTGGTCGTAGGCGACTGTCGGGTGTGGACCGTTGTGCTGTCTGAAGCTTTTCCTTTCATGATTCCATCCGAGACTTACGTGTTATACTTAATGAAGAACTTGGTTTCTCAATGTAGGCCTACATCAATCCGCTCACTCGTGGCTGTTGCTACCAACTTCGTCAGCTACGGGTCATCTCTCGCTCCCTATCCCAGGATGCTGCTGCTACCTTTGTCCACGCTTTTGTCAATAGCTGTTTGGACTACAGTACTGCAGCTCTATACTGGTTGGGCTTGCGCTTGGGCGCCGCTTGCCTGTCCTGATCACTGACATCGGGAGACTTTTAACACTTGTATCACGAGACCTTCGCGAAACCACATAATATTTGTGCCAACGCATTTCTCTGACCATACAACGATTCAAAGCCGTTGCAATCTGCAGGACCTTTGCCAGCGTTTTGCCCGAGCCCGAGGAGTTCTAACCGTTCCAGACTTTTTAACAATTTAATTAATCTTGAAGTTCCTGAGGGATCATGTTTACCTCGGGGCAAAAAATAATAATAATAATAATAATAATAATAATAATAATAATAATAATAATAATAATAATTAATAATAATAATAATAATAATAATAATAATAAAAACCATGAAACCATGGGCCCTATAAACACCACCGGCATGGAGTTCATCAAAGAGCTGGGGAAACGCATAACTCTAACCACCGGAGATTTAAAGGAAACTAGCTACCTCTTCCAGCGCTTGTCA
Organism: Aporrectodea caliginosa; assembly: GCA_020284085.1. Taxonomy (NCBI): domain Eukaryota; kingdom Metazoa; phylum Annelida; class Clitellata; order Crassiclitellata; family Lumbricidae; genus Aporrectodea; species Aporrectodea caliginosa. The sequence continues at coordinate 2,335,770 of JACEVL010001014.1, forward strand.
GTAGCTATACAGCGCTTTAACGCGATCGCTTTTCGTGGTTCTTTTATGCAGCCGGATCTTGCCGAGGGATAAACCGTTCCAGAAAACCATCTTCCTTTCTCCGGATAATAGTTTTGATAGCCTGAGGGATTAGTACTACCTCGGGTAAAAAATTAAAAAAAAAAAAAAAAAAAAAAAAAAAAAAAATAATAATAATAATAATAATAATAATAATAATAATAATAATAATAATAATAATAATAATAATGATAATAATGCCCTGAGGTATTTCATTCCCCAGGGGGCATATATATTTACTAATTTATTCTAAACTAATTTTCTAATGAACTTTAATTATTCATTATTACTCATGTTAGCATTTCTGCGTTTTTGTCAGATTGTTTTTCTCAATAAACGAATATATATAATTTTATATATATATATATATAGTAGGCCTATATAAGGTGACGCATCACCATGCCTGGGTCTGCCACAAAGGCAGTGCATATTTTAACGGATTTGGACTACTGGGACAAAATCTGCCACGACTGTAGCCTACTTTCAATGTAAACTAACATTGAAAGTACAGTATTACCTGCGACAAATCAACAAAACTACTGGGACAAACCGTAAAACTACTGGGACAAATCCTAAAACTACTGGGACATTTGTCCCAGTAGGCCTAGTTAAACAGTTAAAATATGCACTGCACAAAGGTTATGTAGCCAATGAGGATTGGCTATACAAAGTATAGGCCTATAGGGCCTATACTTTACGTTAGCATACGTTCATTGGCTTACAGAAAGGATATTTTTCTTAGTCGTTACCGCAGGCCATACTGAATGAAGCAGATCGTACAGAGGCCTACAGTTTCGGCACACCCATCATGCAGGCATAGGCTACTTCTGGCCCCCTTAACTATGATCGCTCAGACCCACCGTGCCCCTTCCTCTGGTCGGAAAACCTAGAGTCACCACAGCTAACCACTGAATTAAAACACTAAATTTACCTAGTAATTTATTTTACAATACACTTAAAGGAAATGATGAACTTGTTACCTCGTAGTGCGAGCAGTACGTATGCGGTGCCTCTTTACGGAGTCTAGGACAATTCCCCCCGGACAATTCCCCCGGTCAATTCCCCTTGCCAATTCTCCCCGGTCAATTCCCCCCGGCCTTCCAATAGGACAATTCCCCCCGGTCAATTCCCCCGGGCGTTCCAATAGGACAGCTTATATAGCAACAGATTGAGTAAATATCAAAACCTTTAATTGACTCATCAAAATGACTAATCAGTAATTGATTAGGACTCAATGCATTTGAAGCTTGGTTGTTTACCCAATGTGTTGTTATATTAAACTAATTATCATCACTTTATAACACCTTTATTTTAATAATCTAAGTGACTAATCAGTAATTAATTAATTAAGACTGACTAATCAGTTATTAATAAATACTCAATGCATTTGAAGCTTGGTTGTTTACCCAATGTGTTATTATATTAAACTAATTATCATCACTTTATAACACCTTTATTTTAATAATCTAAGTGACTAATCAGTAATTAATTCATTAAGACTGACTAATCAGTTATTAATAAATACTCAATGCATTTGAAGCTTGGTTGTTTACCCAATGTGTTGTTATATTAAAGTAATTATCATCACTTTATAACACCTTTACTTTAATCATCTAATTGACTAATCAGTAATTAATTCATTAAGACTGACTAACCAGTAATTCATTAAGCACATAATTATAATTATCATATAGGGGGGAATTGTCCGGGGGGAATTGTCCTAGACTCTACAGCAATATGACCTGACAGAGTTTCTAGAATCTAATGCCTTGTCCATCACCGATTGATCAGGGGGGAATTGACCGGGGGGAATTGTCCTATTGGAACGCCCGGGGAATTGACCGGGGGGAATTGGCAGGGGGAATTGGCAGGGGGAATTGACCGGGGGGAAATTGTCCGGGGGGAATTGTCCGGAACCCCTCTTTACGGTAAACGGCCACAATTTCCCGGGATATGGCCGAGGGGATTCTGTTACACATCATAGGTAAGTCGGTACAGTTGCGTTCCAGACAACACTTCCAGGAACACAGGGTGATCGGAGGACAGCCGCAAGAGATCGATAGCCAAGATAGGTCGACCTCATGACTTGGCAGATTACCGTTGATGGCTCCAAGACGTAGGCTACATCTCGGTTCGATTTGGAGCTGTAACCTTTTGATTTCCCTGTCGCTAAGCTCAGACGAACGTTCTACTTGTCACGATGTTTACCAGTCAACTATATTCTCTCGTATAGCTTAATGTTAATTTCTTGCTTCTCTATCAATTGTTTATGTGCCTGTACAGGCTGTAACCCAATTCTCTCGTGTAGGCCTATGCTATGCTTCATTCGATCTACATCAATCGTATACATGTGTATGAAGTGGTAAATTATAATATAGGTTCTTGTTGCCACAGACGATCTGAATGATATTGTGGCGTTATTGCGTTGCGCCGTTGAACGCCTTAGCGACGTTGGCCTATTGTGACGTCATTGCGTGGCGCTGTTGGAAGCCTTGGCAACGTAATGGGCGGAGCCTAGCTATAGCCTAGAGTCCCCGGGGCCGGTTGCTAGGCGACCTTCCCAGAGTCCCCGGGACCGGTTGCTAGGCGACTGCCTAGAGTCCCCGGGACCGGTTGCTAGGCGACTGCCCAGAGTCCCCGGGACCGGTTGCTAGGCGACTGCCCAGAGTTCCCGGGACCTGCCCTGGCTTGATGTGTCGAATTGCTATAAATAGCGCTGCTTAAGACGCTTAGCAGGTAATAGAGGTATTAACGGTATTCAGTAATCAGTAGAGTCAGTTGTTGTTGCTCAGTTTAGGTTTAGTTCAGTTCAGTAGTTGTCGTGAAGCTCAGTTGAAGTTCTGTAGCAGTTGATTTGTAACTTGTCAGTCGATTCTTCGTTCCTTGAATAATACAAGTGTTTGTGTTGACTTGACTCCTTCGTTTCTTCGTCTAATTTACGATCGGTGGTCGAAAGCATCGTCTAGACCTTTGCCTGACAGCCTGTGACAGGAGAGACCAATCCTGGCCGGACATCGAGGACTGGGGGATTTCAGAGACGCTATCCTGGTAACCGTTGAAGAAGAGAGGAATCCGCCCAGTGGTCCTATAGTTGGGATCGATCCTGCCTTCACGAGTGAAGTGGAAAGGAGGTTTTTGCGACAGTTACACCATAAGTGGGGTCAATTCAGTCTACAGTGAAAGGCCAAGTTTGCCACAATATCACAACAACTTGCTATCTCTGATAAATCTTGACGCCACGATTGGGTTTCTGCGATTGTCAGACAATGAGATATATTATAAGCGCTTATATTATTATATGTCTCTATGTTGTCAGACGACGTTTGCTTTAAAAATCTTTTGTCCGGTGTTTATTATTTAGATATTAGCAATACCAGTTCAGTTGTCTTTGTTTTCTATTCCCACTACGTTTTTTTAGTATTAAAAGCCAGGTTTTTGCTCACTTTTCAATGTAGGACTATTGGTTTTGTTTTTAAACTGACGTTCTGACTTATAATCCTCTGTAACTAGTATGTCGAGTTCCTCAAGACTTCAACCTCGAGATCTGTTGTTAATCAATGTTCTATGTATGTATGTATGTATGTATGCATGCATGTATATCGCCATTTATATAGCGTCTTACAAGAACCAGAGTTCTAAAGCCATCATTGGTAGGATGCAGTCCTACCAATCAGACCTGCACGTACCCTACTGGTACTCCTCTTCTGATTAATTACCTACATCACTGATATCTATTTTATCACTCTCTCTCTCTCTCTCTCTCTCTCTCTCTCTCTCTCTCTCTCTCTCTCTCTCTCTCTCTCTCTGTCTGTCTGTCTGTCTGTCTGTCTGTTTGTTTATTATGTTACTTCTCTTTTTGTCATCCTCTGTCTCTCCATCTGTCTGTTAAATCAGCGCTCTCTTTTGGCACCCTCTGTCTCTCTTTCTGTTTGTTACATCACAGCAGTTTTAAAACTTTATTTTTATTGTACCCCAGGTTAAAAAATTGAATTTTGGCATACCCCCAACAAGGTCAGATCAAAAACAACATGCGAACGTGAAGTCCCCTTGCACGTAACCAGGCACCAGAGACTTAAATTCAAGAGGAGGCAACTTCACAGACCATTGGTAAAATCCTGGTCATTTGGGTCATTAGTCACTCGAAATTCCAGTAGGCCTGTATAAAAAAGCAAGAGGAGCCTCCTCGTGCCTCAATGTAGCTACGCCAGTAACAAGTAACAACAATATGCAAGTAACAACTCCTTTTAATCATTGGTGCAAACCGGGTATTAGTCATAGGTAGAAACTTTTAAAAGTAATATAATTTTAACTTAAGAATGTAGTCATATCAACAAAAAGGAAAAATAAAATCACTATTAGAAAGTGTTAATGTGAGCAGTGGACTTGTTTTGACAAGCACAAATTTACAATATCTGGTTTAATATTTTGTCAATTTCAAACGCAAATCTGGTTTGAGTTCAAGCTTTATTCTGTATTTGTTTTTGATCGCAAGCATAGCTGAAAAACCTGTTTCACACAGACAATACGTGCTGAAATGAATCAAAAATTTTAAAGCTCTGTCAGAAATTAATCCATATTCAGCTCTTCGTTTCAGCCAAAAATCACACAACGTCTTATTTGAATTCGTTCTTCAATCCACCATAACATGATAGAACAACACACTGGTCCCTTTCCTGGACTGAAAAATCAGCCGGCAACACTACATCCGATGGCATAAGCTCATAGAAATGTACAGAAAAATAAGCGAATGGTTGACGTGGAATAGCTAATGAAAGAAAGATGGACATGAAGTCCATAAACTTATAGAAACTTTTAATTTTTTGAAATTTTTGCGTACACCTGGCATACCCCCAGGGGGTACGCGTACCACAGTTCGAAAACCCCTGTCTCTCTCTCGATGAGCAGAAGACTTCTGTTTGTAACATCACTATTCTGTATTTTTGTCTCTCCTGGTTCTTACATCACTGCTTTCTCACTTTAGCACCTTGTCTCTCCTTCTGTTAGCAATGTCACTGCTCACTCGTTGTCTTTGGCTTCTGCTGTCTATCTTTCTGTTTGTTACACCAGTTATGCAACTTATGCTTTATCTTTCGATCCCTCCCAGGTCTGGCCAGGGAGGTTTTATCTTCTTACTTCCAACTTAGGCGTCTTAGAGCTATTTGCAGATCTGTTTCATCCTCTACCTTCACCTTAATTGTCCATGCTTTTGTCTGTTCTCGAATTGACTATTGTAATTCTCTCCTTGTTAGCTTACCCAAGGTTCGTCTATCTCCTCTTCAATCTGTACTGAATGCTGCTGCCAGACTTATAGCTCACCTCCCTCGATTCTCTCACATCTCTACATTTATGGCTGAACAACTTCATTGGCTTCCTCTCTCTCTGTGCGCATCCAATTCAAAGTTCTCATTCTCATGCTCAAATCTCAACTGGGTCTTGCTCCAAAATATCTTTGTCACCAAATTCTCCGCCCCCCCTCTCTGCCACGTCAAAGCGTCCTCTCAGATCCTCTGACCGGCTTGACCTTTTTGTTCCCCGTGTTAGGACCACAATGGCTCAATCCAGGTCCTTTGTGTGCATAGGTCCCTCTCTATGGAATCGACTTCCTCCTTCTCTACACTCTACAATCCTCTCTAGTAGCATCTCTACCTCTTTCTCTCACCTTAAAACCTTCCTTTTCCTCGGAGTACCTCGCACTAAGAGCGCTTCTGAAAGGCTTATGCTATGAGAAGCGCTTTATAAATGTTCAAATACAATACAATACAATACAATCTAGTGCAAGTCGCACAAGCATGTAAGGTAAAACTAGGACTCAAGAGACTCTCCAAGATCGAGAGGGCTGGCAGAGAGATGTGTAGCCTTCTTATGACATGTGTGTAGACCGCACCACATCGATGTCATAGCACCTCGTAAAGCAGGTCACACCTTGGATTGCGGTGGAAATAGTCTGAGAGAACAAGCCGAGTGCATTTCAATGGAAGACCTCGTTGGAGGGCTTGCAATGCAGTACAATGCATTGAAATGGGAAATTTCCTGGGTTGCCGCAAGATGTTAGGCAATGTAACAGAGGTGGGTTTGGGTTTTTATTGGTGGTGTGTGTAATGTTTTATAACGTTTTATTTCCAACTCATTCCGCTACTAGTTAAAACCAACTCAAGAAGTGCTCAAAACACAATCACCAACGCGCACATTAATGTCTCCTATCCCACTGTTCTCTTCCTGCGCAGATGCATATGACTAGTGTTGTTTTAGTTTTGCCTTGAGTTTTAGTTTTAGTTATTATTAGTTTTACATGCTAGGTGTTTTAGTTATTATTAGTTTTAGTTATTTCGCCAAGTTTTAGTTTTAGTTATTATTAGTTTTACATGCTAGGGGTTTTAGTTATTATTAGTTTTAGTTATTTCACCGATTCTGGCAATATTTTTTCCCGCATACAGCTTTTGCACCAAAAAGGATTCACTCGATACACTCTGTTTCAAATCGATACTTAAAATAGTCACATACCACCTAAATTTAATTCGGACATCTTATAAAATTCCAAAAGACCGGAAGATTACCGAACGAAGTACTGATTCTAAAACGGGTATATCTAAAAACTATGAATATCCTAAGACGCTAGGTTTTCGTTATGTGTTTTCGTTTTGGTTTTCGTTTTGTGTTTTCGTTATTATTAGTTTTTGACTGGTTTAGTTTTAGTTTTTATTTCGTTATCGTTTTTCCTCTAGTTTTCGTTTTAGTTTTAGTTAACTAAAACCTTCTGTTTTCGTTAACGAAGGTTTTCGTTTTAGTTTTCGTTAACGAAAACAACACTACATATGACGTATAAGCTTGCAAGATACTAGGGTGTATGTGGTGCAAAGGCATTGGTCTGTTAGGTGGACGAGACTGTGATTCTTTTAATAGCACGTCTGTTTCAAGGCTTTATGGCCTTTAGTCGAACAGCAAATAATAATTTTTTCTAGTGACCGACATACAACAAAATAGCGACCTAGGTAAGTTTCTTAGCACACTATTGCTGCTTTTATTATTAAAAGTAACAACCATTAACAATCTAACTAGGTTGTCATTTCATATACTACTACAATACTATTCTGAAAGTTGTACTCAACTGCAGGTTATGGTGTACAGAATTTCACATGCAACTGCACAAACAACCTACACAAAGAAAAGTAAGTTATTTCACAGCAGGTAAGAAATTCTTCACTATTTCTGTTAAGCTAGTGGGTTGAAAGATGAAAGACTAGATGAATCAGGATAGGAATCCATGAAGAGGTGAGACTTCAATTTGAAGTCTGAAGGGTGCATGCGTGAGTGGAGGACCTGGAAGATGACAGAGTTCAGAAGGGAGATCAATCTAGAGTCGCGGTGAAGCATTATGCATGAAACAGTTTCTGTTCATTGTGGATGTATTCCACCTACACGTAAGAATGCTGTTAAAACGTAGATAGCCGAGAACAAACCTAACTAAGCTTTCTTTTAATTTTGAATTTAAAATAAGGTAGCTATAAAATTAGATGGGGAATTTAAGAAAATAAACAATGGTGAAAGAGATAATTCCTAATTATGAAATAATTTATGTAAAGTACAAGTCATAATTCAAATGCAATAATGCTTCTCAAAAAGTACCACAGCAGAAGAAAAGTGATTAAGTCTTTTGTGTCTGATAACTGTGAAAAGCTCCAATGCTTATTTAACGAGTATAGTAGACTCGGTAGTACACAGTTTTGCCCCTCCAAAGGGAATAAGAGTTGTCAAATTTCAGAAGATAAACTCCACGTCCTGGATATATGTGGCTTCCACAGTAGACTTCCTCATGGCAGTCACGCCGGTAGGCAGGAATGATCTCATCAGTTGGTGGCTCATTCTCTTGATTTTTATCATGACTTTCAGAATCATGTTGATGATTAACTATAAAGCACAATGACAACAAGCTTTATGTTTTAGATCCATAATAATAACACATCTAGCACAGAAGTTGTCTCTTTTAGGTCTGCTTTGTCCGAAGTCTTGCATGTACTGATGGCTATTTTACAAGAATGCACGGTAAACAAGCAAAAAGGAAGAAAGAGCAGAAGGAAAAACATGCATTTATAGAAAATCCTCAGAAGTACGGTCCAGAGGTCAAAGGATCATCCTGCTGAGGTTCAAACATGACCAAAAGAATCCAAAGACTCTTAAAACCTTCCAGCCTGCTTAGGCATTTGCTTATCAACCTCAAAAATATGGCACAGGGTAAGTTTGAATGGCAGTGTGACACCAATGATCAGTGGCGTTGATATACTTGTCAGTGTTTAACTGCACCTTGCATCTGCCAGCATAATGTCAAATTAACAAGCATCCATCTGCTTGGTCTTGTTGATGTGCTGTTCCGAAATACTTGATGCCTTGTTACATATGGAGTGGTGTTTTCACACTGCATATACATGTAATACCTTCAGACATCACAAAAGATATACCGGTAATTGATAAATAAGACCAATATTATCATAAATATCAAATTATCTTTAATCTTTGAAGTCTTTAATCTTCTCAAGAGCATGGTCCCTAAATCATCCTCAATGGACTTCATACCTACACCACTTATTGTCTCTTGTTCTGATGTTTTCTCCCACCTTATTGCACACTTGGCCAACCTGTCTTTTGCTGAAGGGTGTTTTCCGTCATGCTTCAAATCTGCTCTAGTCACGCCTTTACTCAAAAAACCCGGGATACCATCTGGATAACATCTTCTCCTGTGTTGACAATGGTAAAGCCTGCCTCTCAGTATGTCTTGACCTCAGTGCAGCCTTCGACACCGTCGACCACCAACTACTTCTTTCAAGACTAACCAACAGCTTCGGTGTCTCTGGGACTGCCTTAAACTGGTTAGCTTCTTACCTGGGTGACCGTAGTCAGCAGGTAGGCATTGGTACCGCTCGGTCTGAGCCCACGCTTTGTACTGCTGGAGTACCACAAGGGTCTGTCCTCGGTCCTTTATTATTTACAGTCTTTACTTCCCCAATAAGTCATAAAGCTAAGCACTTTGGAATCCAATTACAACAGTACGCAGATGATACTCAGCTATATATTGCTCTGTCACACACTGACCAGTCTGGTAAACTAAAACTTGAAGAATGCCTCTCATCTATGTATGCATGGTTCTGTTTCAATGGTTTGGCCATAAACCCAAACAAATCTGAGGCAATTCTGTTCGGTTCAGGCCAACGCCTGCGTTCTTTCCCTTCACTTTCTAGTGTTGACCTCGCAGGCACTGCTGTGTCTCTTTTAGATGTAATGTAATGTAATGTAACAAGACATTTATATAGCGCCACTTCAGAGTCTCACAGAAGCGCTCAACACGTGGCCATCAAACAGCTGAAAAAGTGCGTCTTTAAGAGTCGAGAGAAAACCATGTAACCACATGCAGCATTAGTGGCACGCACAGATGGCGGAAGAGTATTCCAGATCCGTGGCGCCACAATCGAGAAGTCCCGACGAGCACGTGTGGTGGTTCGAAACGAAGGTACAATCAAGTCATTTCGCGAGGCAGACCGGAGAGCCCGCCGACCAGTTTGAGTGCCAACTGGAAGGCACAGTTCAGCAATGTAGTCCGGAGCAGTGCCAGTCGTAGCCTTCCAAACCAGCGTAGCGATCTTGAAATTAACACGATCAGCAACTGGAAGCCAGTGTAGCTCACCCCGCATGTAGTCGGATATGTGTGAATATTTAGGCAGGTCAGCCAGAAGTCTGGCTGCTGCATTCTGAACGAGCTGAAGTTGACGAATGCGGAACTCAGGGAGGCCCAGGAGGACTCCATTACAGTAGTCAAGACGTGTGAGAACAAAAGAGTGTATTAGTACAGCCGCGGCGTTCAGCGAGAGCGTCCTCCGTATAACTCTGATCTGTCTGAGCTCGTAGTAACTTGTCCTTCAGATATGTGTCACATGATCAGCCATCGTAAGCCCACCATCAAGAAGCACCCCAAGATCCCTCACCACATCACAGGTCTGTCCACCAAGGGATGCTGATGCAAGGGCATCAATCCTACAACGTGAACGTCTTGTACCGAACCATATAAACTGTGATTTAGTCGGGTTGAGTCTAAGACGATTGGCAGACATCCAGTCATGCACCATCGCAAGTGCACAATGCATTTGTTGTGCGCACGCCACCGAGTCCTCAGGTCGACAGGACAAATAAAGTTGAAGGTCATCAGCAAACTGGTGAGATGTAGGACCCAGCGACGCCACAACATCATAGAGGTCAGCTGTGTAGAGAATGAACAGTAGTGGCCCCAGGACTGAGCCCTGAGGAACACCACAAACAACAGGCGCCCAGACAGACCTGTCGTCTCCAATCTCTACCCTCATGGTCCGCCCCTCAAGATAGGAGCAGAACCAAGCCAATGCACGGCCTGAGATCCCGTATGATGCCGCAAGCCTTGTAAGCAGTATCTGGTGATCCACCAAATCGAAGGCAGCACTCACGTCAAGAAGAGCCAGTAGTGTAACCCTGCCCGAATCCATAGCCTGATGGATGTCTGATAATAGACGGACAAGGAGTGTCTCAGTGGAATGGCCCTTGCGAAAGCCAGACTGATGTTTTGGCATCAGACCATTCTCTTCAAGATATCGGAGCAGCTGAACAGCAACCACTCTCTCAATCAGCTTTGACATGAAGGTTAGGTTTGAGATGGGTCTGTAGCTAGACGTTAAGTTCAGATCAAGCCCTGTCTTCTTGAGGGCAGGTCTGACAATGGCACACTTCTGGCTGACCGGTAGTGCTGCCTCATCCAGCGAGGCATTGCAGATATTGTCAAAACACTTGGGGTAACCCTGGACAGTAAGCTCACATTCCGACCACACATAACAAACCTTTGTAAATCTTGTTTCTATCACATCAGGGCAATACGTCACATCAGGTCGGCTCTAACTAAGAATATGTCTCAAACTATAGCCTGTTCACTTGTATCCTCTCGTCTTGATTATGCTAATTCCCTTTTTGTGTGTGTCTCAAACCATGAACTCAAAAGGCTGCAAAGAATCCAAAACTCCTTAGCTCGTGTAGTGATGAGTGTCCCACTACGAACATGCTCCTCAGTCCTACTCCACGAGCTGCATTGGCTTCCTGTTGAATTCAGAATAAAATTTAAATTGGCCTTTTTGACCTACAAAGCCCTCAACACCAGCACACCTACCTATATTCATGCACTACTAACTCCTTACATCTCTCCTCGTTGCCTGCGATCATCAAGTACAGGTCTTCTAGCTGAGCCACAATGCAGAACAGTTATGGGCTCTTGTGCATTCCACGCCTCTGCTCCAAAGGAACGGAATCGACTACCACTTTCTCTTCGTAGCTCAACTTCACTTTCTTCCTTCAAAAAGCGGCTCAAAACTCACTATTTCTCCTTGGCTTTCAAGGATTTAGAAATCTAAGTGCATCTTCACCTGGCGGCTGACTATCCGCGCCTCAGATTCACATTTCGGTGTGACCTTGCGCGCGTTACAAATTTATTTAATAATAATAATAATAAAACTGTCAACTAAGCACATATATAAATATACCATTGTCATCCTCTTCATCCTCTTCACTGGATTCATTGACTTGAACACTCATCTCATTCGATGATGCTATCGTCCATTCAAAGTAGACTCCAAAACCAATATCATAACTGTCGGTTGCAAACTCCCAAAAAAGGCAAGAGCCATCATCATGAGTTGGAACACGAACCTTAACAATATATAACCACAGACAACAAAATAAATACACACAACTCACTATTTCAAAGTGACTGATGATACATGGCAAATATACGATATATGCTATATAAATCTATCAATTTCATCTATGAGATATCTGCAAACTAAGAACTTGTTCCAAGCACATAATTGTAAGAGAGGTTTCTAAAAAGTGCTCAATAAATTATCAGAAACACACATACATTAACTGGTACAAACGTGATTATACTATACCCACACAAAAATATAATCCTATCCATAACTAATTTCCTATTTCAATATGAGCAAAAGTTTGCTAAATAAAACAATCCATATCATAATCATAAGCAGGGGAGCCAGCAGATGCGTGGTGCATTTTCTCATAAATTATATTTCCTTACGTTTGGCGTATCCTTTGAGAAGCTGATCCTGGTCTTCAGCATGGATCTGTTTCCAAAGTTGGTGAGTCCGTTCTGATTTTGTTAATCTGTCTTAGTGGCCTAAATGCCCGACTTTTTCCTTCTGTCTGAACCCTTTGTTTTTCATATCCTTGCCTCTGCAGTGTCTGCACTGCCATAATTACTTTCATCCCACCAACCACATTCATCCACCACATCTAATGTACATGTATGCATCAATGCTCTTCCTTCTCCTCCTCCTCTCCTTCTGCTGCCTCACCTTCCATACTCCCTACTTCCCCCATCCATGTGCAGCCTGCACAACAGTCACTGCCAAACACAGCAGCTTCACAGTCATTCTGTTGTCATCACCTCACATCACCTTGCAAAACTCGGAAATTATTTTCATCTCTACTTCTTCGTCTTTTATGAGGTGACATAAGTTCTAAGCCCAGGTCAGTTTCTGCATTCTACTTCAACCTATCCTCATTTAACATCCGTTCACTCCTTAACAAGAACACTCCAGAAAGACTAAACATTCCAAATTTGTTCAGTTGAACTTTCCACTGGAGATGCATCTTATTTTGAGTGCATGCAATTATACTGTATAGCGTGTTTGTATTTTAAATGATTATTTAATGCAGTCATGAAACTTTTAGAATGGCCAGTACCATGCTAAATTATTACCTTGCACTTACTGCAAAGTGCAAATGGCCTTGCTCGGATCATTGTCCCTTAGTCTAAAATATTTGCACACTGGACTTTGCGAATGTACATTTTTCATAACATTGTAAATGCTGAATTTAATGAAAATCGAAGAAGTTTAAAGCATAAAGCCGGACACTAAATATTCTATACAGTTCTAGTCTCCAGTCACCTTGATTACTGTAACTTACTTCTTGCTAGTATCAATAAGTCAAACAATTTCTCCCTGCTCCTCAAAGTGCTTCTGAATCGTTGCTTTTAGTCATCTAGTCATTTAGACTGCTTACGAACTACGGCAGTCAAATATCTATTATTATTATTACAATGCTGAAACTCCATAGTTCAGAACTCTTTTGCTAGAGCCATGACTGAAATATGAACATATAAGTTAAATCTTTGCACTGGCTTCCTGTTCAGTGATGAATAAGTATATAGGTCAGAGAGTTTTTTTACTGCAATATAGGAATATGATTCAACAGAGTAATGGAATGAAGTGATTGTAAATCAGAACGAGTTATCAAAATATCCAAAGTAGTCTTTATTTATTAAAACTGTCAAAACACTTGGGGTGACTCTGGATAGTAATCTCACATTCCAATCCCACATAACAAACCTTTGCAAACCTAGTTTCTATCATATCACAGCAACGTCGCATAAGCTCTGCTGCTACCAAAGACATGTCACAGACATGCTATAAAGCCTGATAGGTCTGAGGCAAACATGCCAACGACTGCACTCTTCTCATTCCAGTGTTGTGCTTGCTCATTGGTCTGCTCTCACTTCAATCATGCCAACTCTGAGTTTACTGGTATTTCAGATCCTGAAGTCAACAGGCTTCAATGCATCGAAAATTCTCTGGCTCGCATGGTTCTGCTGCTTCTACATGCATCTTCTCATTCAAGCTCATTAAGTCTGTTTGGTCAGCTGCATTGGCTTCCTGCAGAATTCAGAATAAGATTTAAACTGGCTTGCTTACCTATAAAACTCTCACAACAAGCACTCCTGCCTACCTTCATATTCCATACTGATAGATTGTTCATTTATTTTTCGTGTTTTGGCATTATAAACTATGATAAACGATGCTAAGACACACAATGAATTATTACTTTCACTTACAGGAAACAAAACCACAAATCTATATAATTATCTATGTCAGAAAAATCCATGATTTCTATACACAGATATCAATAGATATCCAGTAGAAGCATGTGTTGCGCGAGCGCTACCGTATATACCTGAGAATAAGTCGCCTTCGAGTATAAGTCGCCCCTAAATTTTGGGCTGGGAAAGTAAGAAAATGTGTTGACCCGAATATAAGTCGTGACCCTAAATCACACTTCATCTGGCAAGGCAAGTATTAGAATTTTTCACCAGCAAAATTTATTCAAGCGTTAGTTGTAACGCTTCAAAATTTTTTAAGCCACTTAAAGAGAGGGTGGCATGGATCGGGGGCAGCGGTGGAAGTGGCTTATGGAAATGAAAGAGAAGGAGGGAACGTACGAAAGATGGACACAGGAAATGAGTTTTACAGAGGAGCAGCAGGCAACTTTTTAACAGAGTATCTATGCAGACTGTGAACGAGATCCGACAGAGTACATCAAATGGAACGAAAATGTAAAGGCAGTATAGAAAGGCAATATGAATATAAATATATATATAATAGCCCATGCATGTATGTAGGTTTGTACGTACGTGTGTATATGCATGTATCTATGTTTGGATGTCAGCATGTATGCATATATGTATGCATGTAGGCTAGTATGTAGGGGGCCCGTGGCGCATTGGATAACATCTGGCACACAGACCGAGAGGTACTGAGTTCGAGCCCCCGTTGGGCGGATATGTTTGTAGGCTGCTATTAGCGCCGTTGTATTGCAAGCTGTCTGTTCTGTTAGTAGTTAAGATTTAAATTGCATAACATGTAAATGTACAGCGCAGTGCGTTTGTCAGGCGCTTATTAAAGAAAAGATATTATTATTATTATTATTATTATTAATAAAAATTCCGTAAATCACGCTTAATCTGTCCAGGCACATCATGTTTGAACTTTGCACTAGTGCTTTTTAATTGTAACATTGTAATAAATTTTAAGCCACTTAATAAAAAAGCCCTTGGAAGTATTTTTACTTACTGGAGTATTAATTTCTGCACAATTCTGTTAGTTAAACAGTTTATTTGATATAAGTGACTTTGTACCTATTATCTAAATCATGGCGGAAGACATCATAGAGTATTAGCATAGTCAACATAATGTCTTTATATAGCGCTAACATAGAAAAGACCTGTAAGAACATCGTGAATGTCGTTTTATTTGTACATGTACGAAAGTAAAAAATAGTTATTGAAGCCATGAAAGTCCTCCTCGTCACTAGAACGTTCCTCTAAAAGTAGTCTTATTGCTTGTTCTGTAACTTCTGGATTGTCGTCGTAGACGTGCACAGTTTCATTCTCACTGTCGTAAGTTTCATCGCGATCCATGAAAACCGCATCGTCCTCGCTTCCATCCATTGAGTTCCTTATGCCGCATTTCAAAAGTGCACGCGTAATCAGGTCTGACGACAAATCGTCCTATGCACCTTTTACCCAGTCACAAACGGTGTTGAGCTCTAGTTTCATGAGAGTGCTGCCTTTTGAAAGTTTTGCACTGCCTGCGGACATCCACTCATTGCATAATTTTCTCATCCGATCCTTGAATGGTTTATTCAGGCACACGTCGAGCGGCTGCAAAACCGATGTCAAACGACCTGGAATGACGCACATGTCCGTGTTAAGGCGTCTTATTTTCTTTTCACATCGTCTGTGAGATGAGCGCGAAACATGTCCCATACAAGGATTTGTTCGACAGGGCACCACGGTGCACATTCCAAACACGTTCAAGCCATTCTTTTGTACCTTGCTCGTCCACCCAACCGTTCGCATGCGCTTTTACGATGACCCCTCTGGGAAAAGTAATCCCTTACGGTAATGTCTTTCGTTTGAAGATTACCATTGGTGGTAATTTGGAACCATCTG
Source organism: Aporrectodea caliginosa (assembly GCA_020284085.1). Classification (NCBI taxonomy): domain Eukaryota; kingdom Metazoa; phylum Annelida; class Clitellata; order Crassiclitellata; family Lumbricidae; genus Aporrectodea; species Aporrectodea caliginosa. Next base: position 2,351,638 of record JACEVL010001014.1, read on the forward strand.
CCAAGCAGCTCAGAACAATTGTGAAGTGTGTGCGCTCATGTCCAGTCGTTCGAACCAAAACTTTTTTTCTCCCATAACACTGACTGTACGAGTAGACGGTAAATCGAATGTCATTGCGGTCTCATCCATATTCCTGATTTGTGATAACTCATAATTATGTGCTTTACGCTTAGTTAACACGAATTTTAGGAAAGTGTCCACATTCTCTTCTAAGGCTTTTGGCAGCTTCTGCGAATTTTTTGTGCGCTGACGTAGAGCGAGACCATGTCTGTCCATAAATCGAGTACACCATCCAGCAGAAGCAGAGAGACTGGGCTTACCGGACGATGATGACGGCATCGCGTTGTATAGTTTCGCGGCTTGAAGACAGATGACGGTCCTTGTTCCATTCTGTCGACATTCGGCAATCCATCCTGATAGCGTGGTCTCCAGCTCTGGAAACGAAGCCTGCAAGCCCCGTTCTGCTCTTTTGCTTTTTTGGCATTTTTGGATTCTTGCTTCTCCAAACTGGCTTCATGATTATTTGTAGTTTCAGCGTAAGCTACTAGTTTTAGTTTGAATCCCGCTTCGTATGAATGTCTCTTACGTCTCGTATCAGCCTAACACTTTAAGCGTTAAACTTTATCATCTGAAAATACGTCCGCTTCTAACCACGCAGTGAAAAGAATAATTACGAACTGTCTTTGCAAAGGTAACATCGTACAACCGGGAAAATACAGGTAGCATTTCCTGCCTTTTTATGGATAATGTTGTGCTAGAAATTTGGTAAAATGGCGCTATAAATTTTTGACATGAATCACCATCACCAAGATGGCAGTAAAGAAGTAAGAAGGTTCCTTTTTGCCTGCGATTGGTATGTGTAATAAAATGTCGTACTTTGCAAAAATTTATTTACAAAATGTATTTTCATCAAATAGTTACTTTTAGTTTAAAATAATACAAGAGTTATGACAGTACCTAGTCTTTAGAAATTATATATTAGCAAAATGACATTCGGGGAAAATTTGTACATTCGCTGGCGGATGCTAATCTACCACTACGTTGGTGGACACCTTAAATTTTCCTTCACCCAAATATAAGTCATACCCCCACTTCAGATTTTAAAAACTGTCCAAAATTTTGCGACTATTTCTCGAGTATATAAGGTAATTAAGAAAAGGTCGGCATACCACCTGTCACGAAATGATACAATACAATACTCGTTTATTGAAAACTCCGAAACTGGCAAAATGCAACTTCAGCAAATCACATGAGTCAGGGCTTTTAAGGGAGCGATATAACTAAGTCAGTAGGCATTCTTATATAAAACTAGGATTTTTTACCTGGCTTCGCCCAGGTTTTCCCCAGGCGTATGGCTGCAAATGAAGGCTACTTACTTACTTACCATATTTGCTAACGGACTTCAAATATTTAAAATGTCCATATATCTGAAGATGGAAAAGATATTTAGAGGTGAAAATAGTTGCTTTGCCCGTGTACTATACGGGTTATCTCTATCTCTATTCTACCTTATATATAGGCGTATTATTTGCTCCCGGGCTAAATACTTATAATAGACGAAGCTCGGCCGCATTTCGAATTTTAAAATGCCCATATATCGGCATTTAAAGTAAATTGCGAGCTTGAAATAGCCGTGTTCTACCTTATAATATAGGCGCATTATTTGTTCCCCTGGCTAAATATAATAGACGAAGCTCGGCCGTTCTTCTATTACCTCGTTGAGCTCGTTCTCTTATTCTCAAGTTTTAGTGTTCCACCAAGCGCTCAAAATCTTTCGAGACGAAGTCGAAGTCATGCTACCAATGCACCTGATTTGCATATTTAGGCCCCGCGTGACGTCAGACAAATGGCCGCCGTTATTGATACTACCTCGTACAATTTAATCATTTCGAAATTTAAAATGTCCATATATCGGCATTTAAAGTAAACTGCGAGCTGAAAATAGTCGCGACAACCTACAAATTGTTATTAAAAGGTTTTGTAAAGTTTTTAATAACGCTAGACCATAACGTTTCGGAGCCTTTAGCTTGGTCACGGAAGGACAGATTTTTCAGCTTTGCTTTATATATAAGATGCGGGATATGTAGTTACGGTCGTCTTTTTCAGGTAGGGTAAAGTTATACGTCCTTGCTCGGAGGTTATGTCGACTATTGCGGGTGGAGGGAATAAATTTAGGAGAACATGGTAAGGTTCTCTTATGATGGCTTGAAAGAGCCTATCATCCGACTTCATGATCATTCTCTATCTTGTCTCTGTCTTTCTTGCTGGTATAACCCACCATGTCGGGAGACGTAGATGATATGCGCCACCGTTGTTGCCATGGTGATGTCATAAAGTGCTGCCGGTTGGAGTCCGTGCGAGCGGAGTACTCTCAAGGCATACAATGAAGAGGAATGGTAGATGATCAGGCCATTTTCTAGCCTGTTGGGTTCAAAGGGTTAAGACGCAATAGTCTAGATCAGCTTGCAGTCATGCATAAAGCACTGTGCAAATTTACCTAAATTGTACTATACAAATGTCTTGACAGTTACATACATACATAAAACACATTACACACAACTTGTCTTCATTTCTGACAAGCTTTGTGCCTTCATTAAAATACATTGTAACAAGGATTAATTAATCATTCAATATTTGTTTAATCTGCTAAAGGTTGACATGCATAGTATTTACAGTAGTATTTTACATACTAGTATTTAAAATACTTCCCATCACTGCGAGTTCCAAGTTTTCCAATATATCATCATTTCTTTACACTTCATAACTTCACTGTACATTTCATTCCTAAATGCAGCGTACAGCTGTCTTTCACTTCAAGCAAAATTCAGAATGCACTTACCGTAACTAATTCACCAGAACCAACTTTGATAACTGATTCAGAATCACTTTTTAGAGACTCTTTAAATTCTTTGATGTCTTTACGTGTCCACATTGAAGCTGCAGCAATTGGTGGAAGATCATCTGAACATAAAAATTAAGCATTTGATAGAGCAGATATAAAATAACATACTCAGTTGCCTCAAGTTTAAAAGTTGCTATTAAAATTTAATTTAAATCACTTGTCCTGAACCACAACACCACTACTTTATTCCCACATTTGTATGACTCTATCTTTATTGCTAACAAACATGTCTCACATTCATATTTGTAGACTTTAATTGCTTTAAATATATAAATAAGTTAATTTAAAGTTTGAGTCACATATTCAAGTCAATGTTTATTCATTTAGTTAACAGTTTGTAGATTTGAGTTATACAACAAAATAATATCAAGTTAGCAGGTCAGATTTCTGCTTGTGCTTTACTTTATCAAGCAGAATTATACATTCTTCTTCAAGAATCAGTATCAATCAGTCCACTCCAATAACAAATTTAAATGATAATAAAAGATATTTTGCAGTAGAAGTAACAAGTTACGATTGCACAAAATTAATAGTATTTGCAGGAAGCGAGATCTGGTGCATTGGCTATTCTTCGATCTGCAACTTAGGGGTCATCCTGGACCAGGAACTGTCTTTTGCGAAGCACATTACCGTATTCACTCATTCCTGTTACTATCAATGTGCCAGCTGCGGGTTGTCACTCGCTCTCTGTCTTCTTCCTCTGCCTCCACTCTGGTCCACGCCTTTATTCTTCATCGTTTGGACTACTGCTCTTCGCTCTGCTGTGGACTACCACAGATCCGTTTGCATCCCTTGGAAGGCGTGTTGCGGGCGGCTGCTTGCTTAATTGGTGGTATCCCTAGGTCTGGCCACATCTCTGCATTTATGCATGATGTCCTCCACTGGCTCCCAGTCCAGCAGCGCATCCATTATAGAATCTCATCTATTGTCTGGCAATGTGTCCTGGGTAGAGCACCTACCTATCTCCAGGAGCTCTTTACTTTGACTTCGGCCTGCTTTGGTCGCCGATCTCTGCGCTTGGCCTCTAGAGGTGACTTTATGGTTCCGCATGCTCGCTCTGCCACCAGACAGCGTTGGGCTTTCTTGATAGTGGGTCCTTCTTTTTTCGAATAGTCTCCCCTCTGACCAGTGTTCTCTTCCATGAGACTTCTCTTCTTCTTTTTATAAATTACTTAAGACCTTCCTTTTTGACCGGGCCTGGGTCGGGAGCGCTTCTGAGTAGTAACCTTGAAGGGGCGCTATATAAATCTCATAGATAGATAGATATTCAGAAGACAAATTTCCATTGTTCAGCAATACAGACATGAAACTATGATGCAGAGTATCATCATGGTAAAAGAGTTAGTTACCCTTAGCATTTTACAGATACAATGAGAGGCAACTTTGTTGGACTGCAAATTGGTTAGAAGACAGAAAATAAAGAATACAATAAAAATTTTAGAACTTCTCCACATCACAGACCAGTATAACTGACAAAATTATGCCACATACGGTGACAAAACAAATCTTTATTCAGTTTATCAGCTGATGCAATCCAATATACAAGTCCTTTTTGCTACTTGGCTGTCTACTTGTCCCATATACTACTTGTTATTTTCTTCACTTGTGCTTTTATTCTGGTGCCTGATTCACTACCAAGCTCACTTGTTCTAGTAGACTGCTCTGTAACATTATTATTAATAAACTAGCTGTTTGCCCGTCCTAAGATGGTAGAATTTTTTTTACTCACTGTGCTCTCTTCTGCACACTGTGCTCTCTTCTGCTCATTTTGCTCTCTTCTGCTCACAGTGCTCTCTTCTGTTCACTGTGCTCTCTTTGACTACTCGGTGGCTCCTATGCCAGTCTCGAGCAACCCCTATAGATCAGTTTTGTTCTCACTCTAGTAACCTGCAGTGACCTCTAATGGTGGCTACTCATTGGTTGCGCCAGTCTCAAGCAAGTGGGGCGCGGTGGTGTAGGGGTATGTTCTTGAAGGGGCGCTATAACAAGTGCTCATACAAAAAAAGCAACCCCATGCGGTATTCGAGCGCCCTACCAACGTGTCTGGTTGTCGGCCGCCATGTGGCGGGCTCCAACTAGACAAGCAGTGGCATTAAGAACAGACCAAAACTTCGAAATATTAGGCTAGTGAAAGTCCAGCAGATGGCATTCATAAAGTGCATGACTTAACCCGTGGTTTCAGATAGCATTTATTTTCTCATCGCAAGTACGTCAGGCATGTATTACGACAGCATAAAACTTATTAGACATGCGTTAGGCACTAACTGGCTTACTTGGGTTTTATGTGGACCGGAAATTTTGGTCGTTCTGATTCTGTTTATACATGGACGAGCAGCTAAAAGTTGTTAATTTTCCAGTTGACTTGTATCTTCAGTATAAGTTTACAACTAGCAAAAAATCGTAGAATTGTTTTGAAATGAACACACGCAAATTTTATGGAACCGTTCATCGTATATGCATCATTTGCATTTTATAGTGTCATGTGACCTACTGGATGATAGAAACATAAATGATAATGGAGACTACGATGACGTTTCAGGTGATGTCCAAACACACTGCGAAGATGAATTGAGTTGTGAGTCAATTGGTTCCAGTGCAGAAAGTAGTGGCCTAGAAAATGTTGACAGTGATAACAATACCTTTAGGGAACATAAATGGTCAACAACATTCCAGTCAACAACCCTAACAAAGCAGGACTTCCTAGTTGTGCTTCCACTTGATTCTACAGCTTCACAGTTCTTTTATCAGCTATTCTCTGCTAGCCTTTGGAGAATGTTGGTTACAGAAACAAACAGATATGCAAAGGATAAACGCAAATCTAATGATGAAACAAGTTATGCCGAAGTGAAAGCATTCATTGGTATGTGTTTATCCATGAGTATTCACAAACTACCACGAATGCAGGACTACTGGAGCACCAACTGGGTTCTAGGAGTTCCGCAGTTTGCACAGGTCTTCAATAGGACCAGATTCTAGTTTCTATGGTCACATCTTAATCTTGTGAACAATAGTGACTGTCTTCCAAGAGATAATTCTGTTGATGAATATATGGTTCGTTTCAAAGGTACATGTAGATCATATGAATCATTATTTACCAATGAAACCATCAAAAGGGTCTTCAAGATTTGGTGTTCATCATGCACTTGCTGTGGCTATCTTGTCAAGTTTCAAATATACACTGGTAAAGAGCTTGGACAAGAACGTGGTTTGGCTCACCATGTTGTTTACGATCTGGTCGTTCCCGATTTAGCAACCAGAACTATGTCATTTACACAGACAACTTCTTCACATTGCTTCCACTGTTCCAGAAGCTGGAGGAGAATGGCATTCCAGCATGTGGAACATATAGAACCAATCGTGCAGGCTTCCCTCACTAACTCACAGACAAAACAACCTTGAAAAGCTTGTGCAGACGCAACTCACTGGTGCATTTAAAAGGCAACAGCACTGCAGCTGTATGGAAGGATAAGAAGCCAGTGTATGTTGTTAGCACTGCACATGTCCCAACTGTGACCAGTGTCAGGCAAAAGAATCCAGATGGGAGTGTCATTCAAGTCAGCTGTCCTAATATTGTAACAGAGTATAAAAAGAACAAGGGAGGTGTCGAACTGCTTGATCAGCTCAAATGCTACTACAGCTACAATCGCAAATCAAAGAGATCTATGGTGGTTTCGTCTGTTTTTTCACCTTCTTGATTTATCTGTTGTCAATTCATACACTGTTATTGGATAAATGTTCATCCACCAATCGACCTAAGAACCAACTACAGATTCGCGTTGAGTTGATTGACCAGTTGGTGAAAGATTTTACATGTCGTAAGCAGACTATTGTTTCATTGACTCCAAGTGGACATAAAGTTGTTGATATGCGCCCTTATGGAATTTGTCCAGGTCGATGTGAGATGTGCTCTATTGGACCATACAAAAAGCCAAAGAAACACAAAGAAACGATGTTCGGTTGTCCAAAGTGCAGGAAACGTTTATGTCCAGTTGCTGGGCTGAATTTCATACCACGCATCAGCCTGACCAAAACTATAAGTTGTGTGTTGTTTTCTGATGCATTCTTTGTCCGGTGGTACTTCTGAGTAAAAGTGTTTCACAATGGGTGGATGTTATGTCATTTTCAAAGAGTTAAAGTAGTGGCAGCATGAAAGGAGAGGCAGCAGCGGATAGTACGGACCTGACGCAGGTGGTAAAAGCATGAGTGGCAGACACTGTTAGCATGATCAGCCAAAGAGAAATCCCGGTCTAGGACAACTCCAAGATCACAGACTGCCTGAGGATGAATGAGGACAAAAGTTATGCATTTGCTGGACAAGCCATTTATCTTACAAGAAGGTATTCTTTTCAAAGCCAAACCTATTTTTAATTATTATTATTACAAACATTTTAATGCATGCAAAGTCTCACAGAAATGCAAATCGGAAGCATAGTCAGCCAGTGACAGATGTCTTAAAGCCAATGAGAAACAGTGAGTTTTAGGCATTACTTAGAGGAAGAGAAAGAGTTCAAGCATCGGACATTGGTAGGCGATTCACTGATTCCATTCCTTGAGGCAGCAACACAGACTGCACAGCAGACCATGACAGTGCTACATCGAGCCTCAACCAAAAGACCCATACTTGAAGATTGCAGACTGCATGGAGGGATGTATGGAGATAATAGTGGCTCAAAGTAGGTGAGAGTGCTCATTGTAAGGGTTTATAGGTCAGGCAGGCCAGTGTAAATCTTATTCTGAATTCAACAGGAAGCCAATGCAACTGACCAAGCAGGGTTAACGAATTTGTACAACTGCATATGTGTAGAATCACAAGGACCAGAGAAAACTGGATGTGTTGAAGCCTGTTGACTTCAAGAACTGAGATAACTGAAAACACATAAGTAAGATCTTCGACCCGTGGCCTTATGGTTGTCCCTCGCATGCGCTCTGCTATGGCCAACTCTAGGTGCTTTACCCATGTTGGCCCATCAGCTTGGAACTCTCTTCCCCAGTCTCTTCGCCTTGAGTTACTAGCCATCTCACCTCCCAGTTCCGTAGACGCCTTAAGACTTTCCTGTTCCCTGACGCAGGCACTGAAGCAGGTCGAGAGCGCTGCTGATTTTTTAGCAGCGCTATATAAATGTTCGATTACAATTACAATTACAATAAGTGCAGACAGAGCTTGAGAATACTCACTTGGATCAATGATTTCATTGTGTAACATTAGAAGACCATTTTCTTTAGAAGTTGCTTCATCTTGAAGTTCCAGTGATCTTCTTTCTTGCACTTCAGCAGGTGATACAGATGCATTACTCAAAGCAGAGTGCCCCAATGCATCACTTAACTGACAGTTGTTCTTGTCATTATTACCATTTGGCAAAACACCATTTGAAGACATTCCGATACTCAACTCACGATGACTAGATGACATATGTTCACTATTGCTTTGCAGTTGCAGTTGTTGCAGCTGTAACTGTTGCTGGTACACTTGCTGCATATACTGAATGAAATGTTGCTCCTGTAGTTGAGAAATGAGTGCCTCTTGCTGTCAAAGATAAACAGATTGAATAGTTGCAAAAAGTTAATGAAACAGAATAAACAGCAAACACCTGACTGTCACTTATAGTATACACAAATCGAGAAATCAATATTAAACACTGTTTCTAGTCGAACGATAAATCGAATTTCATTGAAATTATGTGAAATTATGACAAAATTATGAGATTATATGTCTTGAAGACTGCCTTTCCAATGGTAAGATTTTTTAATTATTTGGATACACGGATTACAAACTTTGGCAGAACATCCACCTCTGTCTAGCATCATACGATACCCTGACTCATGGGCCTAAGTCAATGGAATTTCATGTTTTAGTTCTGCTAATATTTAATTTTATATTAAATATGTTTTTAAATTAAAAGTTATACTTTCTTTTGTGAAGGATTTTTAAAACACTTTTCTAAAAGTATCTTTGAAATAATGTCTTTTATTTAATTTTTTTATGTTTTGCCAGGAAAACATATATGAGAAAAATGATATACTATGCAAACTACAGAGGGCCCACAAGGGTAGTTTTTAAAATGATTTAGCCAATTTAGGCAAGCACCCTTAAAAAGTTTCACCACCCCAGCTCTGTAATTGCAACTGTTCCTTAATCTGTGCTGCAGAAGCTCTTTGGAATGAACTCCCTAAGATCTCTGCAGTATGCTCATCCTTCTCTTTCGTCTGTCAATCCCAATTCTATTCCTGTGCCACCCCCACGACCACTACCATCAACGATTTCCACCATAGCACCAAGCTCTCTCACTGGCTTGACCTCCCTGGATTCTGACCTGGCACCGAACCAGACCATACAACTTGGCTATTGTGGAGTTAATTTGATATACCGTCGGTAAATAAGCTGGTCTCCCTGAAGTGGCTTTTGTGTGGCACTGAGAAATTTTGGAGATTTACTTTACACTACATTATAATCTTAAAGATGAATATGAGCATGGAGCTATATTGAATGTTGTTAATGTTGTCTGACTCCTTGTAATGGCATGACTGTGTCACAGCACCAAAGAAATTGTCATTGCTATTATTATCATTCTTATTATGAATGGGGTCAAGTCAGCGTATTTTTTATAGTGAGGACATTCAAAGATTCAAAAACCTACCCACACAGCCATCATAACTGATCATTTAACCGACCAGTACACCGAGTACAAGCAAATGAATAAATATTATTAAAGATAATGGAAAAGTCTAAGTCGAACCACCTGAGGAAGGTTACCAGGATATTGCTGCTCAGCATACTGTCGGAACTGGACAGATGTCTGCTTGTTAAGAGCTGCACGGATAAGCATTCTGAAAAAATACACATACTGTTCACAAATTCCACATCCTTAAAATCTTACCGAACAGAATTTATTGAACATTTAAACAGCAACATTTCAGCTACTGTATTTTCATGTATACATCCGATGGGCTACAGGAGTTTTTCACAATCCCGCACTCCCCTTCAGATTTATCTCAGTGTGAGGGTACCGGTAATACCGGTTTATTTTACACAGATGTGTGTTGCATTGGTATCAGATATGATTTCACATTGATACTTATACTTCACAACAAGCAGTCCAAGGTATTTAACGCAGCAACCAAGGAAATGAAGGACGTATGTTCATTGTTCACCAGATTTATCTGTTGCTGTTCCACCTTCCCTGTCATTTTGGCAGATTGTTTTGTTTAAATGCAGAATTTGCTCAGGTCATTTATAACATCCGAGAATTTATTACACTAAGTTTATGTACCTGACTCCGTCGTCATTTCTGCCGTGAATTTTGTACATTTTGACGGTGTCTATTTTTTCACGTGTCGTTCTGACCTATGTGACTGTCGGTTGGGTCTGGAACTATGGGCTGCATACGCCTTCAGCAACCGGGTATTTATCAGTCGCTTCGATCTACAGAATAGCATGCGATGAATGCCTGCTCAACACGTGCTTGGTGGCTCGATAGATAACCGGACACAGTAATTGAAATACACGTAATTGAATTACGTAATTGAATTACAAGTGCTGTAATTGTAATTGAATTACATTTTCAGTCCAGTAATTGTAATTGCATTTCAATTACAATATTCCATGTAATTTGTAATTGAATGAAGTGTAAATTACAAATTACTTTCATAATGTCAGCAAAGATGCCACCGTGCTGGGTTGACCCGGGCCACCCGTTTAATTGAATAAACTGCTCTGCATCATGACAGCATGGCACCATTTTTTTCAACATTATTCTATCCTTACACCCCTCTTACAATCTTACAGCACACTTTGATAAACCCCAAGGGCAAGGGATGACCATCATTATCAGACTATCCAAGCAGTCATTCTTAGCTAGCTTACTGCGGCTGCCTAAAGAAAAGAGTGAGTCCATCTTCAGCTCCAGTTGAGCGTCTCTTTAGGGGCCATCCATAAATGACGTCACGCAATTTTGGCCGATTTTTGACCCCCTTCCTCGTCACACTTCGTCACAAAAGTTACACCCCCTGAAAAATTACGTCACAAAGCTCTGACCCCCCCTAAAACCAAATATCCATGGCGAAGCAAAATGCTCCTTCGTGGAATAAATAGGGAGAGCATGAATATTTTTAAAATCTAACGGTGACCAAATATTTAAATAATTAGAAAATTATTAATAATGGTGCCCGTATACATTAAAATAATAAAAAAATACGAAAATTTAATACTCAAAATTAGTGCTGTTATTATTTAAATTAAATTGTTGTTATTTGTTAAATTTAATTACACAGACCTGGTGTGACGTCACATTTCTCAAACCCAACCCCCACCCCATGTCACACATCGTCACAAATTTCCGACCCCCCTTCCCCCTAGGTGCGTGACGTCATTTATGGACGGCCCCTTAGCACTGCTGGACGAATTGACTCACTCACCAAGGCGCAATCAACTAAGTTCTCTAACTGTTCTAACAGACTATCATTTTTAAAACTTCTATTCCTAAAAATCAAATAAACTCTAACTTGTTTTAATGGATCATAATTGTAAATCGTATTTTGGACACCTGGCAAACTTATAATACAATTAAATGTATTTGCATATAACCAAGTTCGAATACGACCTGCAATTTCTGTACGAACGTTTTCATCAAGAACACAATCCATTGCAATCAAAAACTCATATAAAGTTGGAAAACATACTACATTAGCCCTACTAGTTTGAATACAAGAGGCCCAGCTTATGTGACAGTGACTCAATTATGGCAAATTTTTATACCAGCAAAATAAAATAGTTATTAATTAACCTCCTTAGCGTTTCATTTTCTCCCAGAAAAACGAGCCAAAAACGTTGCATTGTTTTACGTATGCATGTATATGCATGAATATACATGTGTAGGTATATATGTGTATATGTAAACATGCATAGCCATATATGCATACATTTACATATATACATATGTATATATGTACAAATACATGTATGAATTTACATATATATATATGTATATATATACAGATATATGTATGTATGTATGTATGTATATATATATATATATATATGTACATATACATCTATGTGTGTAAATATATACATGTGTAGGTATAATTATATATAATTATGTAGGTGTATATGTATTTATATATGTATATATATGTATGTATGTATGTATGTATGTATATATATATATGTACATATACATCTATGTGTGTAAATATATACATGTGTAGGTATAATTATATATAATTATGTAGGTATATATGTATTTATATATGTATATGTATGCATGTATGTATGTATGTATGTATGCATGTATGTATGAGCCCGAACGTGACTCGGGGTTAACCGCTTTTGCATAGAATTCCCGGCCCGAGTAACGTTCGGGGTTAACGTCAAGGAGGTTAACTAATACTGCTGTACGATTATCTGACTCGGCGGTACTTTTTTCAACTTTTGCGTTTAACAGTGTTCGGATTATTCTCGTTGAGCATAATAAAGACGTCTATGTCCCTATTCAGACCATAGCTCTGACCTAGCCTACTTAGGTCCATGCAGTGATCTCTATAAATAGTAACTGGGTTGCTTATGGGCACTGAAAGTCGAATTGTCGCTCACTGGGGCAAAATGACGGCAGTGTTAAACTTTTGAAAAACGTTTTGCATATTTTTTTAAAACTTGGAATGTTTTATTCCATTAAAATTTCTCAATAAAATTTCTTTTAGCTACAACTTTTCATGGAACCTGTGTTTACCACGAGAAAGAACCCACTTTGGGAAACACTGGCTTAATGCAATATGTACAAGAAAAATATACCTCGCACAAATGAACACAGATGCCTCATGTGACACCCCATGACTCTCAAAGCAAAAGCATGTGACTGATTCAAAAGCTAACAAAAGTCATCCTCAAGTGAAGACAAAACTTCGACTAGTCGAGAGACTAGCAAAAACAAAAGACTTCACAGGACAAAAGACCAAAACCCAGTTTAAACACAGAGCCCTTAAGTATATATTACATTTCCCACCAAAAACACTGAATATGGCCATCCAACAGTGTTAGAAAGGAGCAGCTTGCGATAAAGCAAGCATGTTTCTGAAGCAACTTGTGACTTGTGACAAAACAGTGCAAATTTTAATGGAATGGTTGCAGAATAATGGTCCACAGCACACACAAGTATTCATACATACAAATGAACCAGAGGCACCCAAAAGACAGAAATTGTCAGTTATGTAACAAGCAGATACAAAGAAGCTTTTAACTGACACCTACTCTTGGGCAACCTGTTTCTCTATTTCTGCTTCTTGTTGCTTAACTATTTCCTCAAGATGAATTTTTTCAAGCATTTCTGCCTCTAGTCTCCTTGCTTCCACTTTGCTACAGTTCAAAAACAGAAAATCATTCAAATCATATGCATTAAATCTAGCCAATGCATGTGCTCAAATTAATAAACAACACAATATTGATGTCACATGTACTCTCTCTTTGGCTTCAATTCAATTATAGTTTACATACTTACGTTAATATAGGACAGTACCAAGTCAACAACCAATAAGCAGAACCAAATCCATGATTTTAATTCATGTATGTATGTATGTATGAGCACTTGTTATGGCACCCCTTCAAGATTTCTACTCAGAGGCGCTCCCGACTACAGCGCGGACACTGAATCGGAGTTTCACGCTGAAGCGCATGAGCAATTGTGAGTGAAGGACTTGCCCAGGGTCCCTACGTGGCGGCTTGAGGTGGATTCGAACCCGCAACCCTCCGGCTGCAAAGCACCGAACATACCCGTACAATAGAATGTAATAGGAAAAACACAGATCTATACAAAGTTGAATGAAATACCAGTGTGTATTTTAGGTAACATACTGTAGTGTTAACCACCTAAATGACCAGTGATGAAAGTTTGCACAGAGACCACACAAACTTAAGACAAGTATGTGTGCAATTATATATTTACTTATCTGTTGAGAACCTGTCATGGCAGTGCTTCAATTCACTGAAGCACTCCTGTCTAACAGACTAAAGAGGTGCAACTTTACACAGCTATGCAGGGCCGTAGTGAGGAGTGTGCCAGCAGTGCCTTGGCACACGGCGCAACTCAAGAGGGGTGCAAATTTTGAGACGGAACGGAACGATTTAATTAGTAATTACTTGATCTTGAAATATGAAATATATATAATAAATAAAATAAAATAATAACAAATCTGGCATAGACCGAAATTGGTGCAGAACCCAAATAGAGCAAACTACCGCGATGATTTTGTACCTTCCCTGCCTACTGCAAAAGTAGTGCTATTGAAAGGACATTAGCTAATTCGATCCAGATGATAATTTTGGAAAAGACAGCTAACTTAATCAAACGGATTTATAGGCCTAATTATAATTTTTGCGTGATTGGATGTGGAAACCGCTATCCGGTATCTCCCGTGAATTTCTTTTAATTACACTGTAATCAGAACTAGTGAAATGGTGGATGTCGAGTTGTCAGTGCCAGCTAATGCAGAGCTAGATAATTCAATCCAGAAAGTTTTACAGAGGCAAGAAGAACACACAGAAGTGCTAAGGAGTATAGTAAGTGCTAATACAGAGAGTGAACCCCAGACCGATAATGAAAGTAGGCTACTGGTGTTGGGACGGGGAGCCCAATCAGAGCGGACACGTTTCTGTCGCTACCAAAGCCGGTCGTAGACTCTAAGCTCGGCCTAGTAGACTAGTAGGCCTAACTGAAGAGCTGAAAGACATAGCGGCAAGTGGCGCTATACAAGTCACCGTATGGGCGAGGCCCCGTAGGAGCGCACACCTGCTTCATAAACCCCGTGTTGCAGACAATGGGACATCCATGGCTTACAGTGGGGATTCGAATGCGACGTAAGTCGAATCCTCAAAGTCCCTTCTCAACGAAATAAATCTGAAGTGACTAAAATGAAATAATAGAAGCACAGAAACTTTGTTTCTGTTTTCTTTAAAAAACAAAGCCTTATATTTATATTCCAAAGAAGAAATTTGGTCTTTATTGGTTAAGTTGATCTGAGGGGTGAGGCGCTAGATTTACGCTTGGCACAGGGCACAATTACAGCTTGTAAAGGCCCTGCAGCTATGTTTCTTGAGCTGCATGTTCTCATTCTATGTGACAGATTGTTCCAAGAAGACAGTCCTATACATAAGAAAGCACAAGTCCTTGGGTCAAAACATACAAGCATGGGGCCAAAGCCATCTTTTAAGATTAGAAACACTCAAAACAATTACTTCAGTTTGTTCATGTATGTATGTATGTATGTACATGTACATAGGTAGAAGCATATATATAGACATTCCTTATAGCACCTCTCAAGTACCTCAGGCCAAGAAACACACCATTATTTTTTTTGAAATTTTTTATTTGTATTTACCGTATAAACTCGAGTATAAGTCGTAAATTTGGACAATTTTTTACATCTGAAGTGAGACTTATTTTTGGGGAAGGAAAAATATCATTCGTCTACCAATGTGGAACTAACAAATGTTATCACCTTGCCAATAAATAATTTCTTTTTGGGTACAGTCATAATTGTTTCTATTACACGCACAATAAAATAATCTATTTGATAAAAAAATTTATAAAGAAATGGAAGGTTTTAGCAAAAATTGAGCATTTGATTAAAATTTTCCATGCATGTATTTCAATCCACCATGGAAGTGGCCTTGTTTCTACTTCTTTACCGGCAACTTCACAAGGTAAAGTCTCGCCACTCTTTAATAAAAGAATAATTAAAATGTAACAATATGGCCATTTCCTCTGATTTTCCTCAGAAATTGACCTTTTTGACCTGAAAATAACCTTGGATCACCTTACATTTAATAGCCTTGTTTCTTATCCCAGGTAGCCCTTATCAAGAAGAGAAACACAAGAAAGAATTAGCTGATTTAAAGAATTACTGGCTGAGATGTTGCTATTTTTCTCTTATTTTTGCTAGATTTCATTTTATCTGACCTTGAATGATCCAGAATTTAGTGTCAGTATTTTCCCCTGATACAGACCTCTTCGAGGCAAACAGGACCAAAAACAGTTCATGCAAATCGGACTATTTGTTCATTTTTTGTGATAAAAAGTGTAAATTGAGAATGGACCCAAGTTCCAAGACCAGAGCATCTACAGTCCTGCAATTTAAGTAGTCTATGCTATACTTAGTCATCTTCATGAATATCATAACAGATTTTTTAAATCCATTTTGCGAACAAATATTGGAATTTCTGCTGTTAAAATGAAGTCATAAGAACCCAATTTCTATGTATTTTGAAAAAGTTGTGTAAAATAATGACAACAGCTCTCTTATGAATAAAGTGACAAAAGCACTTTCAAAACTGGGTGATTTATTCTACAAATTGAAACTGCTCATGTCTCTATAACCTCCAGTTTGGTATTTTAACAACTTCTTAAGTCTATTTCTGTGCATACAGTTTTGAGACCTTAGTTCATTTTGTGGGAATTCTCATGAACAGCTCTGTATTATGAGCTTGTTTCACATGGGAAACACTGGGAATACATTTGGGAACGACTGGGTGGGGGGATGTAATCTAAGAGCTCTATTGTTGACTGGCTGAAACCTTTGCAGAGACTGAGTGGTTGGGTTCATTCCTCTCTGGCGAAACTCAGGCAGTGATTTTTGGTTCCTCACAGTCTGCCTGGTTGATAATTGTAATTATAATTAGAAATTTATATACAGCTCTTTCAAGAAAACCTAATCAAAGATACTCTATGCTAGACTAATCTTAAATGTAATTAAGAACAGATAATTAAGAACATCAGTAAGCAAGACAATGCTTGAAAAACTGCAAGAGACACCAGCAGTAGGCTAACGCATGCATGTACTATATTATTATCTAGAGTATGACGCACACGTTCAATCCTGGGTTTTTGTCATTAAGTTGAAACCACTTCTAAGGAGGCTCTCTTGAAGAGGCACTATTTAAATCTACGAAAGATTACAAACCAACAGGTGGCTAAAGATATAGGAAAGAATACCTGCAACTCCAGAGCACCCTTGTGAGATTCTTGAAAGGTGCCTCACAAATAGCCAAATATATACATACATACATACATACATACATATATGTATGCATACAATGTCATATATATTCAATTCAATTCACTTTATTGATCCCAGTAACATATACAAGTGTTGAACATACAAACATATATATAACATAAACCATAAGCATTTGCAAGCCTTACACTTTACACCCGTTTCCATACTATGCCATACTATACTATATACTATACTGTTTCAGTTGCAGTTGTGCCAGCTTAATTAGCAAAAATAAACGAATTTGAATGATTGCCCTAGGAAAATGTTTTAGTTTGGAAAATGAGTTCAAGATGCTGACTGAGCTAGCCACATTCCACACTGCTTCACTTCACTGAATTTGCCAAACTTCATCCAAAGCATCAAGCTGCTCTGAAGATGATGCTGGAAATACAAGCTCAGTGGACTTCACAAGAAAAATTGATCCAGTGAATGCTGTCTACTTAATCCCCAGTCTACTGCACAATGTATCAAAATCAAAGCAGAGAAGCAAAATTCCAGAACTCACTTCTTTTGCTCTAGTTCTTCTTTTTCAGCAAAATGTGCCTTAATATAAGGCACAAATAAAGGACTGAGTGCCTTCACCATGACAACAAATTCAGCCATTGCTTTCTCACGTGGCATCTCACCAAGGCTTTGCCATGCCTGTCTGCACAACAATAAGTTTAAAGTCAACAACTTCCACCATTAAATGTCTGAAAAAAAAGATCAGTGTATATCTATATTTTAAATTCTGTTCACAAGTCAATACAAAATTGTGGCTGGACCTGGACTTCAATGACAGATGGAGTCCATGTTAGAGGTGCACTTACTAAAACAGTTGACAATAGGGAACCAGTGATCCTAAAAACAAAAATGCACCATTAATTAGGGCAATAAATGAAATAGAATTTTCCCATTTGTGATTTAAAGTAACACACAGGTGATGGTTACAGAGATATTTCACCTGAAACTCAACGACCTGCTTCATTTTACAATCGCATTTATGACTGTGATGGCAAACAAAGACAACATTTGGTGCATTATGCATTATTTTCAGTAAGAGTCAAATGAAAAATTAATCTTGACGCAATTCATACAATTATGGTGGTTGGACCAACAGCACTGTAAGTTACATTCATGATGATTCATCCTACCAATTTATAGAACTCTCCAAATAATAATGAAAAGTGATTATAGATAGCGCCTCACAGGCTGCCCCCACCTAAGTTTTTTTACCTTCATTGTTAATATGTGACCAGTCATTACAAAATGAGTCTCTAGGCACTTTTTGAAGAATTTGAGTTATGTATTCCACATTATTCTATGTTAAATTACCTTCAAAATGAGCCATTACTTATCGAAATTGACCAAGTGCTTGTGACCCAATGGTCTCAAGTGGGAACTGGACCAGCCAAGCCAAGTGACAGCCACAGATCTAAAAACCCATTATGCAGAAATCTCCACAGATCTGGCCCCAATGAGATAAACAGTGCATCCAAATGCTCCAGTCATTTCTGAGATTGTGGTCTTCCTGGATTGGACCGGCTTCTTGCCACCGCGGAGGGTTGTGATCGGATGCCTGCCTAGTTCTTGTGTCTCCTGACTCCGGCCTGATCTCATGTCCTCTTGCACCTCATCAATTGATCCGTCTTGTCCTCCCATGTATCATCTCAATGGAAGACAGCCTTAACCTTTACCACTCCTAATATTTTTCCGTGCCAGCCCCTCCAGCTCCGAATAAAATTGTACTAAATACGACGTAACAACATACTCACTGTCTAACTTATCAAGGTCCAATGTATGTATGTATGTATGTATGTATGTATGTATGTATGTATGTATGTATGTATATATGTATGTATGTATGTATGTATGTATATATCTATGTATGTATGTATATATGTATGTATATATGTATTCAATTCAATTCAATTCAATTCATTTATTGATCCCGGTAAAAAAAACAGTTACAATTCCAGAAGAGTATGAGAACAATTTTATGCAATAACAAAATTAGTAAACACAAGACTTATTCAGATAGATTACATGGGAGCAATAGGCACACCTGAAGGGACGGATCCCGCTGGGTAGGGGCCTGATCGTATAAGTGTGTGGCTGAGTAGAAAGTAAGCATGTATAGGTAGAAGGACTGTGGGAAAGGGAACCGGAATCATGTAACAGAGTTTAATGTGTATGCGCGAGTAAGTTTTTTGAAGTAAGATAGATTGGGAACACCTCGGATGTCACTTGGTAGATTGTTCCATGCCAGGGGACCCTGGTACCGTATAGCAAATTTACGGGTATTGGTTCTTGCATATATACTCATATAAGCACGGTTACTTCTGGTGGGAATAGACATTGTGACAGGAGCAAAAAAGGACAGGAAAGCGGCAGGTAAGAGATTATTGGCATATTTGTACATAACTTCACATGTTTGAACGTATCTAAGTTGGTCGATATTTAAAATTTTGAGATCATGGAAGAGTGGTTTAGTATGAGATTTGTAGGGAGATTTAGTTATGACTCGTATACTTTTTTTGTAAGAGTTTTAGCTTTGCTAAATGCGTTGGATAGGTAGAAGACCAAATGAAATTACAATATGAAAGGTAGGGTTGAATGAGGGCAGAATACAGGTTCTTCAATATTGTAGGGGGGAGAATGTGAGAAATTCTTCTTATTATACCAATATTTTTCATGATCTTTTTCGATATTTCGTAGGTATGAGCGTTCCATTTCAGATGCTGGTCGACAAAGACACCAAGGAATTTAGTGGAGTCAACCTGTGGAATTATTATATCTTCAATTGTGAGCCGACTTTCAGAGCTTGGAATAAGCTTTTTACTAGATCTAAAAATAATGTAGTTGGTTTTGGTGAGATTAAGTGTAAGTTTGTTGGCTCTGAACCAGTCACTTGCACCAGCTAATTCCTTATTTGCCAGACCGATCAACTGCTCATATGTAAAAAAGGCATCTTTGGGATTATGGCATAACCACACATCAATGGATTTGTGCATAAACGGGTCATCAAATGTAAATGTATAATATCACTCCTGCCCAGAGTGGTGAAGAGAATTATAGTACATTCTTATCCATACCCGGCTTTCAACGACCCCTGACAGTGGATAAACCGAACGACCACTTTACATTCAGACTAACTGGATCCACCCCTGCAGTAATCATCACACTCCTACAACATATCTCCACCATGTTGCTAAAAAATGATTTCATTGCAGTATATTCGTCATGTATTACTGCAAGGCCTTTGATACAGTCCAACATAACTCACTGATGCTCAAAATGGGCTCTCTTAACCTCCCTGACCAAATCTACAACTGCTTGGTCAATTACTTCCAAGACAGAAGCCATACCACTAAGCGTTTGGGCCAGACATCAGGGATAGCAGCAATTAACACCAGTGTCATCCAGTGCTCGGTGGTCAGCCTTGCTTCCTTCATGGTCAAGGCCTCCGATTATTATGCATCTCTGTATAACTTCAACATTATGCTCAAGTATGCAGATGAATCGGATAATTGAAACGGATAATTGCTTGGGAGAGGAACAATATGGGTTCAGGAAGGGAAGAGGGACAAGAGATGCAGTGGCAGCGCTAAGAGTAATAGCGGAAAGAAGCATCCAGCATGGACAGGACATATACATCTGTTTCATCGACTATGAAAAAGCTTTTGACAGAGTGGACTGGAAGAAATTGATGAGAATATTGAGACGAATAGGAGTTGACTGGAGAGAAAGAAGACTGATAGGCAATCTATACATGGGACAAAGAGTAAAGATAAGAATCGATGGAGAATACTCAGAACCCGGAAAAATAGGAAGAGGAGTAAGGCAAGGATGCCCACTATCACCAATTCTATTCAACATCTACATAGAAGAAATTGTTAGAGAAACGTTAGAGGAGCTGGAAGAGGGGGTAAAAGTGGGTGGGAAAATGGTGAAAGCATTGAGATTTGCAGACGATCAAGCGATGATGGCAGGCAGTCAGGAAGGTCTACAACTAATGATGGACCGCTTAAACAGCATATCAATGGACTATGACATGAAAATAAACATAAAGAAAACAAAGGTCATGAGGATGAGTAAGAGAGGGGAAGAAACAATAAACATCACATTAAATGGGGAAGAAATAGAACAGGTGAAGAAGTTCTGCTATCTGGGAAGTGTGGTTACAGAGGATGCAAGGTGCCATGTGGAAGTGAAAAGAAGAATAGCTATGGGAAAAGATGCATTCTACAAAAGAGGGGAGCTCCTCAGAGGCGGTCTAAACAGGAAGCTGAAGAAGAGAATGGTAAAGACACTAGTGTGGAGTGTTGTCCTATACGGCTCTGAGACATGGACAATGAGGCAAGAAGACATAAAACGACTGGAGGCCTTTGAGATGTGGATATGGCGCAGAATGGAGAAAATCAGCTGGGTGGAGCGAAGAACGAATGAGGAAATCTTACAGCTGGTGGAAGAAAGAAGATCACTGATAGGCACTATACGGGGGCGGCAGAAGAAATGGATAGGACACATCTTAAGGAGCGACACCCTACTAAGAGACATCATTGAGGGAAGAATGGAGGGGAAAAAGATGAGAGGTAGGCCAAGAACAATGCTACTGGACTGGATGTTGGCAGAGGAGGGATACAGCGGACTGAAAAGAGAAGCAGAGAACAGAGAAAAATGGTGTCGTTGGACATATGAACCTGCCTGAGGGCAGAGAACGTGAAGAAGAAGCAGATGAATCCCATCTGCTCATCGTCTCTACTCACTTGGGAACCGCCACAAAAGAGTTCCCCATATATCAACATCGGCTCATGATAATAACCTTTGACTTAACCACTAAAAGATGTGGGAACTTATTCTTCATGGGAAGATACAGTGCCATCACTCTCACACTCCCCAAATTATACAGGGTGCAGCTCGAGAAAATACAATCCGGTTACCATCAGCTCTGATCTTAGCATAGACCCGCACCTCAACAAGGTCCTTTCATCCTGTGCATCATTCGACAATTGAGCCCATGACAAATGCGCCCGACAAAAGCGCCCTGACAAATGCACCCGCCCCTGCCTGTTGAATGAGACGAAAATGAGACATAATGAAAGCGGCACAGTGCACGATATTTTAATACATCTAAATAATAAACTAGACAGTAACTACTAAAACATTCTAAGAAAGAAAGTATGTTGCCAGGCTGACAGTTACACAGTTACAGGTTTTATCTTTTGAAAGACGATTGCCACAAGTTCCTCTAAGGCTCTAACTTGTCAGACAGTTTAAACTGACAAAATTTGTAAATTGTGCGCAATACTCCAGAGATAGTCAAGGATTGGAACAGAACCATAAGACCAAAAAAATAAAGGTGTGTTTCCGCTAACAGAGGCTTAAAAAATTGGGTAGGTAGGTACAATTTAAAAAAATATTTTTATGCAATGATATAATAAAATGACAGTTTGAAGGCACAAAACTGCATGCTGCACAGTAGGAAAGTTGATAAAGTCTAAGAGTTGGCGTTGTAATAAAATTCAATAATTTGATTAAATTTGATTAATTTGGTATCTTTTCATTGCCATGCCTGTCTGCACAACAATAAGTTTAAAGTCAACAACTTCCACCATTCATTCATTCATTCATTCATTCATAAATTTATATAGCGCCCCTTCCAGAGGACTACTCAGAGGCGCTCGTATCTGTTATGAAAGCGTGAAAAACTGTCAAAAATGTAGCAACTGACTCAGTTACTACTTTCTTTCTCCAAAAACTTCAATCATTCCATGAATCCACATGCTAAAGGTAAAATTTCAGCGGTGTTTTTGAACAACGGAAAGCCAACTGCTTATTGCAATGAAGACAGTTAATTTTGTTCCCATCTTTGAATTTTCCGTTAGCATTTACCTTAAATGCAAAATAATCGCTTAATTTTCAACGCAAACTTTTCATGTTATCATTGTTTGTTATATTGTTTACTCTGCAAATGGACCACTCGATATCATGAAATAATTAAAAAAATTAATCGAACAAGCCGAAATTAATCGATTAAAATTTTGAGCGATTAACCAATTAATTAATCGTTAAAATTTTTAGCCCTAATTAAAACTATGTATAAAGAAAACAGGCTTGGGACACTTTTCTCATTTGTTTCTCAGCCAAGTATACAAAATCTGGATTCCCAGACTACCAAGTAGTATGGTTGCTAAAGAGTAGGCTACACTTGCTAAGGAGGTTGGTTGCTTAAGATGACGGTTGCTATGGAGTGTGATTGCTAACAACAATATTTGCTAAGGAGGCTGGTTCCTAAAACGTGTGATTCCTAAGGAGGCTAGTTGTTTAGGATGATGGTTGCCAAGGAATGCGGTTGTTGAGACTTGTTGCTAAGAAGTGGTTGCTAAGGAGTTTGGTGGCTAAGGAAACTCGTTGCTAAGGAGACTCTTTGCTAGGGAGGTCTGCCTAGGAAGTGTGGTTGCTATGGAGACTTGTTGCTAAGGAGAGTGGTTGCAGCCATGTCAGCTTGAACATTTTGAATAAGATGAATATTGATTTTTTCATTGATTGATTGATTGTGATAACAACAGCGATGTTTGGAAATGATTTCACCATGCTCTGATAAAAGCTTATTGAAAAAAATGCTACTAAAGGGTTGACTCACTCGCCGATATTATATCATGAATTATCTTATACATTTTCACGGTTTCATCATCAGAATCACTTACTCAGATCATCACTGAATCAAATCGTCAAGCTAATAAACTGTATAGCAACAAGTAAACAAAACAGAAATAAGCAGATTTGTAACACTTAACAACAGATATTAGCAGATTTATAACTTTCATTCTGCTTTAGGGAATTGTAAAATGCCTCTGCAATAGTTACTGGAAGACCTTACTTACCTGGAGAACAGTGGAGATGCCTTAATTGAGATCAATCATGCTATCGTATTTTTCGGACTATAAGTCACGGTTTTTTAAACGAGAGCCGTGGGTGGTATCTTATATAAACGAGTGAACTATTCAATGTGCTTAACAGATAACTGCAGCTCTATCTGTCAATATATTATCCTTGGATCCTTTCAGCTACGTCTGGTATAGAATGGTACTTACCATTTTAAAAATCTAAGAAAATTGCCAAGGTTTTAACCTTTAATTCCAAAATAACACACTACTATAAAACCACAACATACACCAAATGTTGAAAAAAATTTATTTCAAAAGTGCAAGAAATTTAATTTTAACAAAAAGGCTATGTTTAGCAAGCATTTGATAATAATAATGGCCGCACATTTCCCGCCGCTGTCGCTGCCAACCAAGGTTTTAATCTTTAATTTCAAAATAACTAAAACTACTATAAACCACAACATACACCAAATGTTGAAAAAAAAATTATTTCAATAGTGCACACAATTTTATTTGAACAAAAACGTTATTGTTTAGCAAGTATTTGCTAATATTGGCCGTATATTTACGGCCGCAAACAGCACGTGCTTATACCCGTTTGACTATCTGTGTGCGATGTATATATTGATTTTACAAACATTTTGCCGTTTTTGCATCACTGCGACTTGTACAAAGGAGTGACGTATAGTCCAGAAAATACAGTACAAAAGTTTGAGAAAAATTTTTATTTTCTTTTCACCTAATGACAAAGCCATATCATTGCCCTCTGACTGTACGAAACATAACAGTGTGAAATTTGACTGCTCCTTCGAGTCCTTCCTAATATCAGTCACCATTGAAGATTTACCTACCATCAACATCGTGAATTGAGTGTTGAAAGTAGCAATGGTGCATTCAAAACAATGTGTTATATCGGTGGCCAGTTGGTTAGGGTGCTCGGCCTGTAATGCGGAGAGTATGGGTTCGAGCCTTGGCCAAGGTAGTTACTGCACAGGGACCTTGAGCAAGTCCTTCACTCACAATTGCTCTGTGCTACAAATGTTCTGTCATATGGTCGTGTGCACTTCTGAACAGAAACTCAACAGACAAAGCATGAAAAGCCAGACAACATTTCACAGTGCTAATTTAATTTTAACTATTAAATATTCTTCAATCATCCAAACACACCACCAAAAATACAAGATCCATTAACAATATCCAAAGTTGAAACTGGAAATTGTGAAGTTTAGTTTATATAATCAAGAATACTATTAGACAGTGCAGAAAAATTAGCGGTGGACAATGATTAAAAATTTTAATCGAAATTTATCGCACGATTCAAATTTTTAATAACGTGATTAAGTTTTAACGCATGTGACAATAGATAACAAGTGCAACTACTCTACCGACTCTGAGTAGTTACGTTGGATATGCACTATATATATGCTTGCAGTCAATAAACATTAAACATAAAGCAAACATGCTTTTACTACTTTTTTATTTAAAGTTTTTGCTTTAAAGTTGAAACTGAGTGGTTTAATCGAATTGTCTTCGCGCATTTCTAGAAATAATTGGACACACAGACAATTGCGTTAACTGCGTTACAAAATTTAATTGCGCTAATTAATTAATGCATTAATCGCGTTAATAACGTGTTAAATGCCCATCCCCAATAAAAACTAAGTTCTTACTTTCTGTCATTTCCGACAACATCGAAAAAACCAACTTCAGGCATAGCATCCGGTTGATATTTACCAAAAGCAATTTGCTTCGTGAGAGCAACAAGTCTAAGCTTTTCTTTATATGTTGTGTGGAGTGCTTTACTGCCTTCTTTTTCTGTACATTCAAAAGAAAATTGCAATTTTTATATCAAAACAACTAAACTGAGCAAGGTTAAAATAAATAAAATAATTACATATCAAGTTTTGCAAGCTCAGGCTTAAGAAATTATATCACAGTACTTTAAAAAAGATATTGGTAGAAAAGTAATCTGCTGCACCGATTTAAAAGTCACAAAGAAATAACAAAGTCTAGGCACACGTCTAGCCATACCTGTAGCAAAGCAGCACCATGTGCACTTTCTCCATACTTTACTTACATTTACTGGGCATATGTGACCCAGGGAATCAAAATGAGTCAGATGTTGGCAAATTACATTGCTAGGAAAACAGCAAAATATGAAGAGAGCCATTTTTGCTCATTTTCAGATTTTAATGAAAATGGGTAAAAATATGTTTTTTTTAAACTTTCTGATATCTGACATTTTATTAAATTCATTGTTTCAATGTGTATTTTCAGGATTTTGTAAAGGTATTGTTTTAGTTTTTTGATTGTATATAAAAATTAATTTAAAATAATTTCCAAAAATTTGACACATAATCATTTGTAACTTTGTCAAAAAGTAAAGTGAAACCAATTTTGTTTCATTTTAAAGCAAAAAATGTGGTCTTTAAATATATGCAAAATACTCATATTGTAAAATTTCCAACACGTGACTCATTTTGATTCCTTGGGTCACAGATATGCATGAACACTGTTGAACAGGGCTCAAGTTAGTCCTTCACTTGCTGATCATCTTCTGATAACCATGGCTTTACTAATCAATTGTGACCCATTTAAAATGAAAAAAATTTGGTTCTAACTTACTTTTTGACAAAGTTATGAACAATTATGGGTCATTCTTTCAATTCGGTTAAATATCATGTCCCAGACATGTTTGATTGCGGACACACAATAATATGAGCAGGTTAGATCAAAATACTTTACTACGTAAATATACAAATGTTATTTGATTTAAAATGCCTGAAAACAATAATTGATATTGCAATATACGGCACCCTGGAATATTTGTGTAATCAGAGGGGTACAGTATATAATGTTGTCCCTTCTACATTTGGTGGTAATAAACTTGATCGTCCTACTCAAACAGTGTGTAATTTTTGTCTGTTTGTAAAATATTCTCATAACATCATATGCTGGCCTTAATCTAAGTTAGTTGTACTTTCTGTATCAGAGCACATAACAGTAATCTCTTTGAGTATCTCTTTGATAATGAGTGTCCCTAGGAATTTTGTCAACTCTGTTACCGTCAACTATTATTAACAGTTTGAATGGTACATTGATATATTTAGTTTTATTTAATTCATCAGGCGGATCAATACTACGCGGTTTATCATTGATGAGAAGGTTGGTTGATTTTATATACGTCTTATAGCTCTAAAATTTCTGTTTTTGGAGCATTTTCATATCGTATATTTGAAGTTAGTCAACTCTGTTACCAAAGTATGACCATGATGGTGCTAATATTTACCATTTTTCTTGCAGAGATCATCATCATATTAAAGTAATCTAAAGTCTGAAGACGAGAGTTAGTGATATTAAGATGAAGTATCATGCTAAAACATGGTTTTCGCGGAAAATGTCATACTCTGTTACCGTCAACCCTGTTACCGCGTAGGGGCAACAGAGTTGACATGTCTGTAATTGAGTTGACCAAACATAGGTCTGCATTATATTTCTGGTTATATCAAAGCACACTCCTCATTCGTGATTGATGTTTGTTATCAACAGGTTATGAGGTATGGCTAATTATTAGCGGAAGAGTAGCAGAGGCGTTATCGTGCACGACCTAATGGAGATCCTGCCAAAATGGAGGAGTACCTGGAAAAGGAAACATTGGCATGCCAGAAGAAACAGTCTTTAGGGAAATTGAGGACTATAAGCCAACGTCTGCTAGAGACCAGCGGAAGAAGCGCATGAATGGAAAAAATGCATGGTGACCAGCTGGCATGTCAGCTGGAATGTCAACTCTGTTACCCGTTCTTAGTTGTTTCCCTGTTGTTAACATTGCATTTTCTTATCATCACTTTGGTGCAAACTATATGTTAGTTGTTATTACATATGTTATTAGCGTGTTACTATCACAGCTTACTCTTGAATGTGACTATCTGGTATGTTTGCTAATTCTGTTAGTGGCATGTCAACTCTGTTACCCGTCAACTCTGTTACTGGCATGTCAACTCTGTTACCCGTCAACTCTGTTACCAGCCATTGACATTATAAAACAGTGTATAAATATTAAATGAAGATGATAAATGTCATACACTCAAATAGAGTGCCTCACATTTCTATATTCCTGAAAGTTTAATTACTATTTGTGTTGTGGTTACTTGTATACTGCTGAAGATATGTCATGATTGCTATGCATAGTACACACAATTTGTAATGATAATTATTTAATAAATGTATTGAATATTTGTCTGTTTCATTTATTATATTATTTTAACTTGGGGACACCTACTGCTGCTAGGAGCACCATCGTTCTAAATATAGAACAGCTTCTACCTACCCACATACTACCGTTTTTGTCGGTAACAGGGTTGACAAGTTTACGACAGACATACCAACTCACACGCGGATCACAGCTTTATTAGTGGTCTTTCAGATTGCATAATTTGCGTCAACTCTTACCAATATCATATCTACACAAACGCCACGTCAAATTTTCTGAAAAAAGATGTTGAAAAAATATTTTTTCTCAGGTCTATTTTACACCCAATTGCAGGAATGACCCTTATGTGTCCAATCTTTGGAAATTATTTTTAATTGATTTTAATATGCAATCACCAAAACTAAAACAATACCCAGGGATGGGCAAATTACATGGTAAAATGTAATTGAATTATAAATTACAAATTACTTGGGAAAATGTAATTAAATTACAAATTACAAATTACTTTAGAAATTTACTGGAAATTACAAATTACGTAATTTCAATTACATCAAATTACAAATTACATACATAATTGTGATCAAGACATTCAGTCGGGAAACACATGCTTTATTTCCACTGTTCATATATGTATTACACTGTTTGAAACTGTTTATTTAATTTTCTCTAACAAGTAGCAACTGTTTCAGTCTGTTTGAACAATTTATCGATAACCGGCGTCTGTTTGACCTTACAATCATGCTTGCAAAACTATAATGAGTCTTACATTGATCCAGAGCAACAAATTACAAATTACCAATTACAATTGTAACTCAAATTACGTAATTTCAATTACATCAATTAAATTACTGCCCATCCCTGACAATGCTCTCTACAAAATTCTGAAAATACACATAAATACAATAAATTTCATTACATGTGAGATATCAGAAATGTAAAAAACATAATTTTTTGCCCATTTCCATTAAAATCTGAAAATGAGCAAAAAATTACTTCTGATCATATTTTGCTGTTTTCCTAGCAGTGTAATTTTCCAACATGCAACTCATTTTGATTCCTTGGGTCACAGTTGGAACCTTTGAGGCAGTTTGAGGCAGACTTGTATACGAGACATAAAACTCGAGACCGAGACCGAGACAGTGGGGTCCGAGACCGAGACCGAGACACCAGGTCCGAGACACCAGGTCCGAGACAGTTCAAAACGAGTGAAATGCACATTGCACCCAAGTCCAGAAACAATTTTTCTCAACTTTTGAAGTCTAATACAAGGGTCAAGTCACTTAAATCAGCCGATCACCTGAATTGTATAAACTATAAAGAAATTAAATATTTCAGCCATTCTGAATCTTCTAAATGATTCTAATATTTAAACCAACAAAATTCCATATAGGCCCTAGGCCTATTAGCGATTTAGCGACATAAGTCACATCACTCACCTTGAGAAACTAGATGTTGTTCCAAGCGTTTCGCTTATGTTGGCATTACACAAACGACGACGGCATGTCATTTATTTTGTTTTTCATTAATTTCAAACTGAGTGAATGCAAATTTCACGATTTCAGGTTCTTTTTGAGACATTTTAAGATATTTGGAAATTTTGGACTGAAAGTGCAAACTTAAGACTGCTTTTTTCAATACTCTTAAATCTTAATACCAGAAACACCGTTTTTTAAAAACTTCCTGTCTGTTTGGCACTTCCGATTAACTAGTTATCCGTTCGGCACAAGACAATTTTATAGCGCAATACTGTACGAAGTTCCGAACAAAATACAGTTTGTACGAGAACTTTGGAGACCACTTCTACACGAGAACAAGACTTGCGCTTCGAGACAGTTTCCAAAATGACAAGACTTTCGCTTCGAGACAGTTTCCAAAAAGTCAAGAAACGATCTCGAGACCGAGACAGTGGGGTCCGAGACTGAGACATCAAAAACCTGTCTCGAGACCGAGACAGTGTCTCGAGACAATCCAACTCTGGTTTGAGGATAATGCTTGGAAGTTATGAGATGATAGACACCGATCTAATGAGAAGAAAAACAGCACAGTTGTTGGTGTGAGCCAAACATGACTGCCTCAGACTTATCAGAGTTCATAAGGCAAAAAAAAAATAATGGTGTGTTTCCGGTAACAGAGTTAAAAAAAAATGGGTAGGTAGGTAGGAAAATAATTTTAATTTGGTAAAATAATTTTATGCAGTGATTTCCCAAAATTACGCCACTGCCCATTTATGCACAGCGGTACATGATGTACCAAAGTATATATTTTCTATGTGAGTATTAAAAATGCCTTTTTGCAGAATGTACCTACAAACTGCTGTAGAAAACAATCTTATTTATTTCATTTTTGCTGACATCGTTTTTCTTGCAAGGTGAAGTGGAAGGGGCAGGGGTGGGGAAGGAATTATGGATTATGTACATTAAACAATAAACGTGTAGCAGACAACGGCTCTTTAGGAAATATGCATGGGTGGTAACGTGAGAAAAT
The DNA here is from genome assembly GCA_020284085.1 of Aporrectodea caliginosa. Lineage (NCBI taxonomy): Eukaryota > Metazoa > Annelida > Clitellata > Crassiclitellata > Lumbricidae > Aporrectodea > Aporrectodea caliginosa. The sequence continues at coordinate 2,382,146 of JACEVL010001014.1, forward strand.
CGCTGACTTTTCGGTGTCTGTTATCTCCTCAACATCATACATGTGTGTAAATTGTCCATGGGAAACATTGAGCCCATTTATTGTTATAATATTATTAACGCTGCATAGAAAGAAATATGGTTCCTAACGTCGTCTGCTAAGGAGACTGCTTGCTACGAAGATTGGATGCTATGAAGACTGGCTGTTAAGGAGACTAGTTGCTAATGAAGGCAGTTGCTAAGCAGGACAGTTTCTAAGGATAACTGTTGCTAAGGAAGGCGGTTGCTAAAGGGGCCGAGTCTGACTTTGAAACTGGTTGCTAATGAGGCTGCTTGCTACAAAGCTTGATTGCTAAGAAGGCTGTTTGCTACGAAAGTAGAATGCTACGGAGGTTGTTAAGTAGGCTGATTGCTATTAGGAGGCTTTACTTTTATAATGGGACGTACGATAATAGGTATTTCTGATACAATGAATATGGGGGTCAGATTTGTGAAATAACCCTGTCAAATTACCCTGAGAAAATCCACCACTTTCGAGTCTATTACCTCCCTCTCCCAAACTCCACACTTTAGCCCTTTTATTGCTGTAATTTACGGCACCATTCTTTCCATTGAAAGACCGCTAGTTTCCGAACGTCTCTGCTTCAGTGAATGCACCTATAATGTCGCGAGTCTGCATCACCGGCATGCAAAGGCTTAATGTATGTGAAATAGGAAAAAAAATTGTTTACAAAATTTTTCGGAAAAAAATTTTTTTTTTTTTTACAAAATTTTCCGAGTCGCGGCAAAAAAGTGAGTCGGTCGGGTTACCGGAAACACACCATTATTTTGTTTTGGCCTAAGAACCATGCATGCACTGAAGACAGGCACTCTTCAAGTATTGCTTCCTCTTCCTCTTCAAGTATTGCTTCAAGCCAGACTGATCTGTAGGTGACAGAGCAATGTAAAGCATACCGCTGTAACTGGACTCCAAAGTGATTGACTATGTGGCTGATTCATGAAGTGAAGATTATAAATAATAGAGGACTGAGAATGGATCCCTGTGGGACACCAGTAGTGCAGAAAGAAGAATCAGACTGAGCAGTACCAAGACCCACTTCCCGAGACCGATTGAAGCTAGCCAGTTTAAGGCAGTACCAAAGACACCGAAACTTTTACTGAGTCTAGATCAGGGGTGCGCAACCTTTTCGGTAATGACGGCTGCATTAAAGGCTCATGCTCTCATCACGGCCGCCAAGATATCTGCTATTAGGTTATTTTAAGAAATACATGACCTGGAATATACACAGGCTAAAATATGCCGTGTAGGCCCATAAGGCGAATTGTTGGCGTAAACTTACGCATTATATATTTGAGTCCCCGATTCTATAAGCTTGTCTTCTATGCTATTGATGGGGAAAAAAACAGTTACTGACTTTAAGAATGAATCGCAAGCTCTGAATATTTTGCTAATTGCGTTAATTCAACAGTACCCAGCCACATCGTGCTGTGTTTTCAACACCAGTTGAATGGGGTGAATTAATTTCACGTGGGGAAGTCATTACCATTGGAAAAATGAAATGGGGTGAATTAACCGACAAGTACCAATTCCACTTCTATTTAACCTAAAATTATTTTAAACAATCCCAATTCTTTTTATCAAGAATTATTTTCGTCAATTGTATATCTTCTCCACTGAAAACTCGCCATGCAATGGTGAGTCATTTACAGGGCCGGCCTTAGGCACAGGCAAAGCAGGCAGTTGCCTAGGGCGCCACAATCTAGGGGGCGCCATTTTCACAAAAAGTGTGTTTTAAAAGTTTTTCACTTTTAGCCATTTTTCAATTATAATGATTATTTTTCATTTGAATTCAAAACTTTTGTGTATGGAACAAATTTTAAAACAATTATTGGTTTCATTGCACAGTTTTTGGTAGACCTAATTCAATTTCGACACCCCACAAATTTTATTTTAACCATTAAAATTCAATTATTCACGCGTGTCTGTACTCTGTAGTTTGTGTCTGTAATAGACCTGACCATCCGTTTATCTGATGCCGACATACATGTATACATAGTGACAGCTTCCACTGAAATGCCAGCAACTGAAGATATATTATTGTAGTATAATATGTTTAATCAATGTATATAGCTTTATTTGTTGACTGCTGAGCAGACATCGCAGTTGCATCAACTAAGTTAATTACCTGTAAAAATCGGTACATTTACATTTTAATAACAGTTTTCTTAATTATATCTAAATCAATTTATAGATTTGATCTTATAAAATAAAAATTGTTAGTTTAAAAATTAGGTGAAGCCCTGTGAAGCGACAGCTCTAAATTGTAAGAAAACATGACGGAGAAGTTGTATGAAAAAGCAAAAAGGATGGCTTTTCAACTATTTCAACGAAACTGAAACTACTTTAGCTGTTAATTAGTGTTAGGGGCCGTCCATAAAGTACGTCACGCTCCAGGGGGGAGGGGGGTTTAAGAAAGTGTGACAGTTTGTGACAGGGGGAGGGGGGTCAGGCCATGTGTGACGTCACACATTTATTTATTTTTTATTTTATTTATAATTTATTTTTTATTTTTTTTAGTAGAATTTCATAGCTTTAAAAATAATTTTCAAAAATTTTCTGAAACATTTTAATTAGTTTTATGTCAAAATAGCATGAAATGCATATCTCCTGAATGTGTTTTTCACGATTCCTCTCGCTAAGAGCGCTAGTAATAATGCTGTTGCGAAGCCTTGTTTATGTATTAGCCTTGCTTTCGGAAGTATTATTATTTCTATGTTGAAAGTGTGACGTACTTTAGGGGGGGTCCGAGTTTTGTGACAGTTTGTGACAGGGGGAGGGGGGGTAAAATGGTCAAAAATAGCGTGACGTACTTTATGGACGGCCCCTTAGTGCCCAGCCATTCGTTTGTAAAATACTAGTATTGAGGGTATTTTCTTAAATTGCTTTCAGCTTTATAAAAATCAATTTTGATAAACTGAAACCTCTTGGTGAAAAACTACAAGCAGAACAGATTTCTGATTACTAAACAAATAATTTTTTAATAAATAATTTTTTCTTTTTCGGTAATTTGAATTTTTCGGAAGGCCTAATTCGAAGTCTTTATGCTTGTTACCATCCCGTCAAATTCAAAATTATCCAGGGTTGAGTGTACTAAATAAAAAGTAATAATAAATACATAACTCAGTTGAGCGTAAATCTTTTGGCGGGTTCATCATCGAGTTGTGACGTGGGGTGGACCGTGGAGACGGGATCAGAAAGCGCCAAATGTATGCTTTGCCTGGGGCGCCATTTGGGCTAGGGCCGGCCCTGGTCATTTACTATGCTAAACTACACGCTTGATAAATGTGTGATAAACGCTTCTTTATCAATCCAGCTTCTATTTTTGCACTTAACTGGTTTCATCAATCCAACTTCCATTTCGGCAGACAATTGTTTTATCAGTCCAGCTTTAACTGTTTCATTATAGTAATCTTGTCTGATTTCTTTTCGCTAACTTCGGTTTCTGGGCCTATTACTCTTGTGGTGGTACCTCTTGTAATACATAGTCACCTTGCATATAGCGATGTGCCAGAAAATTGGGACCCCTAAAGCGCAAGTTTACCACTCCTCAACACAATTCTGCGGCGGAAGACCTTTGCGTATGCGCAACCTTCAACGCATGCGCATTGTTCACAATGCATTACTTCCTATAAATTGGCGTCGTGAGGGTCGTTTAAGTAAGTAAATAAATAAGTATGTTCTTTATTAAATGCAAGCAAACGCTCAGCGCTTTACATACAAAGTCGAAAATACAAAGTCAAAAATAATTTAGGTATAAAGAAAACAATTATTAGGAGAAGAAAATTAAGTCAACTAGAAAACATATGTCGAACTGTACAACATCCTAGTCAAGAAGCCAAGCCTGGTAAGAGAATGAAATCTAGGGAGAACACGGTTATGTGAGCGAGGGCGCAGGTCATGACCAGTACAATTGACAGGGGGAGAGAAGGTCATGGAGGGTGTGGCTAGTATTTGTTAAGATGTTTCTAAAGAGGTCTATGTCAGCTTTTTTACAAAGCTCCTCAAAGGTGGGGAAAGATTTGGGTCAGATTAGGCGCTGTGACGGTCGGTTAGGGTCAGGATTACAGTCGTTTTTAGAAAAAATGTGAAAAAATTTCCGCCGCAGAAGTAAGTTTTTGCGGGTTGCGTGGCGGCATTTTCCGCCGCAGAAGCACCACGCATAAACTTTACCTTGCGAACTTAGAAAACTGTTACCAAAAGTAAAACATGGATCACTTTCGTTACGCACCTTTAAAAAACTTGTATGATAACTTATATAGGTCGTCGAGATTGAAGCCAAGAGCATCGTAGAATCTGCCTTCTTCTTTTGATTCGTTTCCTCTATCTACTTCTTTGCCACACTCGTTGTCGTGTATGTTTACGCTTGAAACCTCCTCTGTATTCGCCATCTTTAAAATACGTGTCGCCGGAAGTTCTAGACTAAAAATATAATGTACTCCGCATCAAGAACATCATCATCAGTTCCTGACACCAACCATTTAGCGGCGATGAGTACGAATAAATTATCTCCATTGTTCTCGGTCGACAGTCATTTGTCAAGTGCATTGATTCCGTTAGTTTTAGTCCAAGACTCCAAGTTATGTTATGTCCTCACTTACATAATCTATCCAGCGTAGTCTTGGTCTGTTTTTGTTTCTTTGTCTTTCGAATTTTGCATTTCTTTAGTATTGAAATCCATGCAATCTTCCGTAGCCAACTCAATTCTTTTCTCATCTTGCTTTCGCATTCTCCAACATTCCGATCCGTATAGAAAAATCGGTTATATTATGATCGTCTCGCGTATTTCTCTTGGTTTTCTTTGTTAATTCTCTTCTGTAGGCTGAGTTCTGTCGGCTGAGTTCCATAGCCTGAGTTCCGTAGGACAAGTTGTGCAGGCCAGGTTCTGTAGGCTGAGTTCTGTAGGCTGAGTTCCATAGCCTGAGTTCCATTGACCTACTTAATTAGCGATAGTTGAGTTCTTCAGGCCAAGTTCTGTAGGCTGAGTTCTGTCGGCTGAGTTCCATAGCCTGAGTTCCGTAGGACAAGTTCTGCAGGCCAGGTTCTGTAGACTGAGTTCTGTAGGCTGAGTTCCGTAGGCCAAGTTCCATTGACCTACTTAGCGTTAGTTAAGTTCTACAGGCCAAGTTCTATAGGCTGAGTTCTGTAGGCTGAGTTCCATATATCCTGAGTTACGTATGCTGAGCGGTAGCAAAAGTTCCATTGACCTACTTACCGGTAGGCCAAGTTCGGTAGGCTGATTTTCATAGGCCAAGTTCCATTCAACGACCTATTATATATAACTAGACAGAGCTTCCTGTGCTCACCTGCCCAGTGACGTCGAAGCAGCCGATGATAGCCGATGATAGAGCAGGAAACAGATAGTACATGATATGCGCGTCTAAATATAGATATCGATTCGCAATCATTCGTCAATCTGATACCAACATGGCCGCCAGCCAAAACAGTCCCGAGGCTTCAGCAAAAATCACGTGATCCCACCGGCCTGGTTCCATTGACCTACTTAGCGGTAGCTGTGTTCTGCAGACCAAGTTCTGTACGCTGAGTTCTGTAGGCTGAGTTCCATAGCCTCAGTTCTGTAGGCTGAGTTCCATAGCCTCAGTTCTGTAGGCTGAGTTCCGTAGGCTAAGTTCCGTAGGCTGAGTTCCGTACGTAGGCCAAGTTCTCTGGGCTTGCCTGTGGGGTATAAATACGCCTAGAGGAGCTCTAGCTGTATTTGACGCCAATCATCGTCGATATGACGGCGTCGTTAAATAAACGAATTTAAGTCTAGCTGTATGAGCGGATGCATGCACTTGATGACTACGGTCAACACGTTCAGTCACCAGCGACGATCGTCTGGATTCCTGGTCATCTCGGCATCGATGGAAACGAGACTGCCGACGCCCTGTGTAAACAGGCGCTAAACCACGACTCCGTGGACGTCCTGACGACGTTCGAGTATCGAAAGACTCAGACCATCTACAGGAGTACAGGGATCACTTCCTCCTGAAGTGGCAATCAGAATGGACCAGCTCCGACACCGGCTCTGACTACTTGTGTATAATGTTACAGGAAGAACGCCGACCTCAACCGGAGGAAGGAAGTCACCATCACCAGACTCCGGATGGGTCACTGCTGCCTCAACTCGCAGTTGAAGCTGCGGGGAATCACGAAACCGGAAACTGTGACGAATGCGGTGACGCCCAGGAAACCGTGCGTCACTTCCTCTTGGAGCGTCCTTCTCAGGCTGAACTTCAAGACCAGCTCCTCCGAGAGTGCGCGCGGAAAAACTGGTCTTTCAATCTGTGCACCGTACTCAGTCAACCCGGCTGCTTAGACACCATCTATAAGTGGCTGGAAGTTTCCGGAAGACGGATGTGAAGCGCTCCCACGGCGGATACCTCTGGCGGCCCTTGCGTCATTAAGCAAGGGAAAGACCCGGTTAACCCTGGTGGTTTCAGAGACAGGAGAGACACCGGATAGCGAGCAATAGAGACAGACAGACAGATAGAGACAGAGACAGACAGAGAGACAGACAGAGACAGACAGAGAGACAGACAGAGACAGACACTGCATGTCTGACGAAGAGCGATCGAGACAGAGAGAGAGAGAGACAGACAGACAGACAGACAGACAGACAGACAGACAGACAGACAGACAGACAGACAGACAGACAGACAGACAGAGAGCGAATCTGAATCGGTTCATCTAAGTTGACCTCGATAGGCCTGTCACATTGTACACAAGGTGTATCATTTCTTTGGCTCTGATGCTCAACGGCCATACTATATTATACATGTAGTCACTATAAGTCACATGATATAAATACGATATGGAATAGATTTTACACACGTACAAACTTAAATTTATTGGCAGCTGTCTGAAGACACTTTTGTGATAATGACTGTTCACACATGTAGATAGTGTCCTGGTTTCCATTTACATGTAGGCCTACGTGTAGTGGTCTGCTGCTTGTATACGAAGAATGGCGATCATTTATGCATGCCCATAAGAATGGCGATCATTTATGCATGCCCATCGTCGCGAAATGTCTGGCGTCAGGAATTGATGATGATGATGATGATGATGATGATGATGATGATGATGATGATGATGATGATGATGATGATGATGATGATGATGATGATGATGATGATGATGATGATGATGATGATGATGATTATGAATCACTATTAAAATTTAGCGCGCAACTGATACTTTTTTATTGTATTAATGTTACCAAAAACGTTGTGTGAGCAATGAGTATACTTCCACCTCGGCGCCACAAAGCCAAAACTTATATGCGCATCGGTGACTTTATATTGGCGCCATATATGTTGCCGGGCTCCTGGTTCATCTAATTCTAACTCATCATCAATTCATCACAGAATTGAGTTTCGGCTGTTCGGGTAGAGCCCCAGTTACCTTGATAATGCCCTAACAGTAAAACACAAAACTCACCTCTTGCAGGACCTTTTGCGTACAAAGAAATCTTTCAGCTTTCGTTGATGCATGCTGTCCAACTTTCTTTTCGACATTATCTACAGGCGCGATAACTATAACTAATCAAACTACCCTAATTACTAATTTTAACACCGATTCCAGCTAGAAAACTATTGTGACAAGCGTTACATTCTTGTACACAGTGCGGGAAAGGGAAACACTATACCGCGGACAGCGATTGTAAAACATTAATTTTAACTCGGGAGACAGACAGACAGACAGACAGACAGACAGACAGACAGACAGACAGACAGACAGACAGACAGACAGACAGACAGACAGACAGACAGACAGACAGACAGACAGACAGACAGACAGACAGACAGACAGACAGACAGACAGACAGACAGACAGACAGACAGACAGACAGACAGACAGACAGACAGACAGACAGACAGACAGACAGACAGACAGACAGACAGACAGAGACCTATGGAGAGGGAGAGCCGGCGGATTAAGTAAACACGTAGGCTCAGTGGTTTTCTATGATGCTAGTGAATATTGAAAAGCACTGTGAGGCTGATGAATAGGTTAATCTGATTTTGGGTGGCGGTTCTCCTTTTTTAGGTGGCGGATCTAATAATTCGGGTGGTGGGTCTCGCAATGCAGGTGGCGCGGCTCTCAAATCAAAGGTTCCGGGTCTGAAGTACGAGGTGCCGGATCTCAGACCCGACGGGACCCGGCTGAATTTAACCACTGCACTAGCCAGAGCGCCCAGGCATCACCATATCACTCCCATCCTCAAATCACTCCATTGGTTAAAATCCCAGAGCGAATTCACTTCAAAGTCCACTCCCTAATCTACAACTCGATCCCTGCAACACTCCCAGCCCAGATATCTCCGCGAACTCTTCACCATCCAGCAAGCCCGTTCTACCCGATCATCCTCCGTTCTCACTCTTTCTCGACCCTCGGTCACTAGGCCTAGGCTACTCATCTCAAGTTTTCCAACCGAGCAATATCCAACACTGCACCACGTCTCTGGAACCAGTGCCGGATTAAGGCATGAGCCAAATAAGCCATGGCTTAGGGCCCCACGAGTTTTTGAGGGCCCCAAAATCCGGAGAAATTAAATCAAATTGTAGGAAATTCCTAATTTTTTTAAATTTTAAATAATTTTGCGCTTTAGGCCTACACTGAAACGCTTTTCAGCGCTAGCAATTTTTAGTTAGGTCTACTACTTACTTACTGAATACTGACCCTATTCACAGGATCGCAGTCAGTCTGTACATTAGAGAGAAAAAACATAGCTTATCATGTACACTGTACAGGTATACGTTAGAACTTTGTTCTCAGATACCCGTACTGTGGTAATTGGCTTCGGGGCTAGGGGTTAGGGCCCCGGATGTCTTAACCCGACTCTTGGCTTAGGGTTCTCTGAAGTCTTAATCCGGCCCTGTCTGGAACGATCTACCTCCTGAATTCCGCACTTTTTCGGTTCCTCCACCATCATCGCCAATCACCCACCATTATCTGCCTCAGGCTCCTCTATCCATCACCCTCAAGGCTTTCCACTCGAAACTAAAGTCTCTCGATCCTTTTCAAGAACTCTTACCCTGACTCATCTGATCCTGTACGTACCCTTCAATCCTCGACCTAAAAGACACGTACCACCTTAACATCTGCTGTGCCCTCTCTGATCCTCTGGCAACCGGATTCGAACCTCCCTCGGACTACTCTTCGACAACCCATGACTAGACGCAGCGCTCGTGAATAAGCTGGTGCCCTGCGCGTGGCTTTCGAGTGGCGCTTTAGAAGTTTGTAGATTAATTACGATTACGATTACGATTGCAATTCTTTAAATTTTCTCGCACACTAAGTGGAGATTGAGTGGCAATTGTAAAATGGACTGTGGATAATACCGTGATCCGAGTGATCTGGAGATGTGTCGATCGATATTGTCAATAAGAGGATGAAAAAATAATAACATTCAAGGAAGGAAGGCAAGCTAGGACCTATAGAATCCTTGGAAGGAAGGTAGGCCTAAGGAACATAATTAACCGGTGTCACAAATAGAGTATCCCCCATACATGAGTATCCCCCTTAGCGAAACGGAGTATTCGGTTTAGTTTGCATTTTTGGCGGTTTCTAAGTGTAGGCTATTACTCTGGGAAAAGGAGCAATGCAGGGATTGGAAAAGATATGGAAGGATAAAGCGGTGAGCCTGGAAACGAAAACAAGAATTGTTAAAGCAATGATAATACCAGTGGTGCTGTACGGGTGCGAGGCATGGACAAAAACCAAAGCACTAGCCTAGAGAAGAAAATCGAAGCATGCGAAATGTGGATTTGGAGGAAAATGCTGAGGGTCCCCTGGACTGAGAAGAGAACAAATGAACATGTACTGGAACTTCTGGAAGCGATAGGACACTTAAGAGGAGAGATGACATTGAGACAAAGAGCGGCGAGACAAAAAGTGATGTATTTTGGCCATGTGATGCGAGCGGACGGCATGGAAAAGGAGATGATGCTGGCGTGTGGAGAGGGAAGACGAAAAAGAGGACGACCAAGAAAGAGATGGATGGATGAGATACACGAGACGATGATGATGAACATTCCGGAGCTGAGAGAAGGTTGACTATGATGGTCGCTAGGATTCAGCGAATCGACGGCACAAGGTGACAAGGTGAAGTGTATTCAGTCGTACTGTTTGGATTTCATTTATTATAGGGGGGGGGCCTACACATATAAGTATCTCAAATCACACTTTTTTAGCCGTGGCTTGGCTGGGAGCGCCTCTGAGTAGGTCTCTTTAAGAGGCGCTGTATAAATTCTCGGAATGAATGAATGGATAAAATATTTTAAGTTGCGTAGGCCTATCTTTAGTTTAGGTATACATCGACCTGAAATTAATTTACTTCGTTTTGGTGATATTGACTGGATTTTCGTCTTGGCTATCGTGATTCGTGATGCGTATGACGATGGGTGATAGAATGGTTTATCCCCCCTCCGGATACTCTAAACCGGTTTGTTTCCTCCGGGGGATATGCTTTAGGGGGATAGAAATCTTAGGACACCGGCGCGAACAGGTTAAATTATTGACAGAGGGACCATTCCTTGGAAGATTTCCCAAGATCTTGGGATTTTGGGGTCATCTTGGGATCTGAGGATTTTGCATAGCAATCTTGGGAATTTCTAAGGTCTACAGACTAGTTTTTACCAACGATTTTAACAGGGAGGAAGATGGCCTACTTAAAGAATATTGGCTTGCGCAGTGCGAATGAGGGCGCGCAAGGGCTTCTGGTCTATCCAGTGTGAAAAGTTACTATCTCTAAATGTTAAAATCCATCAGTTAATGAAGCTGTACGCCTACCGTGTAGCCTCGCTTGGAAAACGGAAAAAACGAAATTCCATGATTTTTTCGATGGTATTGCCACAGTTATAAAGGCTGCACAATAGTGCGGCATGCTACCTAACTTTCTACTTAGCCAAAACACTAAATTCGGCAAAACATTGCGTATAAAACGACTTTTAACAGATGGATTTTAAGAACGGAACTTTTCGTTGTTTTCACACTGGATAGACCAGACGCCCTTGCGCGCCCTGATTCGCAGTTTTCTCATTAGTAATGTAATGTAATGTAATGTAATGCAACAAAACATTTATAAAGCGCCACTTAGGCTAAGAGTCTCTCAGAAGCGATCAACACGTGGCCATCAAACAGCTGAAAAAATGCGTCTTTAAGAGTTTAGAGAAAACCATGGCATATAGCCGCGTGCAGCACGCACAGACGGTGGAAGAGCGTTCCAGATCCGTGGCGCCGCAATCGAGAAGTCCCGACGAGCACAGGTGGTGGTTTGAAACGAAGGTATCATCAAGTCATTTCGCGAGGCAGACCGGAGAGCCCGCCGACCAGTTTGAATAGACTGTGAACAACTAGACGAATAGCCTCTTATAGGCTATTCGTCTAGTTGTTCACAGTCTAAATAACCACGTCTCTCAACCCGCTCTTTTTCCGCCCTAACACTTCCCCGTCCACCATCAGTCACCTCATTGCTAAAATTTACAAATCGCTCCACAGCCACAGCAGTCTCTGGAATAAACTCCCGCCAGAATTACGAAAAATATCAGATGCTTCCTACTAACTCACTAAAACCTCACCTCTTTCATTCTTGCTATCTCTCCCAGTCCCTGGTCTCTCACTGAAAACCGAAAACGCTGCTCTTTCACAAATCTTATCCTGATTCCTCCTCTTCTTCTTGCTTCCCTTGCACTTCAATTCTAAACACTATCCACTAAACACCATAGAAGCACAGACGTCTGACTGTCTGCCTGGCTGTCAGTGCCTGACAGGCACCTTAATTTAGGTCTTGACCCTGTGGCTATCGATTTTGTTTATGATTATATAATATTATTATTTTTTTGACTGAGCGCCTGTGAATAAGCTGGTTCCAGCGACTTATAGTTTTTGTGGGCGCTGAAGAAATCTCGAGATTACGATTTTGATTACGAGTAGATCAAGACAGATTTTTTCCGTGGAAGAAAATAAAATTTACAAGAATTTGGTCATCTATAGGCCTAATGCCATAGGGCCTATGTAAAAAGTTTCTTATTGACAGATTTAGGCTGTGGCGAATTGTTTGTAACTGTTAAATGCAATCGCAAAAGTTAAAGTATATATAGGCTATTGTGCACTTGTTTAGATGTACTCACCATCACAGCTGATGACTTGGAAAACGACAGACAAGACCGTTCAAACGATTTGAAAGGTGCTCTGCTATAGACATTTCAGCACTTTCTTTATTTATCAATTTTATTTAGGCCTGTTCAAAATTATTTTTAATCCAACGTAGCCTACACTCGAATGGAGTGTGGCGCCCCAGGGTGGTCCCTGGGTTGCTTAGGCTTGGCCTCCCTAGCTTGGCCTCTCTAGGCTTGGCCTCTTCTAGGCTTGGCCTCCCTAGCTTGGCCTCTCTAGGCTTGGCCTCTTCTAGGCTTGGCCTCCCTAGCTTGGCCTCTCTAGGCTTGGCCTCCCTAGCTTAGCCTCCTCTAGGCTTGGCCTCCTTAGGCTTGGCCTCTTTTAAGCTCCGCCTCCTTAGGCTTGGCCTCTTTTAGGCTCCGCCTCCTTAGGCTTGGCCTCTCTAGCTTGGCCTCTTTTAGGCTCCGCCTCCTTAGGCTTGGCCTCTTTTGGGCTCCGCTGATTGGCTGGGTTAGCTATAAATAGGAGCGCTTCTGTATAGTTAAGGGTTGTTGTTGGGGCTGTGGTTATGAGTAGTATTTGAGTGTGTTCTGTGTGTTCGAGTGTGAGAGTGACTTTGATGACGTAATACGTCTGTGACGTGTGATTTGAATAAAGATCGTTATTTTAACTTCCTGCGTTGAGTCCTTCGGTGTTTGACATTGACTGCGACGGCTCATCGGCTGGCAGACGCGAAGCCCACCGATAGACGACGGTGGCCGTACTTGTGCTCCCATCCTGAGCAACACGCGCCTTCCCTCGCCATCCTGAGAGAAGCGGCAAAGAAGTGGGCCCGTCCGATATTTGTCACATTGGTACCAGAGCCGTGGGGTTTTGTCCGAGAGTTCCTG